>CM065592.1:455637791-455836009 GCA_033119425.1 Bufotes viridis
GGCAAGTGTATTGTCCTAATGTGTGCTTATCCCGCCGGGGGGGTTGATCACGGACAGGCACATCCGTCTGCTGTCCATAGCCAAAGTGGACAAGCTCACGTTCATTAAAATGAACCAAAGACTTCCGGTTCCGGCGCTGGTATGTGAGGATGCAGGCACTTTAGCTCCTTGCTGCTAACTGTCATAAAGGCCGCTTTGTTAAATCCTCCCTAAGTGAAGGAGATTACCTTGATGCCGACCCGCTCCAGTGAGTATATGGAGCGTCATTTACTCAGGAGCGGGCACAAATCTACCTCGGGCAACGATACAGACGCAGAGGGCTCTCTGTTATCCAAGATGGCGCTGCCTCCACTTTCCACTCCAGTCCAGCGTGGTGAATGAAATGCTCGATAACAAACTAGCGGACTCGCAGGTTGATCAATTTGAAATGCAGGGGGAAGTGTGGACATCAAACAGCTTGCCATAGAAGTGGCGAAACAATTAGTGTCTGACATCATCTCATCTCTGTCATCGACAGTACAAATAGCACTAAACAAGTTACAGGAAGACGCTGAAATCCACGAACACAGGCTATCTGAAGTGGAACACTGAGTAGCATGCGTGAAGGAAGACTCAATAGAGGTCTCGACTAAACTACACGATTTATTATATTTTTGAGCTGCCTAAGGCCTTGGGCCTCTCAGGTAGGAGGAGGGAGGAGAGAGCACACCGAGTGGGTCCGCTAAGAGAACTCACTGGAAAAGCTTTTCCGAATGGGAACCAAGGACCAAAGCAAG
This sequence comes from Bufotes viridis, assembly GCA_033119425.1. Taxonomy (NCBI): domain Eukaryota; kingdom Metazoa; phylum Chordata; class Amphibia; order Anura; family Bufonidae; genus Bufotes; species Bufotes viridis. The sequence goes on from CM065592.1 coordinate 455,638,568, forward strand.
CAATTTACAAATACCTGGATTATTCAGACAAAAGAAGACATTTTAAAGGCGTATAGATTGTGGTGGTAACCGCTAATCCTGAGAGGAGCCAAGGTACTATTATTTTCTGATTATTTCGGCAGAAGTCACACAGAAGCGAAGAGCCTTTAGCGTGGTGTGATCGGCATTGCATAAAAAGGGGATGAGATTACAACTCACCTACCTGGCCATTTTGAGAATCCGACAGCAAGATGGTTAATTTCAACAGTTTGAGGACCCAAAGGAAGCGGAGGCCTACATGCAACTTCCAGAAGGTAGAAAAAATGAGGAACGAGCTATTGAACTGCGGAAAAGTCCCACTGATATACCACCCAGACAGCAGGAGTGGAGCCGTATTCCTTCGGGGTCACCCTTTAGATCTCAGGGACTGCCGAAGACCCAGCAACCAACCAACGGGAAACACCTCAAACATACCAGAGGACAGTGATGGTCATACGCACCTGGAGAAGTGAGTGGAGAGGGCCTTTATAGGGCTCCGGTAAAGAAAGTTCCTGTATTCTAAGGACAAATTAACACTTTACGTGGGCAAGGGGAGGAGGTAATGGTCAGTAAGTTACAATAGAGAAGGCGAGGGTCTGCTGCGAATGCCAGAAAAAAGGGAATCCTATTTAGAAATATGTCTAAACTGAAGGTTTTTGGTTTATTAATGTTTTACAAGGTTTTATATTTCTATGTTTTAAGGGGTCATAATGTTGCTACGCTGGGAGGCAACGCCTTGCTGAGAAGCGGTTCTTACTTGAGGACTTGCTTAAAAGACATAATTACATGGGACATGGGTCCTTCTGCAGGGGTAGAACATGAGAATTATCTCTTGGAATGTTAAGGGGTTGCACTCCCGAGTAAGTGCATGAAAATTTTAAGACATCTTAAAAGGCTGAAGGCAGATGTAGCAGTTCTGCAGGACACTCATCTCCCGAAGGAGGGTTTTCATAGAATGGAGAAAATGTTGGTTGGTTCAGTATATGGTTCTGCAGCGGTGGATCGGAAGGCGGGGATGTTGATACTTATAGGATGACATATCTCTCATGTTGTGCACTCAGTGGAGGATGATAATGCAGGAAGGAGGGTACAAGTCCATATTTCGGGACCCTTTGGGGACTATAGCCTATATAATATATACATTCCTAACCAAGGTCAAAAGGGTTTCTTAGACTCTTTATGCCCTTTAATACTTCAGGATACACACCCGACTAAAATAGTAGGGAGAGATTTTAATCTGGTTATGAATGCACAAAAAGATAGAAGGCATGAAAAACTAAGGGCAATCAAAACAATTTAGCAGATTTGGTCAATACACTGTCTCTAAGTGATAGCTGGAGATTACACCATCCTCAGGGGAGGGAATTCACGCATTATTCACATGCACACAATGATTGGTCCTGAATAGACTACATATTTTTGTCTTCAATGGCTCTACAGAAAGTGTCAGATATCACTATTGGAGATATGGTCATTTCAGATCACTCCCTCTACTCCTTGACCTAGAAGATCAGCACCCTAAAGGTGGAGATTTTATATAGAGGTTCCCTAATTATTTACTGCAAGATGAGGAGTTCATAAAGATAATGCAGGGTTGGTGAATGGAGTTTGTAGACAGCAATAGAGAGCACATTCAATCACCACTACTGTTTTGGGAAACAGCAAAAGTTGTTCTGAGGGGACGCTTGATGGCATATGTCTTATCTTTAAAAAAAATTGCTAGAGTGAACTTTGAAAGGGTAAGTGGAGACCTGAGAAGGGCATATGCGGACTTTTTCCTGGCTCAGACCCAGATCACAAAAGAGAGGGGGTCTCGGCCCAGAGACTTTGACATGTGGGCAGATAAAAAAGAGAACATGAAAAGGACTGGACTTGAAACAGAGTTACATAAACACGAACATAAATCGGGAAATCTACTGGCCTCTTTGGCAAGAGGGAGGCGCCCGATGACGCACATCAATAGTATAAGGAGGGGGGAAGGGACCAGGGAGCACAGACCTAAAAATATAAATGGAATATTAGGGGATTTTATGACTAAGTTATATTCAGAGGGTGGAGAGGAAGCTGAAAAGGGACCGGCAGTTTTAGATACACTGTCATTACCTAAAATCACTGATGAACAACTAGCTTCCTTGAACGCCCCCATAACGGCAATGGATATTCAGGCCACTATAAAGTCCTTCCCATCTGGAAAGGCTCCAGGTCGAGATGAGTATACTTCTGATTTTTACAAGGTGATGGATGCTCGGGTAGTTCCGGTGCTCACTACTCTGTTTTCTTCTATTGTAGAGCGGAGCGGACCATCTGACCACAAGAACACTGCTTTTATTACCCTAATACAGTGATGGCTAACCTCCGGCACTCCAGCTGTGGTAAAACTAAGACTTCCAGCATGCACCATTCATTTCTATGGAGTTCTGAGAACAGCCAAGCAAGTGTGCAATTTGGGAAAACAACGGTTACTTACCGGTAAGTGTTTTTCTTGAAACCCATGACGGCACCTGTGCGACTTAGGACCTCCCATCCGGGACAGGAAAACCTGCTGAGATAAAAAGCTTCACACCCCTACACACCTCAGTGTTTATCAGAAACTTAACTCCGGAGATGAGAACCATACTATTCAAAAATAATTCTCTCCTCCTCTTTTTTTTTTTTTTTTTGGGTTAACTCACCCAAAGAGACTCAATTGATAACATAAATATTATTATATATCCTTTTTTTTTTTTTTTTCTTCTCTTTAGGTTAACTCACCCAAAGAGACTCAAATGATAACATAAATATCATTACTTTTTTCTGGGGGGGAATTTTGCAGGTGCCGTCATGGGTTTCAAGAAAAACACTTACCGGTAAGTAACCGTTGTTTTCCCCTCACCCATGACGGCACCTGTGCGATATAAACTAGAAATGAAAAATTTAGGGAGGGACTACCGCCTGGAGTACTTTCCTCCCAAAGGCCATATCTGAATTGAGATTTAATCTGTAATGTTTGACAAAGGTATGGGGGGAACTCCAAGTGGCAACGGTACAGATCTGAGATAAAGTGACTTCCCCTTTCTCTGCCCAGGAGGTAGCTACGGCCCTAGTAGAATGTGCTCCAAACCCTGACGGGGGAGGAAGACCCAAGGATGTATAGGCCAGAGTTATTGCATTTTTTACCCACTTAGATAGTAAGCTAGAGGAGATTTTACAGCCTTTACGGGTTCCCTGAAACTGTAGGAGTAGATTCTCATCCTTCCTCCAGGCCTCTGTTGCTTTAAGGTAGACCAGCAGACATCTTCTGACATCCAAACAATGATATTTTTGTTCTGTCGGGGATGAGGGATTTGCACAGAATGATGGAAGGATAACATCCTGACTAAGGTGGAAATCTGAAACCACCTTCGGAAGGAAGAAAGGCATAGGTCTTATGATCACCTTGTCTTCTAAAATCTTCGTAAAAGGAGAAAAAGCCGAGAAGGCTTGGATTTCTGATACCCTTCTAGCTGTAGTGACTGCTAAAAGAAAGGCCATCTTATAGGAAAGAATGTTAATCGGAATTTTCTCCAATGGTTCAAAGGGCTCTTGTGATAAGGCTGTCAGAACCGTGTTCAAGTCCCAAGGAGGCGATAACGGACGTGGGGATGGAAAGGATTTTACTACTGATGTAAGGAACCTTTTGATCCAGGGATGTTCTGCCAATCTAAAATCGAAAAAATAACTAAGTGCTGCCACTTGAACTTTTAACGTAGAGGCCTTCAAGTGTTTGTCTACTCCTGCTTGAAGGAAATCCAGTATTTTCGGAATTTCTGGAGACTTTAAAGGGTCTGGGCTATGACCCAAGAAATTTGAGAAGGTTGACCAGACTTTGAAATACTTCCTTGAAGTAACCTCCTTCTTCCCCTTTAGTAAGGTAGCCACTACTTTTTCTGACAAGCCCCTATTCATCCATAAACTCCTTTCAGCATCCATGCAGTCAGATGGAGGAATTTTAGATCTGGGTGGAATAGAGGCCCCTGTGATAGAAGGTCGTCTCGCAGTGGAAGGGGATATGGAGCCTGGGTAATCAGCTGCAGCAGTCGGGAGTACCACGATCTCTTTGGCCAATCTGGCGCTATTAAAATTATTGATGCTCCTTCTCTCAGTACTTTCCCCAGAACCTGAGGGAGCAGACAAAAGGGCGGGAATGCATATCCCAGCTCCCTTTCCAATTCTGTGCTAGCGCATCTATCGCTGTGGGTTGGTCCAAATAATTTAGGGAGTAAAACCTTTCCACTTTTTTGTTGTTTCTGGAGGCGAAGAGATCTATTGTGGGCTGGCCAAACTTTTGGACTATTTGTGAAAAAACTTCTGGGCAAAGGGACCACTCTCCCTGTCTTACTGGACGTCTGCTCAGAAAATCTGCTATGCAATTCTCTTCTCCCTTTAGATGCACTGCTGAAAGAAACAGATTTCTTGATTCCGCTAATGAAAAATTTTTTTGAGTTAGGAGGAGAAGAGAGGCCACCCTGGTTCCGCCCTGTCAGTTTATGTAGGATACTGTCGTCGAGTTGTCTGAGTAAAACACTATGTTTCTGTCTGTCAGATGTGGTAAAGCCTCCACTAACGCCTTTTGGATCGTTTTTAATTCCTTGAAATTGGATGACATCTTTTCCGTCTCTGAGTCCCATAAGCCTTGCCACCCTCTTTCCTGACAGTGAATTCCCCATCCCCATGGGCTGGCATCGGTAGTCACAATAAGAGGGTCTGGAAAATTCCAAGGAATACCTGCTGAGAGATGTGCATAGTTCATCCACCAGAGAAGCGATAATCTTGTTTTCGCCGAGAGGTGAAACTTCTGGTCTAGAGAATGCTTTGAACCGTCCCAGAGGTCCAGTATTTCTCTCTGTAGATCTCTGGAGTGGATTTGAGCGAACGGAACCGCCGGGATTGCTGAAGTCATCTGCCCTAGTACTCTCATGGCTTCCCTTACCGTACAGGTATATGAAAGATAAAGAGACATCATTTTCTGTGAAATCAACTGTATTCTGACAGGCGGTAGGAAGCATTTGCATAATTGGGAGTTTAGCTGAATCCCTAAAAAGGTACATATTTGGCTTGGAGTCATATTTGATTTCTCTTGATTTATGATCCATCCTAGTTCTACTAGAATGGCACAAACTTCTTCTAAATCCTTTTGAAGGTTCTCCCTGGTACAAGATATTATTAAAATGTCGTCCAGATAAGGAACCAGTGTTATTCCCTTCTTCCTTAAATGGGACACCATTTCTGCCATTACTTTGGTGAAAAGTCTCGGGGCTTGCGAGACTCCAAAGGGCAGGGCTCTGTATTGCAAATGGAGAATTTCCCCCTGTATCTGGACTGCCGTTCTTAAAAACTTTTGTGACGTCTGGTGCATAGGAAGATGGTAATACGCATCTTTTAAATCTACAGTTGCCATCCAGCAGTCCGGATATAGAAGAGACACTGCCGATTTTATTGTCTCCATCCTGAATTTTTTGTAGGAGAGGAATTTGTTCAGATTCTTTAGGTTTAGAATGACCCTGAAAGTCCCATTGGGTTTGCTTACTAAAAACAATGGGGAGTAGAACCCCTTCCCCCTTTCTTCGGGAGGGACCGTACAAACTACCTTCTTTTCTATTAGTGAAATGATCTCGTTTTGTAGTGCGGATTTCTTTTCCAGAGAGCCTGGACAGGGAGTTTGAATGAATAGATCGTTTGGGTATGCAAGAAATTCTAACTTGAACCCCTCTTGAATGCCCCTCTGAATCCACAAATTCTTTGAAATCACCACCCAGGCTGGGAGAAAAAGGGACAATCTTCCTCCCACCTGGCCTGGGACGTCATTGTGGCTTATCCTTGGGCTTGTCCTGGGTCTTAAACAAAAACCTCCTCCTCTTTTAAAGGGTCTATTCTTCTCTGACCTATTGACTGATCTATACCTTTGATTTCTAAAGGCCCCTTTCTTACGAAAAAATTTTGTTTTTGAGGAGTGGGAAATTTTCTCTTCTTATCTGATGCCTTTTCTAACACTTCATCGAGGGATGATCCGAATAGTCTTGACCCCTCACAAGGCAATGAACATAATCTAGATTTTGAACCCTGATCCCCTTTCCATGATCTTAGCCACACTGCCCTTCTTGCTGCATTAGACATGGAAAGAGATCTTACATTAAATTTTATCATATCTGTTGAAGCGTCTGCAAGAAAATCGGCTGCTTTATGGAAAGTAGGAAGTGAAGCAAGAATTTCATCCCTAGGGTTCTTTCTTTAAGATGATTTTCCAGCTGAGCTAACCATAGCCTTAAGGATCTGGATACCCAAGATGTTGCTATAGCTGGTCTTAAACTCGTGGCGGCACTTTCCCAGGATTTCTTAAGATATATATCGGCCTTCCTGTCTAAGGGGTCGCTAAGGCATCCTAAATCTTCAAAGGGGAGATCCGATCTTTTAGCCACAGAGGCATCAACCGCAGGTGCTTTATCCCATATACCAGCAACTGATTCTTCAAAGGGATATTTTCGTTTAACCGAACTGGGTATAAAAAATATTTCGGTCAGGATCTTTCCATTCCTTCTTTATTAGGGTTTCAACGTTCTTATGCATAGGGAAAGTTCTAAGCTTCTTGGGTCCTAACCCCTCAAAGGCCTGATCCGCTATTGTTTTGGGCTGTTTCACATCTTCTAATTGCATGGTCATTTTAACTCAGAGGCTGAATATCTTCAGGCGGAAATAGGGAACGACCTGTATAGTCCTCGTCAGAGGAGGAATCTGTAGACGAAATCTCCTCTCCTGATTCTAGTTCAGAATCCAATTCAGACATCTCAGACTCAAGCTGACAATCCGGATCCCTCTTTTCAGACCTAGGACGGCTACGTCTAAGGGATTTTAAGCAGGATTTAACTTCAGTCCGGACCATAGCCCTCACTGACTTAGAAAAACTGGAAGATTCCTCCAAAACTAGTTTGTCTATGCAAGCTTGGCACATAGGCCTGGAATATGAAGAGGCCAGGGGCAGTCTGCAACCAGCGCACTCTTTATGTTTAGACTTAACCGCAGCTTTCTTGGGGGCTTTAGTCACCTAGAGGAAACATACAGTATACTTTAATAAGAAAAATGTCTCCTTACCAGGGTAGAGACCCGTCCCCCACTCCTCAGACATTACCGGACTTGTAGGTCTTGAGGCTTCCACAGGGTCGGCGCGGCCCACCTCAGATTGCTCCATCTTCTTTGCACACGGTGCACCAAAATCGCAGGCTGGCTGTCCCCTCCGCTACCCCGATTTATAGCGCGCCTGGGGCCCTCTCCCGCCGGAAAAAACCGAGCCTGGTATGCTTCTTCTCTGCAGGTGACCTCCTATCCGGAGGCAGGAAAACCTAAACTGAGGTGTGTAGGGGTGTGAAGCTTTTTATCTCAGCAGGTTTTCCTGTCCCGAGTGGGAGGTCCTAAGTCGCACAGGTGCCGTCATGGGTGAGGGGAAATGTAGTTTTACCACAGCTGGAGTGCCGGAGGTTAGCCTCCACAGCCCTAATACATAAAGAAGGAAAAGACCCAGAAGATCCAGACTCATATAGGCCAATCTCACTGATAAATCAGGACTTAAAAATGATTTTCAAATGATTGGCAAATAGATTAGGAGATATCCTCCCCACGGTAATCTCAACTAGACAGGTAGATTTAATTTAAGGGAAATCAGCGGTTATTAATATTCGCAAGGTACTACTGGCACTCTCAATTACGAGATCACCAGCGTATCAAGGGAAAAACCCAGCTATTGTCACATTAGATGCTGAAAAAGCGTTTGACAACATCAGTTGGCGGTGGTTGAACATGGTCTTGGACGCTATGGGATTCCATGCTTTATTCCGAACTTTTTTCAAAAGGCTATATTGTAACCCCAAAGCTAGCATAAGTACAGCAGGGTGTCTGTCTGACTCCTTTAACTTACAGAAAAGAACCAGACAAGGATGTCCTATGTCCTCATTGTTGTTCGACCTGGCAATAGAACTGCTAGCCATGTACCTGGACTCACCAGTGATTTTTGAAGGATTGAGGGTAGGACGGCAGACAATGCATTTGGCGCTGTTCGCTGACAATAGCATTATTCTTGGCTGACCGCATTAATGATATGGCCAACGTGATGCAAGCGTTAAAGACCTTTGGGCTATTTTCGGGACTCCGAATCAATTAAACAAAAAGTGAAATCCTCTTTATGCAGGGTAAATATCACAGGAGACAAGTAGGATCCTGCTGAGACAAGTATCAGCAGGATCCTGCACCGTGGATCGGGCAGTCCGCGCCTGCGCACTGGATTCCCGATTACTGGCGCAAGCATCGGGCTACCCTGTGCGCAGGCGCGGGCCCGTACTGCGATGGGAGGGAGGCAGGCAGGGTGACAGCCAGCTCCAGCGCCCACGACTCTTCCTGAGGCTCCGATCCTGCGCTGGTACACTATCGCAGTACGGGCCCCGCGCCTGCGCACAGGGTAGCCCGATGCTTGCGCCAGTAATCGGGAATCCAGTGCGCAGGCGCGGACTGCCCGATCCACGGCGCAGGCGCGGGATTTGGCCAGTTCTGGACGAGGCCGAGCGCATCACAATGGGCGGGCCGTCTGGGTGAAAGGGGGCGCGGTAGAAAAGTTAGATGAGCGCGCGGCCTGGGCTCTGGCTGGTATGACGCCGCCCCTGGGCTCCTTCACTATTGATTGACAGGTATTATAAACTTCGTTTTCTCATCATCTGTAAGTTTAAAAATTATGGGGTAAGTGGCTATATAATGGGGGCACTATTTACCAAATAATGATGTAAGTAGTGAAAATTGGGGTTTGGGGGTGAAAGAATCCCTTTAATATACCCCCGCATCCAGAAAAACCTGATCATATAACAGATTGTCCCAAATGTGGTCAGGGATATAAAAAACCTATATCACGGACTCTGGACGTGTCCGATGAGCAAACAAATCTGGGAGGAAGTAGTTGGAATGATCAGAGAATTATGAGGGCAGAGAGTAGAATTAACCCCCCAGCTCTTTTTGTTTCATTTTGAGGATAGACATACAAAACAGCTTTATCAAAAATGGAGAAACTTTATTGTTAAATATATGTCAGACACAGAGATATACCACATAATACAACCTCTCTCTTTGACAGAATGGTATCTGGTGGAACGGATGAGGGGAAAATTGGGTAGGTTACTGGTACAGAGTGTTGACAACAGATGACTACACAGAGAAAACTTCAGGAGACGCTCCCGGATGGTTAGCTAGAAGAGAAAGAACATAGTCATTTGGGAGGGTTCGGAAAACGATATAACAGCCCATGTTCTCCTTTGTCTATTCATTTCACTTAAATCATGAAGCCATGAAGTCTTTTTCTTTGATTATTGATGCTAGATTGACACGCTGTGATGTATCTCATTTACATGTGATATTTTTTGAAGGGCAACAGTTTTAGTGGGAGGATTTGTTGGGGTCTGCCTACCGTATTGTTATTATGTAATATTAATAAATAAAATAAACATAAAAAAAAAAAATGAAGCAGATATGGATCCCACAGGACTTTTCTGTAACTTGCACACAGAAGTGTACCACTTGCGCCCAGCCATTGTTTTACTCCAGCCCAGTTTGTTCGTTCTGTTTGTCATTTCCCAATAATGTGGGGCCTTCCTAAATAAGTAAAACATTTTTTTTTAAACCCACAAAAACAGTGTTGGCTACATCCTCCTCCACCTACACCACCACATTCACAACCTCCTACTCTACTTGGACCTCCGCCTCCTGGTTGAAGATAATCATTTTCTTTTTCTATTCTATGTTATTTTGAGTCATTTCTCTGTCCACATTTGTTTGCAGGGCAATTGTCCAGCTCTTACCCATTTGCTTCCTTTTTACTACGACTATTTTATAACCATTTTACAACACCAAAGTTCAGGTCCCCATTGACTTCTATGGGGTTCGGCTTCGAATTCGGGTAAACTTCGGGTACCTGAATTGAACTTTGAACTAAAGTTTGGCTTTACCCCCTTGAACCCCGGGTCCTCTCATCCCTAATCATGACCCTTTTAATTGATTACTTAAGAATTTTATTAGCCAAAGTACATCAGGATTCTTCACTAACCAAGCTATTTCTTCACTTTAACTCTTTCTTAAACGCCTTTCTGAGATGAGAACACAAGATGTCTGCCAAATACAACATGGCCGACCATCAGATCTAATCTTGATTCTCCAAGAGCCAGAATGAAAGGGACAGTAATCTGAAGCTGCAGGGCACAAAGCAGTCTAATTGAACGGTGTCCACATCGATTAATAGATAAGCAATACTATTAGGGCCTCATTTACAAATTGTCTCACATATTGTATGTCTTCTCAGTTACTACTGGTACCATTTTTGTGGAACGTACAACTTTTTGATCACTGTTAGGCCTTATGCACACAACTATGTGCCGGTCTGCAATGCACTGGCACTGACCATAAGGCCTCCATATGCGGGTGCGGACCCATTCAATTGAATGCACTACTTTTTTGCGGTGTGGAGGCATGAAGAAAAACTCTAGTGCTTCCATAGGGTTCCGTGCCTTCCGGGTTGCGGATCCATTCAAGTATTCACGCAATACAGCCAGGCAACAGTCGTGTGCATGAGGCCTTATTCAATGTTTTTTTTCTCCCGTGACTACGATCAGCACACATTTTTTTCAAATATTTTAAAAGTTCATACATTTTCTGACACTGTAATGTTTATTAATTAAAATTATTATATTTTTCTACAAATACAAAAAGCGTTCAATAGGTTTATTTGGCATGCGAGTAAACCTAGGTTACATAGAAAGGTTTTAATTAAACATAAATCTCTAGGAGGGTTTAGTCTCCCAGATATCCATATTTATCATGATGCAGCGGTACTCACCAGAATTATAGATTGGTTGCACAAAAACTCAAAGAAAGTATGGGTTGCCCTGGAACAGTCTTTTGTCACCTCTTTCCCTACATGCTTTACCCTGGATTGCTCTAGTAGATAGATCTCCTAGTGAAGACTGGCCATACCTTGTACGACACCCCCTTGCGGTTTGGGAAATACTGGGTCGCCAAATCACAGATCACTTTTATGCCGGGACCCATGACCCCGTTGAACGGGAACCCAGCATTTACCCGGGTTTGGTCCCCTCATCCTTCCTCATTAAAACTGTTCATAGCGGTCTACTGAGAATCAGAGATGTCCTGACTTTAGGACAGCTATCATCGTTCGAAGATTTAAGACAGAATGCGGCCTTTAGCATGATGTCTTGGTTGGGATACGCCCAGACAAATTCCATCTTTAGAGCCACATTCTCCAAGAAGGTGTTGGACCTGTTGACAGATTTTGACAAAGTATATCTACAATCGGGAGAATAGAGGTATGGTGTCCACACTGTATAAAGTCCTTCTGGACCTCCACAGCGGTGAAAGGGCCCCATTTTTCGATAAGTGGAAATCTGATTTGCAGGTCCGATTCACCGAAGAGGAGATAAGAAAGATGTGTACGTTCTCCCATGGAATATCACTGGCGACGCCGGACAAACAGAAGAATTACAAAATTCTCTCCAGGTGGTACTACTGTCTTACCACCCTGCATCATATGTTTCCCTCAGTCCCAGATCAGTGCTGGAGGGGTAAAAATGATAGAGGATCCCTACTACATATATAGTGGAGTTGCCCAATGATTCACTCATTCTAGGACCACATCTTAAGGATATGTGCCAAGTACTCTGGCAAGACGATTCCTAACACTCCCCAATTAACTCTGTTTTCCCTCATTCCTGGCTCCCTCTCCCAAGTCAAGAAAGGAGTTCTGACTGAGGTATTTCCTGTCAGCTGCGCGGACGGTAATCCCCAGACACTGGAAGTCCAGCTCTACACCTACAGTGCATGAATGGGCAAGGGAGCTAAGATATATATTACGAATGGAAGAGTTGATAGCAGATCAGCAGGAAAGGTCCGTGGTGTTCACAAAGAGATGTAACCCTTTACTCACTTTTCTTGACTCTGCAGAATTAAAGAGCATGCTATAACCGTCTTGAACTCATGGGTTTGACTTCTGTTAAGGTTCTCCTTGAACATAACCACATAGCCGGGTTTCCTATAATCCCCCTTCCCCAGATTTCCCTTTCCACGTACTTATTCATTTTATGTCTATGTTACATAAGGCTGTACAACTTACGTATTTTTGTAATAATAGGAAGTAGGAAAAGAATACAGAAAATGGATTGCAATTATTTTTACAGACTCTATGGTCAAGTGTATGACCGTACAGACAAATGTAGCTATGCATGGCAATACAGTATTCTAGCTATGTGTTAACATTTGTAATTTTGCAATAGGGGTCCTGCAAGATCCTTTATTTGAATGGTTGAATTGGATCACTTCTCCTATTCATCCTAATTGAGATCTATTAGGGTGAATGGCATTATACATATAATGCCTCGTGCACAGCATACCATGGAGCGTACCATGGAGTGTACCGTGGCAGGCCTGGAAAAGTTCAGAAGCATCCAGGCTGCCATAGTAACCAATCAGAGGTTACAGGAGGTAGCTGCAAATACAGTGAAGGAGTTTAAGCATGCATGGGATAGGCATAAGGCCATCCTTCATATAAGATAGGGCCAGGGGCTATTCAAGTATATTGGGCAGACTAGATGAGCCAAATGGTTCTTATCTGCCGACACATTCTATGTTTCTATGGCGGTAGAAACTGCCAGGAGCAGCTCTAATCTAGACGGATCACTGCTGACAGGACTAGAATGGATTTGCTGGCAGGACCTGCTCATAGAACAGACTAAGGCTACATGCACACGACAGTTGTTTTTGCTGTCCGCAAATCGCGGATCCGTCTCCCTTTTTTTTTTAACATCCACATCCGTTCCTTGTGTCCGTAAATTTAGTAGGTTGTGTTTCCGTGTGTCTTCCGTTTTTTTGCGGATCTGCAAAAAAGACGGAAGGCTTGAAACAGTTTCTTAAAGTACCTGTACAAGTGCCCTGGTTTCCAAGCAACCATCCTCAAAAAAAAACGGATGCGGATGAAAACAGATGGCTTCCGTTGGTCATCCGCATTTTTTGCGGACCGATTGACTTCTATGGGTCGGCAAACCGTTTTTTGCGGACAAGAATAGGACATGCCATATTTTTTTGGCGGACTTGAAATGCGGACAGCGGACGCGGACAGGCAACGGAAGAGGCATCCGCATTGTTAATGGAGCCATAGAAATGAATGGGAAACCATCGGATCCGCAAAAAAAAAACGGAATGGAGGCCGCAAAAAACCACTGCCGTCTGCATGTAGGCAAAATTAGAGTTTCTGTATTGGAGTTTCTATATATATATACAGTTGAGACCAGAAGTTTACATACACAATATAAAAAGACACATATGCATGTTTTTCTCAATATCTGACATGAAATCAGAATAAACCTTTCCTGTTTTTGGTCAATTAGGATTCTATATACACAAACCAACTGAAAGGTGGCATGAAGCAGGATGTGCTTAACCCAAAAATGCAGTTGTGCATATATATACAGGGGAGCAGATCCTGCACTCGTGGCCCGTTGCCAATGGCGATCCCCAGCAAAAATGCATACGGTGGAGGATGCCCGCAGCGGACCACAAGTACCACAATAGACATCCTACACAAAATGGCAATAGTGTGGGTGTGATAAATAATATAACAAATAGCAATAACAAATGACAAAACAGGTGCACACTGTGGTCTTACTAAGCCCTCAAACTGATGTTAAAATTGAGAGGTTAGTCAACATGTCTCAAAATGGAGGACATGTCTTAAGCCCGAGCACCGCGCCAAGGTCTCTCAAGTAGCTCGGGACCTAACACTCACCTACCTGTGCCATATGGGCAATACCAGGGGCCAGTGGGCAAAATTACAGGAATGTATTAGGCCGACTCGCAGCAGACTCCTCAGTTACCTCCAGCATGTAACCATGCCACCTTTCAGTTGGTTTGTGTATATATATTTGTTTGGAGGTGAAGAAACTACCATGTAAATGTAGCCTGTTTTCCATCCACAGGCTACATTTATGTGCGCCTGTGAGGCCTGGGCCATATTAGCCAGTCTTGGGTGGGGCTCACAGCCCTCTCCCTCCTCCCATTGCAGGCATGGTTACATGGGACAAAGTCCTTTACTCCTCCTCCTCCTTCTAGGTCACGGCCCCAAAGCATTTGCTTCCCCTGTAGCTATTCCCCTGGGCAGACCCATCAGTCAGTACGTGTACTGTTCCAACATGTTGCTGAAATGCTGCCTCCTGCTAAGATGTTCCAGATCTGCTGGTGGTGCAGGTTGTTGTGGCGTGATGACAAAGCTTTTCCACATTTTGCCAATGATAAACCTGCCTTCTGAGGTGTTGCTGGTGACCCAGCTGCATTGGCAAATTCTTCCTCCTCCTCCTCTGCCTTCACCTTGTGCTTCCACTGAGTCCCCGGTGTCAGGTGTGAATGCCATCAGCAGCGTGTCTACTAGCGGGCTCATCTTCCTATCACACTCCAGTGAGGGAATTAAGGACGGCACGTTGTCCTTGTAACGGGGATGCAGCAGGGTGGCCACCTAGTAAGCAGCACAAGTTAGAGTGTGGCAGTAACTGGGCGGTCGTTGCGCAGGCAGTGCAGCATGTTGTCACTCATGTCTGCCAGGCTGCCCAGAGGCAAGGACAAGCTATCCTCTTTGAGGGAGGTATATCGTCTGTGTCCTCTGTATCCCCCAGCGTTCCTCATCCTCATCCTCCAGAACTGTGCCCTGGCTGGACAATTGTGTTCCAGGCCAGGGCCTATGTTGGTGCAGGAACCCACCCTTCGAGCCACTTGGATGTCACTGGCCTTAAAGAGGACCTTTCACCTAAAAAAAATATATCCAAAAGTTATATCACCTTATAGGGGTCAAACCCCTGATGTCTTCACCATTTTTCTTTTTTTAAAACGACCCCCCCATTCGCCCGCCTTGCTCCCCGATATCTTCTGCGCCTCATATGCAAATGAGGCGTCTTGGTTATAGTAGGCGTTATCTCCAAAGTTATGGTGGGCGTGTCCGGGCGTTCCTCCTCACTCCCTGGCTGCGAGCGCATCCAATAGCAGCGCTCGGCTCTTAGCCAGGGAGAAGGAGCTCAAGTTCTCGCGAGAACCGCGAGAACTTGAGCTTGCTGAGTCCCGGAACCCGCGCCATCTTGGTACACTCGCTACGCTCCTCTAATGCGCTGGGGAATCCAAGATGGCACGGGTTCCGGGACTCGGCAAGCTCAAGTTCTCGCGGTTCTCGCGAGAACTTGAGCTCCTTCTCCCTGGCTAAGAGCCGAGCGCTGCTATGGATGCGCCGCAGCCAGGGAGTGAGGAGGAACGCCCGGACACGCCCACCATAACTTTGGAGATAACGCCTACTATAACCAAGACGCTCATTTGCATATGAGGCGCAGAAGATATCGGAGCAAGGCAGCGAATGGGGTCATTTAAAAAAGAAAATGGTGAAGACATCAGGGCTTGACCTCTATAAGGTGATATAACTTTGGATATATTTTTTTTAGGTGAAAGGTCCTCTTTAAGTTACGGATAAGGCGTGTATATAGTTTTGTTTGTTTATATAGTTACTTTAGCTGCATTATAGATATTTTAATATATTTTTAAGTAAATTTGTAAATCGTTTGTTAATGGTTTTAATGAAAGGGGGGGGGGGGGGTGCTGTGTGTGTTCGATTAACTGAATTGATTTTCACTGTCTGGCGTTTAGGAATTTCTGCACCCCAAATTCAGCACATGTGGCAGGCAGGGGCCCAGACCAGCTATTACATTTTGCCCCTTTAGCGCACAACACCAGGCCGGGCTGAAGGCTCAATGGCTCCAACCAATCATCCGTCTGTTGTTCCATGCCTGTCCACAGCTCCTGCGCGTTGTGGGGTTTTTCCCACAAACACACAAGTTTTAAAACAGACTGCTGTCATTTCCCTCTGGCTGTGCTGCTGTGGGTGGTGAAGGTGTTACACTGAGTGGATGAGGAGGAAGCCGAGGTAGATGGAGGAGGTAACAGGATACAAAGAGAAATGCCCAGCAATCCTCGGGGGCGGAAGGACATTCGCAAAAATGCTATCCGCCTCTGGGCCAGCCTCTACATTTACCCACTGTGTTGTTGGTTATGTGGACGTTGCCATAGATAGCGTTTGTCCGCCACTTGGTTGTGCAGGGAAGGGATGGCTCGCCTGCAAAAGTAGCGGTGGCTGGGATACACGTACTGTGGGACAGCCACCGCCATAAGGTTTTTAAAACTGTCCACCAGACAGAATGACAGCATTTCTAAAGGACCAGGAAGTTTGATAATAAGGCATTCAGAGCCATGGGTAGGGGGGTACTTCCTCTTTCTATTTCTTTTTCTCTCCAGTGTTTGGGAGATGGACAGCTGATAGCTGAACGCTTCCATGGGATTTGGTGGAGATGCTTGGTGACAATGACAGATGTGGTGGCGTTGCTGCCACATCCTCTGTTTGCTGGGTGACAGGTGCCACTGTCACTCACTTGGGCTCAAGTTTAGAATGTTTATTATTTTTCTCTATTTTATGTTATTTTAAGTAATTTCCCTGTCCACATTTGTTTGCAGGGGATTTACCTACATTTTGCAGCACTCTAGCCGTTTCCTGGGCTATTTTACAGCCTTTTTAGTGACCAAAAGTTCGGGTCCCCATTGACTTAAATGGGGTTCGGGTTTGGGGTGAAGTTCAGTTCGAGTTCGGATCCCGAACATTTTCGGGAAGTTTGGCTGAACTTCTCAAACCCGAACATCCAGGTGTTAGCTCAACTCTAGAGATGATCAATTAATTAATTAATGTGTTTATGCATTTGCCAATCTGGATGATATGATTTTACCCACATTATCCAATTAGTCTTAATAAAATGAAATATCATTCTTTATGTCTCTTACCAAGTCCTAGTAGGAATCACACTTCTGCTCCTAGGAAAGCTGGGTGGTCCATCATCGCATATCTCACTATGACTTTTGATATTGATAGACCCCTCTCTCTTGAGTGTTGGATCTCCCTTGTGAGTCCTCTTCTTGTTCTGGCTATGATGATCATCATAATGCTGATTCTGATATGTTGGAATTTCACTTATTCCAACAGTAATTTTCCCAATCCTTATCTTACATTACCTCCCCCTGGATTAAGATCTTCCAATCATGTGCTCATATGGTAATGATCCTATGAGATCATATTTACCCATAATGCAACTATGGAGGATGGTGTAATGATATCCATCTGTCTCCAGATGGCACTGTTTTGCAAGCTATTAGTACCATATTATAAAGATGCTTTGCGATGTTCCCGCATGGTTGCTATGCAACCTTAGGGATGTGTAACCGGTTCTGTATTATTTCACATTATAACATAGTTATAATGTAAAATAATACCCTTGGCCATCTTCCTAATGTTTAAACCGGTGCAGAATGGGTTAAAAATAATAAACTAATAATAACTTACCTGTTCCATTTGATCGCGAAGCCCGGCATCCTCTCCGTTAGCTTGCTAGTAGGAAAGGACCTGTGATGATGTCACATGGTCACATGGACCAATCACATGCTCCATCACCATAGTGATGGAGCAGGTGATTGGGCCATGTGATGCTGTGACATCATCACAGGTCCTTTTCACAGGTCCAAGCTAACGGAGAGGAGGCCGGGCTTCGCGATCAAATGGAACAGGTATGTTAATATTAGTTTATTATTTTTAACCCATTCTGCACCGGTTTAAACATTAGGAAGATGGCCAAGGGTATTATTTTACATTATAACTATGTTATAATGTGAAATAATACCAGCGGGACAATTTCTGACCCAAGCATGCACTTCTGGGTTCGCGTCTGGACCAAAAGTGCCGATTTTTCTCCCGCGCGTGCAAAACGCATGACAGCGCTTTGCACTCGCAGGGAAAAATCGCGGCGATTCCCGCAACGCACCCGCACTGTTTGACGGAGTGCAAAGTGCACCCGCAACGCCCGTGTGAAAGAGGCCATAGGCCACCAGAACCGACGAGACACTAATTAAACCTAGTAAAAAATAACGACCACCGAGCCTGTCTAGGGGTGAGACATTTAGCAGACTCCAGATATACTAACTTTTTGTGATCAGTAATCACTGTGACGGGATGAACCGCCCCCTCCAAAAAATGACGCCATTCCTCTAAGGCCAACTTAATAGCCAAAAGTTCCCTGTTGCCAATATCATAGTTTTTCCCTTTCTGCAGTAGACAATTTCTTTGAAAAGAAAGTACACGGACGCCATTCACCAGGGGACGGGCCCTGAGATAGTACCGCTCCCACCCTCACCTCTGATGCGTCAACCTCTACAATAAAAGGAAGCGAGACATCTGGCTGTACGAGAATAGGAGCCGATGTGAATCTCTCCTTCAGAATAGGACTTCACCCTCTCCCTGCTGCCCTGTGCACACAGCAGCAGGGAACTGACCATGGCAGCCAGGACTTCAGTGGCGTCCTGGTTGCCATGGTAACCGATCGGAGCCCCAGCATTACACTGCTGGGGCTCCGATCACTGCCACTGCCACCAATGAGGAGGAGGTGAGGGGACCCTGTGGCCACCGCCACCAATGCTTTTAATACTGGGGAAGGGGGGACACTGGCCAATATCTTTAATACTGGGGAGAGGGGGCGCACTGGCCACCAATGAGGAGTGACGTTTACTATACAGATGCAGGCAGAAGAAACTCATTGCCGCCACCTGCCTGTGACCGGGCGCTGCGATCAGCGGCAGTTAACCCCTCAGGTGCCTCAGGACAAGTATACCCACCCCCATCCCATATACCCACACATACCCCTCTGACCCCCACATTGCCAGGGCTACTCGTCATACCCCCCGCTTTTCCACAGACAGCAGCACAAGATCCCCTTGTTTGATCTGCATGGGTCCCACACACCATAGCCCCCACTGACCTTTTTCCCCACACAGACACACTGCCCCCCCAGAGCCTGGACCCCCCACATGTGACCTCACTCTTGCCCGTATGATCTCCTTGTCTGATCCTAATGGCTCCCACACAATACTCCCTGCTGACCCCATATGCCCGAAGACCAGGGGCTGCACCCCAGGACACTTCATCTAGCTGGACTGCTCCCCCAAGTACTGTCTGATCAGGTGTCCTAGAAAACACACAATTCTCATCATGTGCCCCTCCTCACACAGACCTGACATAAGATATAGGGGTGTGGAATTCGTATCGTCCGACACTCGGGAAATGTAGTTCCGGGCGCCGGGCAAGTAGTTTGTGCAGGTAGCTTAGCCCTCGTGCGGGCAAGTAGCAGGGCAAGGGTGGCGGTGGGTTTTCATCTGATGCTCGGCCCAGCAGCACGTTCGGACTGCTTACCGCACTGTGATCAGCGCTGAGCAGGCCGGAAGTCGGCAGCAGAGAAATGCGCCGCGGGACAGAAGTCATCCAGCTCCCATGAATTAAAGGGATTCACTGCCCAGAATGTCATATATATTAACCCCTTAAGGACTCAGGGTTTTTTCATTTTTGCGTTTTCGTTTTGCGCTCCCTGCCTTCCGAGAGCCATAACTTTTTTATTTTTACGTTCACATGGCCATATGAAAGCTTTTTTTTTTGTGGGACAAGTTATACTTTCCAACGCCACCATTTAATATTGCATACGATGTAGTGGGAAGCGGGAAAAAAATTCCAAATGGGGTAAAATTGCAAAACAAAAAGCAATTCCACCACAGTTTTACGGGTTTTTAAATTACGAAGTTTGATGTGCGATAAAACTGACCATTTAGTTTTATTCTACAGGTCAGTACGAATCCAGCGATACTCAATAGGTATAGTTTTTCTTGCGTTTTGATAGTAAAAAAAATACAAAAGTGGGACATTTTTTTTTTGTCGCCATATTTGGACCCCTATAACTTTTTTGTAATTAAGTGTATGGCGTTGAATGGGGGCTTATTTTTTGCGGGGCGATCTGAACTTTTAGTTAATACCATTATGGGGTGTGTAGGACTTTTTGATTACTTTTTATAAATTTTTTTTTTGAGGAAATGAAGAGTCCAAAAACGGCAAATTGGCCATTTGGGCGCTTTTTTCCGTTTTTCTGTTTATCGTATGTGGAATATATTTTTATACTACAGGCGTTTTCGCACATTGCGACACCCATGATGTGTATTTTTTTTATTTTTTTATTCTTTTATTTCAATTTTGGGGAAAGGGGGTTGATTTGAATTTTTCGTTTTTTTTTATTTATTTTTATTTTACACTTTTATATAGGGACCTATAAAAATCAGTCATCTGATTGCTTCCATCATAAACTCCAATACACTTGTATTGGAGTTTATGAGGATTTTACTACTTTCCTATGAACCCCTATTACTAACAAGGGCTGCATAGGAAATAGTAAGTAGTAGCTTCGAATTATTAATTGAGTTCGAGGCTATTATATGCAGCGCTGCGATTCCCCCGATCACCACTAGGGGGAGCCGGAGAGCTGCCGAAAGTTTTACTTTTGGTTTTAGAGCGCGCAGATGCCATAGTCAGGATTGACCACGGCATCTGCGAGGTTAAATGATTGCGATCGGCATCGCTGCCGACCGCGATCATTAGCTGCAGGGGTCAGCTACAGGAAAAAGCCGGACCCCCGCAGCGATTGCGCCCGCAGCGGGCAGGAGCGGGCGCCATGCTTAGAGACCAGACCCATGACGTACCCATACATCATGGGTCCTTAAGGGGTTAAAGGGATTCACTGCCCTAGTATGGCATGGCTGCCCCATACAGTATAACGTCTCCTTGTGGCCCCCATACAGTATAACGTCTCCTTGTGGCCCGCCCCCATACAGTATAACGTCCCCTTGTGGCCGCCCCCATACCGTATAACGTCTCCTTGCGGCTGCCCCCATACAGTATAACGTCTCCTTGTGCCCCCCCCATACAGTATAACGTCTCCTTGTGGCCCCCCCTATACAGTATAACGTCTCCTTGTGGCCCCCCCCCCATACAGTCTAACGTCTCCTTGTGGCCCTCATACAGTATAACGTCTCCTTGTGGCCCCCATACAGTATAACGTCTCCTTGTGGCCCTCATACAGTATAACGTCTCCTTGTGGCCCCCATACAGTATAACGTCTGCTTGTGGCCCTCATACAGTTTAACGTCTCCTTGTGGCTGCCCCCATACAGTATAACGTCTCCTTGTGGCCGCCCCCATACAGTATAACGTCTCCTTGTGGCCCCCCCCATACAGTATAACGTCTCCTTGTGGCCCCCCCCATACAGTCTAACGTCTCCTTGTGGCCCCCCCCATACAGTATAAGGTCTCCTTGTGGCCCTCATACAGTATAACGTCTCCTTGTGGCCCTCATACAGTATAACGTCTCCTTGTGGCCCCCATCCCCATACAGTATAACGTCTCCTTGTGGCCCCCACCCCCATACAGTATAACGTCTCCTTGTGGCCGCCCCCATACAGTATAATGTCTCCTTATGGCCCCCATACAGTATAATGTCTCCTTGTCGCTGCCCTCATACAGTATAACGTCTCCTTGTGGCCCCTGCCCCCATACAGTATAATGTCTCCTTGTGGCCCCCGCCCCCATACAGTATAAGTTCAGGACAAGTAGATTGATCCCCGCTTTAGTCCTTCAACAAGTATTTTTTTTTTTTTATTTCGACACCCCTGGATATACAAACCATTGCCTGCACCCTACACCCACCGACTGCTGCTCGTGCCTCTCCAGCGAACTGTTCCCTAGTTACAGACAGTACTCCCCCCCCCCCCGAACAGGTCGCCATCACTGCCCTATCGCCCCCCTCCCCTCCAGCACACAGGTCGCCATCTGTGCCCACTACCCATAGCTCTCTCCCCAATGTGTGAGTAGTGGCGAAGTCACGTGACCACTGACATCACACCTTACTTCCCATGAAGACCCTCACCAAAGATCTACACCTTATGTCCCCGTCTCAAAATCCCCCATCTTGCACCCTCATGGCCTCCAGAATACAGCCGGTGTTCCGTTAAAATATGGTACCTGTGAAATCTTGGTACCCTCGTCACTACCGCTATGACGTACAGCATGAAAAGGAGGTGTGATCGCTGAAGTCGGCACCCGATTGGCTTAAAAGAAGGCGAGTTGGTGCCTGTGCACTGCCAACCTGGGTACCATAATTTTACATTCAGCGCCTGTGAACGCGCAGAGGGAAGGAGGGTACCGTGAATTTACGGTCCCTCCCCTCCTTCACAGGCGCAAGCTGTAATGTTTCGGTACCCTGTCTGCTTCACGCATGCGCAGTGGCCCGTAAATCGACGGTACCCTCCCTCCGAACCTTCACATAATCTCCGAGGGAGAAATGGTATCGTCGATTTACGGGCCACTGTGCTTGCGTAAAGTAGAGAGGGTACCGAAACATTACAGCTTGCGCCTGAGAAGGAGCGCAGGGAGGGAAGGGACCGTAAATTCATGGTACCCTCCTTCCCTCTGCGCGTTCACAGGCGCTGAATGTAAAATTATGGTACCCAGGTAGGCAGTGCGCAGGCGCCAACTCGCCTTCTCTTAAGCCAATCGGGTGCCGACTTCAGCGATCACAACTCCTTTTCATGCTGTACGTCATAGCGGTAGTGACGAGGGTACCAAGATTTCACAGGTACCATATTTTAACGGAACAAGGGCATAGGTAAGGTAAAATGAAAGTGAGCGTTGACTCGTGGACTCGCGTTTATCTCGTCAGATTCCCTTACCGCACGTGACTTCCTAGGGAGCGTGTCGGGGGTGTGCACCTCAGCGCAAGCGCACTACCACACGCCTGATAAGGGAAAATTACAGTGAGAATCAGCCACTAACTGCGCATAGGCGCGGCAATGTAAGCCAGCACAGTCCGAGTCGCGGACACCGCGCGTGCGCCCTCAGGGGTAAGGAGATCTGATGCTCTTTTACCTTGTGAAATCTCCTTACCCTCACACTGCGCACTCGCAGACACAGCCAGCGCTTCAGTTCCATTGCTGTGCCCGGCGTCCCCTCCTCCTTCCACAAGCTCCTGCAGTCCGTGTTTGTCAGCACTTCCTACATTTGGTCATGTGACCATGAAGGAGCATGTGACCAGTGACGTCACAGACCTCCTTCTAACAACTCCGTTCTAGCATCCACCCTTGGTGAGGTAATGTGACTGTGAGATAGGTGGTGGTGATAAGTGAGGGTTAGGTAAGTGTCCTGTGTGTTGGGCTGTGGGACGTTCTCCATGTTCTGTGCGGTCTCCTGTGTGGGTTAGGATTAGGGACAGGTTTACAGTCAGGGAGGTTTTGTGGAGAACATTAGATTTTAGAACAACTTGGGGGCGGGGCTACATTCTCTTAGAAGCCCATACATTCTAGGTGGGTACATGTTGTGTACAACAGGGCAGGTAGGTGGTAGTCACCACCATTGTCTGTCAGGATTACTGGTGCAGAGGGGTCATTAACCCCTTCACCACCAGCTCTCTCTGCCAGGCACAGTCAGCCCTCAGCCCTCTAGGCACTAGGCACTAGGCTAGCCCAGGGACTTACTAAGTTACAAGAGCAGCACCTGGGTATATCTGAGTATAATTCTATATGTACAGCGCAGGTATATACATAGTCATCTTCCTGTGTATTATAGTATATACTATGCTGGTATAACCTGGGTATATCTGAGTATAATTCTATATGTACAGTGCAGGTATATACATAGTCATCTTCCTGTGTATTATAGTATATACTATGCTGGTATAACCTGGGTATATCTGAGTGTAATTCTATATGTACAGTGCAGGTATATACATAGTCATCTTCCTGTGTATTATAGTATAGACTATGCTGGTATAACCTGGGTATATCTGAGTATAATTCTATATGTACAGTGCAGGTATATACATAGTCATCTTCCTGTGTATTATAGTATATACTATGCTGGTATAACCTGGGTGTATCTGAGTATAATTCTATATGTACAGCGCAGGTATATACATAGTCATCTTCCTGTGTATTATAGTATATACTATGCTGGTATAACCTGGGTATATCTGAGTATAATTCTATATGTACAGCGCAGGTATATACATAGTCATCTTCCTGTGTATTATAGTATATACTATGCTGGTATAACCTGGGTATATCTGAGTATAATTCTATATGTACAGCGCAGGTATATACATAGTCATCTTCCTGTGTATTATAGTATATACTATGCTGGTATAACCTGGGTATATCTGAGTATAATTCTATATGTACAGCGCAGGTATATACATAGTCATCTTCCTGTGTATTATAGTATATACTATGCTGGTATAACCTGGGTATATCTGAGTATAATTCTATATGTACAGCGCAGGTATATACATAGTCATCTTCCTGTGTATTATAGTATATACTATGCTGGTATAACCTGGGTATATCTGAGTATAATTCTATATGTACAGCGCAGGTATATACATAGTCATCTTCCTGTGTATTATAGTATATACTATGCTGGTATAACCTGGGTATATCTGAGTATAATTCTATATGTACAGCGCAGGTATATACATAGTCATCTTCCTGTGTATTATAGTATATACTATGCTGGTATAACCTGGGTATATCTGAGTATAATTCTATATGTACAGTGCAGGTATATACATAGTCATCTTCCTGTGTATTATAGTATATACTATGCTGGTATAACCTGGGTATATCTGAGTATAATTCTATATGTACAGCGCAGGTATATACATAGTCATCTTCCTGTGTATTATAGTATATACTATGCTGGTATAACCTGGGTATATCTGAGTATAATTCTATATGTACAGCGCAGGTATATACATAGTCATCTTCCTGTGTATTATAGTATATACTATGCTGGTATAACCTGGGTATATCTGAGTATAATTCTATATGTACAGCGCAGGTATATACATAGTCATCTTCCTGTGTATTATAGTATATACTATGCTGGTATAACCTGGGTATATCTGAGTATAATTCTATATGTACAGCGCAGGTATATACATAGTCATCTTCCTGTGTATTATAGTATATACTATGCTGGTATAACCTGGGTATATCTGAGTATAATTCTATATGTACAGCGCAGGTATATACATAGTCATCTTCCTGTGTATTATAGTATATACTATGCTGGTATAACCTGGGTATATCTGAGTATAATTCTATATGTACAGTGCAGGTATATACATAGTCATCTTCCTGTGTATTATAGTATATACTATGCTGGTATAACCTGGGTATATCTGAGTATAATTCTATATGTACAGCGCAGGTATATACATAGTCATCTTCCTGTGTATTATAGTATATACTATGCTGGTATAACCTGGGTGTATCTGAGTATAATTCTATATGTACAGTGCAGGTATATACATAGTCATCTTCCTGTGTATTATAGTATATACTATGCTGGTATAACCTGGGTATATCTGAGTATAATTCTATATGTACAGCGCAGGTATATACATAGTCATCTTCCTGTGTATTATAGTATATACTATGCTGGTATAACCTGGGTATATCTGAGTATAATTCTATATGTACAGTGCAGGTATATACATAGTCATCTTCCTGTGTATTATAGTATATACTATGCTGGTATAACCTGGGTATATCTGAGTATAATTCTATATGTACAGCGCAGGTATATACATAGTCATCTTCCTGTGTATTATAGTATATACTATGCTGGTATAACCTGGGTATATCTGAGTATAATTCTATATGTACAGCGCAGGTATATACATAGTCATCTTCCTGTGTATTATAGTATATACTATGCTGGTATAACCTGGGTATATCTGAGTATAATTCTATATGTACAGCGCAGGTATATACATAGTCATCTTCCTGTGTATTATAGTATATACTATGCTGGTATAACCTGGGTATATCTGAGTATAATTCTATATGTACAGTGCAGGTATATACATAGTCATCTTCCTGTGTATTATAGTATATACTATGCTGGTATAACCTGGGTGTATCTGAGTATAATTCTATATGTACAGCGCAGGTATATACATAGTCATCTTCCTGTGTATTATAGTATATACTATGCTGGTATAACCTGGGTATATCTGAGTATAATTCTATATGTACAGCGCAGGTATATACATAGTCATCTTCCTGTGTATTATAGTATATACTATGCTGGTATAACCTGGGTATATCTGAGTATAATTCTATATGTACAGCGCAGGTATATACATAGTCATCTTCCTGTGTATTATAGTATATACTATGCTGGTATAACCTGGGTATATCTGAGTATAATTCTATATGTACAGCGCAGGTATATACATAGTCATCTTCCTGTGTATTATAGTATATACTATGCTGGTATAACCTGGGTATATCTGAGTATAATTCTATATGTACAGCGCAGGTATATACATAGTCATCTTCCTGTGTATTATAGTATATACTATGCTGGTATAACCTGGGTATATCTGAGTATAATTCTATATGTACAGCGCAGGTATATACATAGTCATCTTCCTGTGTATTATAGTATATACTATGCTGGTATAACCTGGGTGTATCTGAGTATAATTCTATATGTACAGCGCAGGTATATACATAGTCATCTTCCTGTGTATTATAGTATATACTATGCTGGTATAACCTGGGTATATCTGAGTATAATTCTATATGTACAGCGCAGGTATATACATAGTCATCTTCCTGTGTATTATAGTATATACTATGCTGGTATAACCTGGGTATATCTGAGTATAATTCTATATGTACAGCGCAGGTATATACATAGTCATCTTCCTGTGTATTATAGTATATACTATGCTGGTATAACCTGGGTATATCTGAGTATAATTCTATATGTACAGCGCAGGTATATACATAGTCATCTTCCTGTGTATTATAGTATATACTATGCTGGTATAACCTGGGTATATCTGAGTATAATTCTATATGTACAGTGCAGGTATATACATAGTCATCTTCCTGTGTATTATAGTATATACTATGCTGGTATAACCTGGGTATATCTGAGTATAATTCTATATGTACAGTGCAGGTATATACATAGTCATCTTCCTGTGTATTATAGTATATACTATGCTGGTATAACCTGGGTATATCTGAGTATAATTCTATATGTACAGTGCAGGTATATACATAGTCATCTTCCTGTGTATTATACTATATACTATGCTGGTATAACCTGGGTATATCTGAGTATAATTCTATATGTACAGCGCAGGTATATACATAGTCATCTTCCTGTGTATTATAGTATATACTATGCTGGTATAACCTGGGTATATCTGAGTATAATTCTATATGTACAGCGCAGGTATATACATAGTCATCTTCCTGTGTATTATAGTATATACTATGCTGGTATAACCTGGGTATATCTGAGTGTAATTCTATATGTACAGTGCAGGTATATACATAGTCATCTTCCTGTGTATTATAGTATAGACTATGCTGGTATAACCTGGGTATATCTGAGTGTAATTCTATATGTACAGCGCAGGTATATACATAGTCATCTTCCTGTGTATTATAGTATATACTATGCTGGTATAACCTGGGTATATCTGAGTATAATTCTATATGTACTGCGCAGTTATATACTGTACATAGTCAGCTTCTTGTGTATTATAGTATATACTATGCTGGTATAACCTGGGTATATCTGAGTATAATTCTATATGTACAGCGCAGGTATATACAGAGTTATCTTCTTGTGTATTATAGTATATACTATGCTGGTATAACCTGGGTATATCTGAGTATAATTCTATATGTACAGCGCAGGTATATACATAGTCATCCTCCTGTGTATTATAGTATATACTATGCTGGTATAACCTGGGTATATCTGAGTATAATAATATATGTACAGCGCAGGTATATACATAGTCATCTTCCTGTGTATTATAGTATAGACTATGCTGGTATAACCTGGGTATATCTGAGTATAATTCTATATGTACAGTGCAGGTATATACATAGTCATCTTCCTGTGTATTATAGTATATACTATGCTGGTATAACCTGGGTATATCTGAGTATAATTCTATATGTACAGTGCAGGTATATACATAGTCATCTTCCTGTATATTATAGTATAGACTATGCTGGTATAACCTGGGTATATCTGAGTATAATACTATATGTACAGCGCAGGTATACACATAGTCATCTTCCTGTGTATTATAGTATATACTATGCTGGTATAACCTGGGTATTCCCTGTATATAATTATATATGTACAGCTGGTTGTACATCTTCTTGTACATACATGGAGGACATAATCAAAGCTTTTGTGGAAACCCAAACTGTCCTGTATTTCGCTCGCTCTCTGGTTTTCCGTGTGTGATCCACAGCTGATTCCATACGGTTTTTGTGGAGAATCACAGCCTGAGTGTAATACAGAACCCGAAGCGGATGAGATTAGACAGATCTCATCTATATTCGGCTTTTTTTTTTTCTCTATGCGGATATTGACCTGCTGTGCAAATTTATTAATTATTAGCATGTCAATTTTTGGTGTGGGTTTTTTTTTTCAGTTCCCCAGAGGCAGTTATAGGTGTTGTCGGCTGTTTATATTGATAACCGGTTGTCAGGATAGGTCATCAGTATCTGATCGGCGGGATCTGATCCCCGGCAGCCCTGACTATCAGCTATGAAGAGGAGATGATGCTCCAGTGTGAGCGCCGCTTCCTCGTCATTACACCGCACGTTGTCTCCGGTGGAGCGGTGGCGTAGTGTAATTACTGCTACATGTATGTATTGCAGTTTCTCCCAACTGCACTGACAGGAGGTGCTCCTCGTCCCCAGGACAGGAAACAACATGAAAACCGAAGCTCTATAAGGGCCTCCTCCACTTACCTAAATCAGTCTTGTTTCCTGTCCCAGGAAGTGTGGAAGCTCCTCCTGTGTTCCTGCAGGCTCGCTGATGAAAAGAAGACGCACGGCCTGGTCTCTTCCCCATTAGTTGGGAGGACCATTGCAGGGCACAGGGGCTCCGGGGACGCGTGGCCTCTCTTCCCTGTGCCTGGGCAGGAGTCCTTTTGTAAAGGCAGCCTGGGCTCTGTTCAGCGTTCTCCGTTGGGCAGGACTATGGCTGAATCCTGCAGCACTCCAGTAGGCGGAGACTCCCCGAGGCCTCTGAGTAGTCTTGTTCTGGTAGCGGGCGTTCCGTGTGGCGTGAATTCATGGCGCGGTGGTGTCACTTACGTGCGGGACGTCACTATGAGGCCTGGAGCGTTAGGAGGAAGCCAGAATCTGAGAAGCGACATGTACTATTCCCTCCTTTGCAATGTCGGCTCCTACTGACACGTCTGGACGTGGCCACAATCACCATCAGCCCGGGAAGAGACACAGTCTCTTAAAAACAATGAGCTACTATGCACCTGGAAGAGTCTAAAGAAAGTCTCTCGATTCAGGATCAGATGTTTCAGGGTCTAAAGCTTTAATCTCTAAAAAGTGAAGGGATCTGGAAAGAAGAGCCCCTATTACAAACTCTTTCAAGAGAAAGTATCCGTTTTCGGGCTCTGACGCAAATCTTTGGGATAAAACTCCAAAGATTGATGCACCAATTGCGTGGATTTCCAAAAAATCTTCCCTCCCGTTTGTGCACATGGGGTTACTGCGTGACCTGATGGATAAGAAATGTGTGAACTTGCTCAAAAAGGCCTGGGAGGTAAATACAGCCATGTTCAGACCAAGTATTGCGTCCACCTGTACCGCCAGATCTCTATCTGTATGGCTCTGTCAGCTAGAGCAGCGGTCCCCAACCGCCAGGCGGAGAAGCCAGCCTACAGTGAGAAGGCTCATGTCCCACCCAGAGTCGGACAACAGAACGAGCGCGCCCTTTTGAATCACCAGGGCGCGCACGCAAGTAGGAAGCCCCGCCCACATCCCGAAGCCCCGCCCACCTACCAGGCGGGAAATACACTGTGTAGCCGGAGGCCAAGAAGAAGATGGCTGCCGCAGTGTGCCGCTTCAGGACTGCACAGGCAGTTTGAATGAGGGTCCAGTGACACTGACAGTGAGTCAGTCAGAGTTGTCAGACTGTCAGTGTGACAGCTCCCTGAGAGGTGTGGGGTGACTAGGTGGTATATTAAGTAAGGGTCATACTGGTAGTACAGCTGGACAGCAGAGATGGCATCCAGTCTGGGCATTACTGTCTCTGGTCATCCTTCACCAGCACCCTGACTGCCAACCCCTTGGCTATCAGCAGTGAGTGACAGTCAGTGTCACAGTGTGACTGAGTTACTCCCTGAGTGTTAGGTGTGGGGTGAGTCAGGGTGCTGGTGAAGGATGACCAGAGACAGTAATGCCCAGAGGATGCCATCTCTGCTGTCCGTATACTAGGCCTACCAGTATTACCTCTTCATATACTGCCTGCCCCTAATCAAATAATGGGCAACTTAATGTGAGGTACACATGATGAGGTTACTTACTATTAATGTGAGGCACATGCAGGTCCAAATTTATAAAACAATGTGCCTTATATTAACAGCAAGTTACTCCAGATAGATGGAACTTCCGTAGATGGAACGGAAGCAAGCCCAGTGCTCCCACTGACTCTGCATTATGGTGAGTTGAGTCACATTTAAATACTAAATATAATCCTTATATAGTGTTATATATTTTAATATGTACCTTGTGTTTTTTTTATGCATGTGAATCAGTCAGAGCTGACCAGCGCCCCTAAGCCCCACCCCCTAAGCCCTGCCCAGAACCCCCACCCGGTCCCTGGGAAAATTGTCTGGCATGAAACTGGTCCTTGGGGCAAAAAAGGTTGGGGACCACTGAGCTAGAGGACCATCTGGCAGCGGGAACCCCAAGGGATGAGATTCTAGCCTCATTACCTATGCTTAAACAAGCCTCAAATTTTCTTGTGGACGCCTCGGCAGATCTAGTGAGGTTTTCAGCAAAATCAGCAGCCATTTCTAATGCCACCCGCAGGGCCATATGGCTCCGCTCTTGGTCCGGGGATGCTGGTTCAAAAAATGGCTGTGTTCTATCCCGTGTGAAGGCGATGGTCTTTTTGGGTCAGTGTTGGATGATATTCTAGACACGCATCCGACAAGAAGAAAGAGTTTTCCACTGTCCCAAAATACTTCCATCAGAGGCGCTTTTTTCGTAGTCAGAAAAGCCTAGGCCAGATCTAAAAAAGAGAGAATACTCAGGATGATGGAATCTTCAAGAGGAAGGAACAAGGGATTCCTCTTCAATCCTGCTAGCTCGTCAAAACCGACTCAGTGACGCCAGAGGTCAGGTGGGAACAAGGTTAAGAAATTTTGTTCCCGAATGGAGAAATTTCAGAACTGCCCCTTGGATGCTAGCCGCCATTCAAGAGGGTTTCAAGCTAGAATTCAGTACCTACCCACCTTACCACTATATCGTCAACAAGCCTCTGAGCAAAAGAGAGGAACAGTTATCCCTCGAAGCAGAGCTAACTAATTTGATTCAAAATGAGGTCCTTCTCCCAGTTCTCGAAAACCAGCAACTGCAGGGGTTTTATTCTCCAGATTTTCTGATTAAAAAAACCTGGGGGATCTTTCAGACATTATAAATCTGAGGCATCTGAACAAGTGCCTGTCTTACAAAAAATTCATGATGGAGACTTATGAGACTTTATGAGAGGCCGCCTCTGTCCCTTTCAATTTCAGGCACTCCCCTTTGGCCTGTCATCAGCTCCCAGAATTTTCACAAAGGTAATAGCAGAGATAACCAGTCATCTCCATCTGCAAGGCATTCTTATTGTCCAGTACTTAGACGACTTTCTGATAGCAGTGGAATCAGAGAATCAGCTTTTAGTACATCTAGATCTCGTTCAAAGAACCTTCTCAGGCCTGGGGTGGATCATAAATCTCAAGAAATCCAACCTGGTTCCAGCGCAGTAAAAAGTCTTTTTAGGACTTCTCGACTATCGTTTGCTAATCTCCTTCCCCTCAGAAGAGCAGCAGTTATCCCTTCAACTAACGGTAAATCAGTTTTGCGGTCTAAAAACCTCTACTATCAGGAATGTCATGACCGTCTTGTGAATTTTGACATACCCAATTCCTGCAGTAAGATGAGCACAAAGCCACACCAGGATTCTGTAGGCCTTTCTTCTAGCAGCTTGGGATGACAACAGAAGCTCTCTGGACAAGAAGATTTCCATCCCAGCGTACGTAAAGCACTCCCTGGCTTGGTGGAGGATAAAAAGAAATCTTCAAACAGGTGTCTTCTGGCATCAAGAGAATCTACTAGTGGTGACTACAGATGCCAGCAGTCGAGGCTGGAGAGGCGGGAGACCTAATAGTCCAAGGAATCTGGGACGATTCCATATCAATCGCCTTGTCAAACCTAAGAGAACTCAGGGCGATTTAGAAAGGCATTTTATAACCTGGATGTGAGGCGTTGTGTGCTCACTTACTTAAAAGTCTGGGTGAAGATTAGGAAGTCGGATCACCTCCTTCTTCAGTTTCAGGGGCCTAACAAGGGTCAATAGAAAATGAAAAAAGTCACCTGTCTGGTGTCACGACCTATCGCTAACCCTGTTATGCCTTTGGTCAGAAGGTCACAGCGGGTGGCTACTCGCTCGTTTTCTAGGGATCGCTTTATGACCTAGTTGTGGGAATGTTTTCCGGTCCAGGCTTTCCTGTTTTGGTTTGCGATACTTTTTGTCCCATTTAGGAATCCATAGCTTATCCGTTCAGCTGTTATTTGTTAGCCAATCCCAGCCACTATATATTACTTCTTTCTACTTCCCTTGTTGCCAGATATAGACCTTCCTACCAGGTATTCTAGTCTGACCTCAGGTGGATTTAAAGTTCCTGTGGAGCTGTGGTATTGGAACAGCAGTAACCGGTGCTGTCGGATCTCCGCTTCTCTCCTGTTGTTTGCCTTCGGGATTGTTGGTTGTGTTTGTGTTTGTCTTTCCCCTGTTGTTACCTTAGGTGTCAGTGGTGAGGACTCCTGCTCCCATCGCCCTACTCACAACCTAGGGCTATTTTTAGGGTAAACCAAGGACGAGGCACGTGATCGGCGTATCGGTTATTATCCCTTCTAGGGACATTAAGGCAACCAGGTGCCAGTGCAAGGTGAGTTAGGGGTCATCAATCCCCTCTCTCCCTACTAAAAGGGTGCCCTCTTCCCCTCCTCTCTGTGCCGCATGTCTGTTACCTGCGATATCAGACGTGATATCTGGAGAAGGTAATGTGTAGACCTCCCACAATATACTGCACTAGTGAAAACTAATATATGAAGAGGGGCAGTAGTAACTATTAAAACTTAGCTTTTAATCGGTTAATTATGTTAAAATGAGGGGATAATAAGCAAGAATTCCCTGATATCACAGGCCCCAAAAAACATTAAAGAGGACCTTTCATTCTCCCCCACTGTATGCTAAGTAATAGCATCGGAACACCAGGTAGGAGACATCAGCTTTTCTACTTCTTCTAAGTGCGGTGAGATCCCCCATGTATGCCCTACATATCCTGATAATCAGTTAATAAAGTGTGGACCCATGGAAGGTCCTCTTTAAGACAAAACCCAAAATGGGGTTATAAAGCAAATACATACGAGTATCCATACTTGGGATGTCAGAACAGGACTTGTTAAAAATGGATCTTACCGGT
Organism: Bufotes viridis; assembly: GCA_033119425.1. Lineage (NCBI taxonomy): Eukaryota > Metazoa > Chordata > Amphibia > Anura > Bufonidae > Bufotes > Bufotes viridis. Next base: position 455,672,169 of record CM065592.1, read on the forward strand.
CCAGTGGTGCTGTACGATGTGAACGTCACTCAGGGTTATGTCAGGTCAACGATGGCCTTCTCTCATTCATGTCACTGAGAATATTTTGCAAACTCATCAGACGTCACATGAGGCTTTATAATGTACGAAACGGGTCCAGGGTCCTATACTGTACCTAGTACGCCCTGATCAGGCTATTACACCCTAATGACCTCCTAATACCGAGTCATCGCCCTGAAAAGAGCGGTGCTGTCCGGAACCTTGCCCTATTATCAAGACCCTAGGCAATCCTAGCTCTATATACAAGGATACATGCTGGGAAAAACAGGCTGTAAAAAACAAAATGTTTCTACTGAAGCGGTTCATTATCTTGCAGAGTATACAGGATAGGTAAAATGTGTCCCACAAAGTGGTTCACTATCTTGCAGGAAACACAAGATTAAGAAAAAGTGTTCCAACGGGTTTCATCAGATTATTCATAGCGACACAGGGCTGGAATGTCTTAAATCAGAAATAAAACCTAATTAGGACCTCAAAAAATGAATTAGAAAATACGATTAAATAGGGTATAAGTTCATGATCCTTACTTTGTATTGTGGAAAGCGGCATGCGTATGGCAGGGCTCATCCAGTGGGGGGACACTAAGTGGTTTAAGTGCCACTGCTCGGTATTTTGCAGGTTCAGCAGTACTGGGTCGTTTGCTGCGTTTGTTTAAATGTGCTAGAGCGATCCCGCGTTCGGCCGCCCCGCGACGCTCACGTCACGTCAGAGCGTTACTACGTCATTTGGAGCGTACGCGCTGTTGGCTGGAATGCCAAGAGGGGGCGTGGATGGGATCAGCCTGCTGTCAGGCTAGTGTTCCAATAGATGAAGAGCAGAGGGGCGATACTGGCGTCCAAAGCAGGCCCCTATTAGTTAGACAGCTCTGCCGCTTAGTTAAGCTGAGTGTAATGACACAAGAGCGAACTTTGGTGAACAGACAAGCGCTCCAGGCATAACAGGAATATTTAAAAAGGCTGGTCTCTGGTTACTGGCAAAAGCAAAGAAAACACATGTATAGGTCTAGTAGGCTAATGAAACTAAAAGTTGGTTGAAAGGAAGGGGGGGGGGGGGGTTACAGTGTCCCACCGCCCCTTCAGTATGTGGAGGTCGTGAAAGGTGGTACCCTGGAAAGATAGTGTCTGATATAAAACATCCAATACTCAGCTGTTCATGAAGACATTATTATTGCATCTGCATTAAATGATGGTATCTCCAATACTGATGCCTCAAATGAAACAGCCAAAATTCAGCTGTTCATTGAGACCATAGGGACTGGAAGTGTTGATTTTATAAATTCACCATGGGTCCAGACTTTATTAACTAAGTGTCAGGGTATGTAGGGCATACATTGTGGATCTCCCTGCACTTACTATTATTTCTGTGCGCCGCTCCGTTCGCCCGCTATGACTCCCGTTACATTCAGGGCTGTGTAGTCGGAGTCGAGGAGTTTGAGTCGGAGGCAATTTTGGGTACCTGGAGTCGGAGTCGGCAAAAAATGGACCGACTCCGACTCCTACTAGATTTAAATTGGAATAAAAAAAAATTGGAATAAAAAAAAAGCAAGTTTAAATGTCCCAATTCAGATAAAGTTATAATTAATTACTTCTCTACTGTAAGAATAAAGGCCAATGCATGCAGTGCGTCACGTTACCGCTAAACAAAGACATTAAGTGACCGTAAAGAAGCATGCTTTTCATATGCTTTACTATGCAGTTAAAGGGACACTGACAGGCTGATTTACCGGCTAAAGATATATCTGCTGGTATTCATTAGAGGATTAGGAATACAACTAGACGACTGTTACCCCCAGTTGAGGTTTACTTGTGTTTAAAAACGTTTTAATCAATATGCAAATTCTCTACCTTTGTGCCCAAGGGGGCAGGCGCACATGTAGAGTACTGGCAGCACTAGACAGGACTAGGTAGCGAGGCGGAAGAGAGAAAGCTGGCACAGCCTCAGCATAGCCAGACGAGGCTGCTGCCAGCACTCTACACGTGCGCCTGCGCAGGAATTCAGCGTTCGGCTAGCCTGAAAAAAAAGGCCAGTGCAGTGAATAATAACGAGGGGAACAGCGCTGGGAAGCTGTACTTCGGGCGCGGCTGGGCACAAAGCCGCAGGAGACAATGACCCATTGGGCACAAAGATAGTGACTTTGCATACAGATTAAAATGTTTTTTAAACACAAGTACAGCTTAACTGGGGTAACATTAGTATAGTTTTATTCCTAATTCTCATGAATACCAGTTTATACTGAATACCAGTATATATATATATATATCTTTAGCTGGAAAATCAGCCTGTCTGTGTCCCATTAAGGAGCGGCAATACTTACACTTTCCATTGTCTTGTGGTCTGCTGTTACATGGAACCCATGGTTATCCTCGCCTCTCACTGATAACTGATTAAGGACTGGAGACACTTGTATAAGTGAAGGGAATGGATAGTCAATAGTTCAAGACTTAAGCTGTAAACGATTTGAAAAACTGCTATCATTCAGCTAAGGCTATAAAACATGTAAACTCAGATTGTTAGCTTAAATTTTAAACATGACTATGGGATTCTACTAGGAAAATCATGTTTTAAAATAAATGCCCCTTCCCCTGCCCCTTCCTGGATCCTCCCACTGCTCTATCTTCAGCAGAAGATCAGCACACAAAGGAGAAGGCAGCAGCTTCTGCTCAACTACCTCTCTGTGCTAGAGGAGATTAGAAGAACTTGGTGGAAGAGCTTTGTATTTGCATATTAAATACAGAGGAGTCGGAGTCGAGGAGTCGGAGTCGGAAGTTTCAAAATCTGAGGAGTCGGAAAATTTATCTACAGACTCCACAGCCCTGGTTACATTATCCCGCGCTGTATGCTAAGTAATAACACCGGGGAAGAGACATCAGCTTTTCTCCCTGGGCGTTCCTTCTCCCGTAGCGGTGTCCAATCGCAGTGCAGAGTGTCACAGCCAGGGAGAAAAAAAACCTTACCTTCTCCCTCGCTGTGACGCTCTGCGCTTCGATTGGACACCACTACAGCCAGGGAGAAGCAAAGCCCAGGGAGAAAAGCTGATGTCTCCTCCCCAGTGTTACGATGCTGTTACTTAGCATACAGTGCGGGAGATTGTAACTGGGACCGGAGCGGGGCCCAGAAATAATAGTAAGTGCAGGGAGATCCCCCATGCATGCCCTACATACCCTGACACTTAGTTAATAAAGTCTGAACCCATGAAAGGTCCTCTTTAAACTTAATCGCAGTAACTCGTCCCTCATAAGCTGTCCCTACATGTCTGGCGACCAGGGAATCTTTGTTATTCCGTACATCATTGAGGTGTTCACCTATACGGCAGCGAAATGCCGTGCGTGTAATCCACTGTGTGAAAGAGTGCCAAACCCCGCTCCGGACAGCAGAGACACGGAGCATAAACATGATTGATAATGCTCTGTGCCTCTCTGTGACCTTTTTACTACAAAATCACAGTGAGATAAAGTTGTCACAGAGAGGCACAGAGCATTATCAATCATGTTTATGCTCCGTGTCTCTGCTGTCCAGAGCAGGGTTTGGCACTCTCTTTTAAGCATCAGATTATCCGCACAGCATCTGCTCATGTTAAAGAGACCTTACCCGGTAGTATGAAATTACAAAAGCTGCAATTACCACACCTAAAGCAGCCCTTAACGGGGTTCTTCAGCCGAGTTCGTGGTCTATCTGGTGGAGTAAAGTGACTGTGTACGAGGTGGTCCCTCAAACTCGCACCTCTCCTGTATGTGACAGCCGGTTGGAAACCTATCGCATCAACTAAATCTGGGTCCATCAATAAAGTCTCCCAGTGGCGGCATATAATGTCTGTCACTTCAGTCGCTGCTGCCTCAAAAGTCCCTATCACTCATCACATTATCTGTTTTCTGACCAGATTGATCAGTGGGATGTAGCAGAGTAGTGCGTGTTTGTTGTTGTGCTCTCTGATATAATGCACATAGAATTTTATCGGGGTAACCCCGTGCCTGAAATCTGTCCCTGAGATCTCTGGCCTGATGTTTAAACTTGTTGGCCTCTGGCTTTAAGAAAATGTGCAGATGCACTTATGCTCTCAGCGTGTGGAATGGAGGAATACAGTGGCTCTACATTAATTGAGGCAAGGAGCCAGTTTGGTTCCAAAGTGATACCCTCTAGTTTAGTGAGAGGGTCCTCCGTATCCCTGATGTAGGAGGGTAGGCATTGTACGAATGGACGTAGAATCTGATCTACATAAACTCCACAGTTCTGTGATATACTGCCTACTCCTGACACAATAGGGCGACCCCTCAAGGGGGTAATGCCCTTGTGTACCTTGTGGAGGCAGTTAAAAGTAGCAATAAAAGAATAGAGTGGATATAAGTCAGTGTTTTTCAACCTTTTTTGTGCCAAGGCACACTTTTTTTATGAAAAAAAATCACGAGGCACACCACCATTAGAAAATGTTAAAAAAATTAAACTCTGTAGCCTATAAGCCCTATATTGACTATATAAAGTAATTCTCGTCAAAGTGTCTTAAATAGGAATGAAATAAACACAAAGAAATTATTTCTTTGATCTTCGCTGATACAGGGCAGCAGGTGCATCCTGAGCTGAGGGCTTCTTTCCTGCCAGCTCATCTATCATTGTCAAGTTCCCAACCCCCCCCCCTCTCCTCTCCTCTCCTCATATCTCAGGACCGGGTGGTGCTGTGCTTGGCTTGAAGTAAAATTGGCGTGCCTGTGAATGAACTTTCTTACCTGCTCCTATGGCTCCTGTCCTGGCTCTGGATGATGAGTCCCGTCCTCCTTCCCTCTCAGTCTCTTTTCCGGCTCTGCTCCACCTCCGAGAAAATCCCGCGAGACCTGCCGCGACCTCGTGTTGAGCTCGAATTAATCGTGAATATTCGTGGTAAAAAAATCGCATGTGATTTTTTTTTTTTTTTTTTTACCACGAATATTTGCAATTAATTTGAGCTTCCGGACACGGCACATCGGACAATATCTCAGGGCACACTAGTATGCCGCGGCACAGTGGTTGAAAAACACTGATATAAGTAGTCAAATTAGTCACGACTGATTAGTCGATCGATCTTAGCCTTCGTAAGGATCTCCCATTATTCCACTTGATGCTGTCTGGTGGAATCGGTCGCCATGATCTCATAGCCTGTCCTGTCCTTTAAAAATGTCAATGCACAACTCCTTGTATTTGAGTGTCAGAAGGTTTAACTGTTATGGATTTATCTCTTTCGAGGTTTTTTATTGCTCTGCGTTCTTCCGCACTGCAATTGAATCTAGAGGGTGTGGAGTCTAGTTTAGCTCGTTCTGTCGTAGTCTGTTTAATGAATACACCTATGCATGACACGTCTCCATGAGGAGGCATCTGTTTTGCTTACAGTTCGGGAATAGTTAAATGACAATAAAAACCAGACACATAAAGAATAAGTAATTTATTCAGTATGTAAAAGCTTTCATATATAAAAATATGAATATTAAACTCAAAAATAAGTGGAATAATTAAGATGGGCTGGCACTCTGTATGTGTGAATATGGGTTATCACAATCAGTAGGTTTGGCTAAACAGTATACATTTATTATACAAGATAAAAACAATCTAAAATAAAACAGGCAAATATGAAACAATTTAAATACTAAAATAGAACTCACAATGTTGTCAATGAAATCTCTGCAGCTACGCAGAGAACGTATGGAAAAGTCCTGAGTATATATATGGAGCAGTCTTTCACATGATCATCAAACTTTTTCACACTGCGCAGTAAGTGTAGCTGGTATTTGTATTCATCACTCTCAATATATACAAAGAAACTCTTGTTAGTTCTATTCTGTTGGATCTTGAAAATCCTATAGGAAAAAGTCTAATCGCCTTGGAAGTTCTCAGATAATATACACCAATAGGTTGCGCTTACCTCCTCTTATTTTCAGGGGGTTGGCATACCTGGAATTCTCTCCGCTGTCTCCGCTGTACTCGTGCGCTTCTAGGTTCAGCGCCGGCGTCTCACGTGACTTGCAGCGGGATCGCGATGTGTGTCACGTGATCAAATCTCGCGGGAGTTGGTTCACTATTAGTTGTTTCCAAAGTGTTCTTAGTTTCTTCCAATATGTGGGAACATTAGATGTATCAGTCCATTCGGAGGCCTCCTTAGATCTTATAATTAGATGGGAAATGTAGCTCAATGCCAGACGCGTTTCGGGGACCTCTTTCCCCTTCCTCAGTGGCAGCTATTTTCCCATCATTCAACCTTTCCATTTATAGCCCATCCCGGTTATATATAAAAGATGGATTGGGATGTTCTTCTTGAGAGTTGGAGTTACTTTTCATCCATTGCGGTATAGATGCGGTTTTGTTGCGTTTTTTTATATACTCATGCGTTTTTTTCATATGATGTGTATTTTGAGTGATAAATGATACCCAATAAAGGAAAAAATGCTACTTGATTGCTACAATTCGAAAACTTGAAAATTAAAAAATGTATATATAGAATCTGAAATACAAAGCTTGATTGCTATTTTTTCTTTTAAAATACATTTAGCTATAAAAATCTTGCTGTATAATCATTTAATATCAATATAAACCCAGGGTTAGAATCACAGAAACCCAAAGATTTCTAGTTCAGCATTTAGTCCCATAGGAATTAGACTCCCAAAGTCGAAAATGAGTCTTGATTCGGCGCTCGACATTCTTTCTACATGTTTACCCCCTCGCCAATGTGTGTTTATTTTTTGTAATGCCATAAAAGTTAAGCCTTTTGGATCTTGATTATGGCTCTCTCTGAAATGTTTTGAAAGTGAATGCTTCATATAGCCATTTTTGATGTTCCTTAAATGTTCAGTTATTCTTACTTTTAATGGTCTTTTCGTTCTACCAATATACTGCCTATGGCAGGGACACTGAATCAAATAGATTACACTAGATGTATCACAATTCAAGAAGGTTTTTATCTTCATAGAAAAATTATTCTGGGTGGAGTTTACTTCAGATGTTTTTCTAGGAAATTTAGTAATTTTGCAACCCTGGCATTTGCCACATCTGTAGGGTTATAATTTTTCTATGAAGATAAAAACCTTCTTGAATTGTGATACATCTAGTGTAATCTATTTGATTCAGTGTCCCTGCCATAGGCAGTATATTGGTAGAACGAAAAGACCATTAAAAGTAAGAATAACTGAACATTTAAGGAACATCAAAAATGGCTATATGAAGCATTCACTTTCAAAACATTTCAGAGAGAGCCATAATCAAGATCCAAAAGGCTTAACTTTTATGGCATTACAAAAAATAAACACACATTGGCAGGGTAAACATGTAGAAAGAATGTCGAGGGCCGAATCAGGACTCATTTTCGACTTTGGGAGTCTAATTCTATGGGACTAAATGCTGAACTAGAAATCTTTGGGTTTCTGTGATTCTAACCCTGGGTTGCTTGCCTTTCATTCAATGTGGAGTCATATGTCCGGCTGTCTATCAGCACTATGACTCCCCCTTGAGGTCAGGCAAGCAGCCCTGAACTACTCATAAACAGCTTTGAATTATAAAATATATTTATTATATACCAAAGAATTTTATTATTCTACTATGTTTTTATTTTATATTTTGTATATACACAGTTTATATTGATATTAAATGATTATACAGCAAGATTTTTATAGCTAAATGTATTTTAAAAGAAAAAATAGCAATCAAGCTTTGTATTTCAGATTCTATATATACATTTTTTAATTTTCAAGTTTTCGAATTGTAGCAATCAAGTAGCATTTTTTCCTTTATTGGGTATCATTTATCACTCAAAATACACATCATATGAAAAACGCATGAGTATATAAAAACGCAACAAACCGCATCTATACCGCAATGGATGAAAAGTAACTCCAACTCTCAAGAAGAACATCCCAATCCATCTTTTATATATAACCGGGATGGGCTATAAATGGAAAGGTTGAATGATGGGAAAATAGCTGCCACTGAGGAAGGGGAAAGAGGTCCCAAACGCGTCTGGCGTTGAGCTACATTTCCCATCTAATTATAAGATCTAAGGAGGCCTCCGAATGGACTGATACATCTAATGTTCCCACATATTGGAAGAAACTAAGAACACTTTGGAAACAACTAATAGTGAACCAACTCCCGCGAGATTTGATCACGTGACACACATCGCGATCCCGCTGCAAGTCACGTGAGACGCCGGCGCTGAACCTAGAAGCGCACGAGTACAGCGGAGACAGCGGAGAGAATTCCAGGTATGCCAACCCCCTGAAAACAAGAGGAGGTAAGCGCAACCTATTGGTGTATATTATCTGAAAACTTCCAAGGCGATTAGACTTTTCCTATAGGATTTTCAAGATCCAACAGAATAGAACTAACAAGAGTTTCTTTGTATATATTGAGAGTGATGAATACTAATACCAGCTACACTTACTGCGCAGTGTGAAAAAGTTTGATGATCATGTGAAAGACTGCTCCATATATATACTCAGGACTTTTCCATACGTTCTCTGCGTAGCTGCAGAGATTTCATTGACAACATTGTGAGTTCTATTTTAGTATTTAAATTGTTTCATATTTGCCTGTTTTATTTTAGATTGTTTTTATCTTGTATAATAAATGTATACTGTTTAGCCAAACCTACTGATTGTGATAACCCATATTCACACATACAGAGTGCCAGCCCATCTTAATTATTCCACTTATGTTACCCCTTCTGTTTGGGTGAAACAGTTTTCGGACTTGAGCACCTGGTCCAGACTACTTTTAGGAGTGAGCTATTCCCATTATTGTAGTAACCTCTTTAAACTCAAAAATAGCATATAGCACTTATATAAGATCAGCATATATAAGAATAGCACTTCAGCAGAAATAACACTTACTTCACCGTCAAGCAGTCAATGATTATGACGCATCGGCATAAGCTTCAGGGAGTCTCCCGAGTCCGATGTGACGGGAATCTTCAACTAGACAAGCGTCCTCATCTAGTGAATCAGATTTGTGCACACTTGACCAAGGAAACCTCCCAAGGCTATATACCAGTTCTCGTTACACAACCATGACTTGCATCCCACATGCCCACCGTGGGCACCTGGGAGGCGTTGTCAGTAAACAAGCCATCCATCCAGTCAGGAGGGGCCAACTCCCGCCAGGATGTTTTGGCTCTTGATAAGAACCGCGTCTCATTGTCTGATAACCAACATTCCAATAAACATTGCAACAGCATATCTATTAATATTATTCTAAAATATACTTATAATACAAGAGAGACTCCATTTTAGAATCCCATTCACGTTGCATTACAGCATCTTATGACTTATTTTTCAAATCAATAAAGGGTTCCTCCCCTTCAGTATTCCTAGGTATTTCGTCATGGTTATACAGTAACTGTACGTCTTTTAGGATCTCCACCGGTATGCCCAAATCACGGCTCTCTCTTTTTTGGACGAGTTTGAAATGCTTGTGCCACCTCAATTTGCGAGAAAACAGGTGGAGATGTCATGGATCTGCAAAAACGGTTCCAGTACCATAATACAACCGCGTGCATCCGTCATGAACAGATCAGTTTGTATTATGTCATCTATAGCCATGACGGATCTGCCTTAACCACAATTGAAAGTCAATGGGGGACGGATTTGTTTTCTATTGTGCCAGATTGTGTCAGAAAAAAAGGATCTGTCCCCATTGACTTACATTGTCAATGGGGACGTCACTGAGAATCTTGTGCAAACTTATCAGACTTCAAATCGGGCTTTATAATGTACCAAACGGGGCAGGGTCCTATACTGTACATAGTACGCCCTGATCAGGCTAATACACCCTAATGACCTCCTAATACCGAGTCATTGCCCTGAAAAGAGCGGCCCCTATTATCAAAACCCTGGGCAACCCAGCATGTATCATTGTATATAGAGCTAGTGTTGCCTAGGGTCTTGATAATAGGGCAAGGTTCTAGACGGGGCCGCTCTTTTCAGGGCGATGACTCGTTATTAGGAGGTCATTAGGGTGTAATAGCCTGATCAGGGCATACTAGGTACAGTATAGGACCTTGGCCCCGTTTCGTACATTATAAAGCCCGATGTGACGTCTGATGAGCTTGCACAAGATTCTCAGTGACACGAATGAGAGAAGGCCATAGATATGCTAACTAGGATGTGGGTCTAGGACAGGAGATTGCAGACTTTATGGCACCTTTTGATCAGCACATGGCTTACATGCTAAACCTGTTTCCTTCTCTCCCATCTTGGTCCATGGCAAAACTACCTGGGGGGAGGGCTCACAAGGTAGATTCGTCTTCAGTGGAGTGAGGTCATATCCCAAAACCTGATATTAGGGCATGTGACTACAGAGGAGGTGGCTTCTGAACTCGGCTCCTGACTGAGAAGGACACAGATGGGACCCGAAGATGGCTGAGTACCCCCAACTCCTGCCCTGATTTCCCATAGCCCTACAGTCCCATGTACCCCTTACCTGTACCTCCCTACCCATTATCCCTGCATTTACCCCTACCTTGCCATCCCTGAACCCCTGCTCCCTGCCCTGCATTAATCCCTGCTGTACACCTGCAGCAGCCTTCAGCCCGGTGTATCTGTGTGCTGCATTAACCCTTGCAGGTCCAAGCAAGCCCTGCTACCCGCAGTCCCCTGCACCTTGTGTTAACCTCTTCACTGCTGCCCTGCCTATAGCCCAGCAGCAGTTGAGTGTGTGTTAACCCTTTGTTACTCCCATAGGGATAGCTTAGAGCCAGGTTGGGTGGGCTGTAAATGTGTATGGATGTGTGTGATCTGTATTAGCTAGTGTTGTGGGTGGAATTTGGGATTGTGTAGTGTAGTTAGTATTGTATTTGTAGTGTTGTGTTATTTAGTATATATCTGTGTGCGTCAAGCTTTAATAAATACCATTTTACTGGTAGAATTGTGTAGCGTGTATTTATTAGCGTTTAGCGTAGTGAGTTAGGCGCATGCAGATAGTAAGTGTAAGCGACTTGGTGACGTGCTAGGCAATAGAAGTGGATTGTTAAGGACATAAATAGGCATGACTATCTATAGACGGTTTACACCTATTTATGACTATTAATTACGGATATTCGCTCAATATTGGTAATTAATATTCTCCCTTTACATATTAGTCATTAAGGTATAAATAGGCGGAGTCATATAAAGATGCCCCGCCTATTTATGAATATTAACTATTGATATTTGCATAATATTGGTAATTAATATTCCCCCTTTACAGTGGTAATAACTTTAAAACGCTTTTACTTATCCAAGCCACTCTGAGATTGTTTTCTCGTCACATATTTTACTTCATGACAGTGGTGAATTTGAATCAAAATATTTCATTTAACCAAATACCAAATTTGCTAAAATTTGGGAGAAATTCGCAACTTTCCAAATTTCAATTTTTCTGCTTTTAAAACAGATAGTGATACCTCATATAATAGTTATTATTTTACATTTCCCATATGTCTACTTTATGTTTGGATCATTTTGTGAATGCCATTTTATTTTTTGGGGACGTTAGAAGGCTTAGAAGTTTAGAAGCAAATCTTGAAATTTTCTAAAACCCACTTTCTAAGGATTAGGTCAGGTCTGAAGTCACTTTGTGAGGCTTACATAATAGAAACCACTAGTGTTGATCGTGCACCAAAGTGCTCTGGTGCTTAAGTAGAACACTTTGGGATGCTCGGGTGCTCTACAGAGCACCCGAGTATAATGGAAGTCAATGGGAGAACCCAAGCATTAAACCAGGCACCCCCTGCTCGGAAGAGGGGAGGGTTCACAGGAAAAGGTCAGAAATTAATGGAAACACCACAGAAATGGTTCGGGAACAGCATGGGGAGGTTGTCTGGATGCATCTTGGACTCCCAGGTCGTTGCTGGGACCGATGTTGTCTGAGTAGTATACCACTTTTACAGACTGACAATATTACCCACAAAACCGAAGATAAAATTGATTTTAGAGAAAAAATTGTTAGGAAACATTCTTTCCTGTATATTTACTTGTATATAAAGTGCAAGTGCTGCCAAAAATTACAAGGAAGAGGAACTCCGATACAACCTGTATATCACATAAAGGAGGGCCTCATTCACATTGTGGTACAATTGTTCAGGTAGTGGGGCTCCTACACTCATAAAGCCTATGCACTAAGTGAAAGGGCTGCCAAAAATGACAAGGATTCGGCACTCGAATACACCCTTTGTTACACATAAAGGAGGGCATTATACACACCCTTGAAAAATTATGATTGATGGCCTGCTGATGACCCTCTAAAACATTAGACGCGAGGGCCTGCTGCTGAGCTAACCATCGAAAAAATTAGGGCGAGTGCTTGCTGTTTGTCTGACAATCGAAAACATTATAAGCGAGGGCCTGCTGGTGAGCTGATCTTTGAATAAATTTTGGCTGAGTGCCAACTGTTGATGTGACAATCGAAAACAGAAAATATCTCCTGCTGGTGAGTGTAATTTCAAAATAGTTTTGGGCGAGTGCCAGCTGTTGATCAGACAAACGAAAACATAAGCGAGGGCCTGCTTGTGAGCTGAATTTCGAAAAAATTATGGTAGAGGGCCTGCTGGTGATCTGACCCTGTAAAACATTATGGTCGAGGACCTGCTGGTGAGCTGACCCTCTAAAAGATTAAAGGTGAGGGCCTGCTGGTGAGCTGACCCTCTACAACATTATAGGCACATTAAACATTAGCAGCGAGTGCAGCGTAAAAGGCATGTTGATATGATGGAAGAGAAGGAGAAGAGGGTGGTGGAAGGGGTGCATGGGAATACAGTGTATTCATTTCATTTTTTAAAAACACATTTAAATTGCCTTTATGTTTAGCCGCTTTCCTTTGGTGGAGTCGAGGAGTCATGGGCAATCCAGGCCTTGTTCATTTTTAAAAGAGTCAACCTGTCAGCATTTTCAGTTGACAGGCTGATGCGGTTATCTGTTGTTATGCCCCCAGCAGCACTAAATACCCGCTCTGACAAAACACTGGCGGCATGGCAGGCCAGCACCTCCAAGGAGTAGGGCACCAGTTTTTGCCACGTGTCCAGCTTGGACACCTAGTAGTTGTAAGGCACAGAGGGATCATTTAGGATGCTGACACGGTCCACTATGTACTCCTTTACCATCTTCCAAAATGTTTCCCTTCTTGTGACACTAGGCCGCGCATCAGGGTGAGGGTGCTGGCGGGGTGTCATCAAACTGTCCCAGGCTTTGGAGAGTGTTGGCCTGCCTCTGTTGGAACTGCTGTGTGTTCCCCTTGTCTCCCCTCCTCGGTTGCCCAAACTACATACTCTGGCAGCAGCGGGGGTCGAGAAGGGTGAACAACTAGTAATCGTTGTTGGCCTAAATGTATATAACACGTGGATCATGGGAAAGGCAGCCTAACAAAGTCAATCATGTGTGCCAGAGTACCAACAGGCAAGACTTCGCTGTCCTAATCAGGAGGATAACTCTCAATCTCCTCATCCTCTTCCTCCTCTTCTGCCCATCCACGCTGAACAGATGGAATAAAACTTCCATGGGTACTACCCTCTGTAGCGGAGGAAAGCGTCTCCTGCTCCTCCTCCTCCTCATCATCGAATATGCGCTGAGAAGACAAACTGAGGGTGGTCTGGCTATCACCTTCTGTAACGTCTTACCCCATTTCCACCTCTTCCACATACAAAGCGTCGGCTTCAATTGTGAGTAGCGAGCGTTTGAGTAGACACAGAAGTGGGATGCTGACATTGATAATAGCGTTATCGCCGCTCACCATCTGTATGGATTCCTCAAAGTTTTGTAAAACCTCACAGAGGTCAGACATCCATGCCCACTCGTCGCTTGTGAACAGCAGAAGCTGACTTCAGAGGCTGCAACCATGTAGCAGCTGGTATTCGACTACTGCCCTCTGCTGCTCACAATGTCTGGCCAACATGTGGAACGTGGAGTTCCAGCGCGTGTTCACATCGCACAAAAGTCGGTGAGCTGGCAATTTCAAGCGCTGCTGCAGCGTTGCCAGATCGACGGAAGCTGACAATGACTTGCGGAAATGGGCACACACGCGGCGCACCTTCACTAGTAGCTCAGGCAAATTGGGGTAGGTTTTGAGAAACCGCTGAACCACTAAGTTAAAGACATGGGCTAGGCATGGGATGTGTGTGAGCGTGCCGAGCTCCAAAGCCGCCACCAAGTTACTCCCTTTATCATACACAACCTGCCTGGTTGTAGGTTGAGTGGCGAGAGCCACTACTCAGTCTGGTCCCTTATACCCTGCCAAAGCTCTGCGGCGGTGTGTTGTTTGTCACCTAAGCAGATGAGCTTAAACACGGCCTGTTGACGCTTCCCGACTGCAGTGCTACACTGCTTCCAGCTACTGACTGATGGTTGACTGGTGCTGCAAGATGATAAATCAGAGGTGGAAGTGGAGGAGGAGGAGAAGTGGGGATTGTAGCCAGTAATGTAGGTGGTGGCGGAAACCCTGATCGAAGTAGAGCTTGGTGTCAACAGCACTTGTGCCATCCCAGGGTACGACTCGCTCCCGGCCTCCACAACGTTCACTCAGTGTACCATCTGGGAAATGTAGCGTCCCTGGCCAAAAGCACTTGACCATGTGTTAGTGGTTAAGTGTTTACTGTGGCCCGCCTTCTCCCTTTTGCCACCCCACTGCCTCCTGCCTCTTCCAGCCTATTGCTGTGCTGCCGATCCCTCCCCCTCTGTACTGTCCTCGCTCGGCTTGCCACCCTCCCAGGTTGGGTTAGTGACTTTATCGTCCACCAACTCCTCTTCCACTTGCTGACTCCGGTCATCCTCCTGACTTGTTGACCTAACAACAACTTCGGTTATTGACAACTGTGTGTCAAGACACTAAATGCTGTTGACTTATTGTCAACTGTGTCTCATCATCATCATCATCCACCTCATTAAACAGTAATTGCTGTTCCCCACCATCATCTTCTTGTAAATGTGGATGCTCAAGAGTTTGGGAATCAGGGCACAATATCTGTCCCTCTTCAAGCGGGCATGGTAGAGGGCCAAATAAAGGAATGGTGATGAAAAGAGCTCCTCGGAATATCCGAGTGTGGAATCACTTGTTTGCTCAGACTTTTCATGCTGGGAGGAAGGAGGATCAGGCTGAGGATTGTGTTGACCAGACTCTTGGCTACTGAGACTGGACTTGGTGGAAGACAGGGTAGTGCTTAACCGACTGGAAGCATTATCTGCTGCAACCCAACCGACCACCTGGTCGCACTGGTCTGACTTTGAGAGTGGTGTCCTGTGCCGCCCTGCAAACTTGGACGTGAAGCTAGGTATCGTGGATGATTGTTTTTCTTGTGCTCTGGCAACAGGCACATTTTTATAGCATCCATGTTCGCCTTCTTCATATTATATGTTATATATGCTTGAAAGTATGTCGCACATACAGTAGCATAGGATTTGGAAGTGGATGCGCCAAAAAATTGCAGGGAATGTCATAGGTATTTGGGATGAGTAAACGTTACACAGGAGATATAACCAAGATAATGTCGCTGCTGTCACCAGCAGCTAATAAAAAATTACAGGGAATGTCGCAAGTATTTGGGATACCCCAGATAATGTTGCTGCTGTCACCAGCAGCTAATGAAAAAAATACAGGGAATGTCACAGGTATTTGGGATGAGGAAACGTTATACAGGAGATGTAGTGCAGGTAATATCAATATTCGCAGCGGACACCGTCTACGGAAAAAGGACACTGGATGTCACAGATATTTTTGGTATGGGCACACGTTACACAGGAGATGTGCGCAGGTAATGTCACTGTCTGCAGTGGCCAAACAATTGTACGCTATTTAGCACAGGTTGCGCTAAAAATATATATTGCTGCCACACACAACAATAGTCCTTAAAAGGACTTTTGGGTCTCTAACAATTTTTAGCTATTTAGTGCTGGTTGCACTATATTGCTGCCACACACAATTCAGAATTTCACTTTTTTGGCCAATTTTCCATTGTAATCAATTTTTTTCCAGTAACAAAGCAAGGGTTAACAGTCAAACAAAGCTCAATATCTATTACCCTGATTCTGCAGGTTACAGAAACGCCCCACATGTGGTGGTAAACTGCTGTACGGGACCACGGCAGGGTGCAGAAGGAAAGGAGCGCTGTATGGTTTTTGGAAGGCAGTTTTTGCTGGGCTGGTTTTTAAAAACCATGTCCCATTTGAAGCCTCCCTGATGCGCCCTATAGTAGAAACTCCTAAAAAGTGACCCCATTTTGGAAACTAGGGGATAAGGTGGCAGTTTTGTTGGTACTATTTTAGGGTACATATGATTTTTGGTTGCTCTATATTACACTTTTTGTGAGGCAAGATACAAAAAAATAGCTGTTTTGGCACAGTTTTTATTTTTTTTGGTTGTTTGTTTCAGTTTAACATAATAAGGCATTTTTGAAAAAAATATCTTTTAGTGTCTCCATATTCTGAAAGCCATATTTTTTTATTTTTTGGGCTCATTTTTTTTTTCCGGCATGAGATGATTGTTTGATTGGTACTATTTTAGGGAGCATATGAGTTTTTGATCGCTTGCTATTACACTTTTTGTCATGTAAGGTGGCAAAAAAGCTTTTTTGACACCATTTTATTTTATTTATTTTACAGTGTTCATCTGAGGGTTTAGGTCATGTGATATTTTTTTAAGAGCAGGTCGTTATGGACATGGCAATACCTAATATGTATACTTTTTTAAATTTATTTAAGGCCTCTTTCACACTAGCGTTGTGAGGATCCGGCGTGCACTTCCGTCACCGGAAATGCCCGCCTGATCCGTCACAACGCAACACACCTGAAAGCATTTGAAGACTGATCAGTCTTCAAAATGCTTTCAGTGTTACCATGGCAGCCAGGATGCTACTAAAGTCCCGGCTGCCATGGAAAAGTAGTGGGGAGGCAGGGGAGAAGTATACTTGCCGTCCGTGCGGCTCCTGGGCGCTCCACAATGATGTCACAGCGCCCCTACGTCGCATGGATCATGTTGTGGAGCGCCCCGGGAGGCTCACGGACGGTAAGTAGCTTCTCCCCTGGCTCCCCACTACTTTTTCATGGCAGCCGGGACTTTAGTAGCATCCTGGCTGCCATGGTTACCATTCAGAAAGCTAAACGTCGGATCCGGCGATGCGCCGAAATGACGTTTAGCTTAAAGTCGGATCCGGATTAATGCTTTTCAATGGGCATTAATTCCGGATCCGTCCTTGCGGCATGCCTTCAGGATTTTTGGCCGGAGGATTTTGCTACGGCCAAAAAACATTTGGGTACTGAACTGAAGACATCCTAAATGGATTTTTCTCCATTCAGAATGCATTGGGATAATCCTGATCAGTATCTTCCCGTCCTAGAGCCCCGAGGACGAAACCCTAGGACGGAAAGTTAAAACGCAGATGTGAAAGGGGCCTAAGTTTTACACGATAACAGCATTTTTGAAAATCATGTTTTAGTGTCTCCATATTCTGAGAGTCATAGTTTTATTATTCTTTGGGTCATTGTCTTAGGTAGGGTATAATTTTTGCGGGATGAGATGACGGTTTGATTGGTACAATTTTGGGGTGCGTATGACTTTTTGATCGCTTTGTATTACACTTTTTGTGATGTAAGGTGAGAAAAAATAGCTTTTTTTTTTACACCATTTAAATTTTTTACGGTGTTCATGTGAGGGGCTAGGTCATGTGGTATTTTTATAGATCAGATTGTTACGGACATGGCGATAACAAATATGTCTACTTTTTTAAATTTATTTTAGATAGTTTTAAGTTATTTTACATAGAGCCATAGTTTTATTTTTATTTTTGGGCGATTGTCTTATGTAGGGGCTCATTTTTTTGTGGGAAGAGGTGACGGTTAGATTGTCACGATTTTGGGGGGCATACGCATTTTTTATCGCTTGGTGTTGCACTTTTAGTGATGTAAGGTGCCAAAAATAGCTTTTTTTGACACAGTTTTTTTTTTTTATAGTGTTTATCGGACGGGGTGGATCATGTGATATATTTATAGAGCCGGTCGTTAAGGATGCGGCAATACCTAATGTGTGTTTTTGTTTTTTCTATTTTTTATTATAAAATCAGGGGCTTTTTTCTTTTTTTAACTTAACCCCTTAAGGACACAGGGTTTTTACATTTTTGCGTTTTCGTTTTGCGCTCTATGCCTTCCAAGAGCCATAACTTTTTTATTTTTCCGTTCACATGGCCATATGAGGGCTTATTTTTTGCGGGACAAGTTGTACTTTCCAACGCCATCATTTAATAATGCATACGGTGTAGTGGGAAGCGGAAAAAATTCCAAATGGGGTGAAATTGCAAAAAAAAGCAATTTCACCACAGTTTTACGGGTTTCTAAATTACGACGTTTGATTTGCGATAAAACTGACCATTTAGTTTTATTCTACAGGTCAGTACGAATCCGCGATACCCAATATGTATAGCTTTTCTTGCGTTTTGATAGTGAAAAAAATTCAAAAGTGGGAAAAAATTTTTTTTTTTTTGTCGCCATGTTTTGACCGCTATAACGTATTTGTAAATAAGTGTATGGCGTTGTATGGGGGCTTATTTTTGCGGGGCGATCTTAACTTTTAGTTGATACCATTATGGGGTGTGTAGGACTTTTGATCGCTTTTTATTTAATTTTTTTGAGGAAATGAAGCGTCCAAAACGGCAAATCGGCCATTTGGGCGCTTTTTCCGTTTTTCTGTTTACCGTATGGGAAATATATTTTTATATTTTTATACTATGGGCGTTTTCACACATTACGACACCCATGATGTGTATTTTTTTATTTTTTTATTATTTTATTTTAATTTTGGGGAAAGGGGGTGATTTAAATTTTTAGGTTTTTTTATTTTATTTTTATTTTTTTACACTTTTATATAGATCCCATAGGGACCTATATAAATCAGTTACCTGATTGCTTCTATCATAAACTCCAATACACTTGTATTGGAGTTTATGAGCATTTACTACTTTCCTATGAAGCCCTATTGCTAACAAGGGCTCCATAGGAAATAGTAAGTGATAGCCTCATGCTGAATGAAAGGCTTGAGGCTATCCCTTACAGCGCTCCGATTCTCCCGATCACCACTAGGGAGCCGGAGCGCTGCCGAAAGTTTTACTTCGGTTTTAGCGCATGCAGATGCCGTGATCAGGATTGATCACGGCATCTGCAGGGTAATGATCGCGGTCGGCAGCGCTGCCGACCGCGATCATCAGCTGCGGGGGTCAGCTACAGGAATCAGCCGGACCCCCGCAGCGATGGTGCCCGCAGCGGCCAGGAGCGGGCGCCATCTTCAGAGACTGGACACATGACGTACCCATACGTCATGTGTCCTTAAGGAGTTAAAAACAATCATCCACGAGGGGAGGGGGCGTGACCAGTCACCCCAACAAACTTATGCTCATTTTCAGCAGTTTTCTAACTCTAATGAAGCCAGAAATCTTTGTAGCTCTGGGCAGTCATAGATTTCTGTTTCAGGGCAGGGACTGCTCGAGGGGGAGACATTGTTGCACAAGAACTCTGATGAATACATTTGTAGAAATTGTTCTGCTCACATAGCGAGGAGCCTCCTGTCTATCGACACACAACTTAGGCTACTTTCACATTAGCGTTTTCAATTCCGCTATTGAGTTCCGTCGTAGGATCTGAATAGCGGATGAAAGCGCTTCAGTTTGGTCTCCATTCATTGTCAATTGGGTCAAAACTGAACTGAACAGAACAGAGTCACCAGAATGCTGTCCGTTCCATTTGGTTGCGTCCTTATCGCAGACAGAATAATGCTGCAAGCAGCTTTTTCTGCCCTCGATGTGCCCGTCCTGACACACAATGTAAGTCAATGGGGACTGGACATCAATGGCAGACAACAAGTACTGTGACGTGTTTCGGGCTACAACATCTCTCTTCATCAACCGGATGCATGCAGTTGTATTATTGTAACGGAAGCGTTTTTGCAGATCCATGACGGATCCGCAAAAAACGCTAGTGTGAAAGTAGCCTTACTCCCAGCTGACAGCCTAGAAATCCTCTATATATGACCCTTCACCTGGGGAAAAAGGGAAATGAGTGTAGTAGGACATCTGTATATACAGTATAAAGGGGGTCACACATCTCTGTATACAGTGTACGATGGGGGGAGGGGTCACATCACTGTATACAGGGGGTCACACTGGGGGGGAGGGGTCACATATCACTATATACATGGCAGGTCCAGAAAAGAGGAGCCTCTAGGTAAAAAGGCAACACCCCCGTTACTCCTGGAGGTTCATTTGCATATAATAAAACATAATTTTCTCAGCAGTGCGGGCACATATGAACATGGGACAACACAGATGCCTTTATCTGCCAAGTGCACATGTACCAGGTCAGCCGGTGTCACAGGGACCAATCTGCTGACAGATGCCCTTTAATTCTTGTGATCCCAACTGATGGGACTGGGGCAGTCTGAGCTCTAGATCTATGAAGTGATCTACCAGATTACAGCTTTATACAGGGATTACCGCTGTGACCTGTAACTGACTATAGTGGTAATATGAAGGTGTGACATGCTTTGACCTGAAACATGGAGGATCTGCCTTGATACACGTTATTATCTCCTCCAGTGTTTCCTCTTCTTATCTCCAGTAATTGTATTTTACATGGGATTTTCTAGGATTTTACATCGGTTCATCTTCTTTCCATTCAGGTTCCTACAATATAGGATCCGCTCAGCGTATATCTCCTGTATAAGATCATTCTACTGATTGACCCATCAAGGATGGATAGGGACGGGGACAAGATGGCAGAGAGTATAATAAATCTCACCCTAGAGATCATCCTCCAGCTTACTGGAGAGGTGAGAGGTTCTGATGATGTCACATTACATCATCTTCTCTATGTTACTAACAGATGGACATGACTGGAGAGGTGAGGGACTCTGGAGATGTGC
Organism: Bufotes viridis; assembly: GCA_033119425.1. Classification (NCBI taxonomy): domain Eukaryota; kingdom Metazoa; phylum Chordata; class Amphibia; order Anura; family Bufonidae; genus Bufotes; species Bufotes viridis. The sequence continues at coordinate 455,693,082 of CM065592.1, forward strand.
GGAGTGATATTTATTACTGCGTCTCTCCATAACCAGGAATACACAGTAGTAAAGAAGACCTCTAGTGAGCATTGTCAGGCCCCGGTATCTGAAGGACGGGGAGGAATCCTGAACCCAATATCCAGGCCGACACCTCACATCCCGATACATGAGAAAGTCAACAGAGAGAGGATCCTAGAGCTCACCAACAAGATCATTGAGCTGCTGACTGGAGAGGTGACATCGCTGGGAATGCCGAGACATTATACAGTAACACTATGAAGGGATCTGGGTGATGACTGTATCATTGTGTTGTCAGGTTCCTATAAGGTGTCAGGATGTCGCCGTCTATTTCTCCATGGAGGAGTCTGAGTATTTAGAAGGACACAAAGATCTGTACAAGAACGTCATGATGGAGGATCACCAGCCACCAAGTAATAGACATGAATAAATACGCACATCCTCTCACTAGTTATATGTAAGAAACTAATTGTCACCGTATGTTTTTCCTACAGTTAAAGATGAGAGAACAACTCCCAGTCCTCTTCTTCTACAGGATGAGAGATGTCCCAGTCTTCTTCTTCTACAGGATGTGAGATGTCCTAGTCTTCTTCTTCTACAGGATGAGATATGTCCCAGTCTTCTTCTTCTACAGGATGAGAGATGTCCCAGTCTTCTTCTTCTACAGGATGGTTCAGAAGAACATCAAAGCATATCATATGAGGATCAGATAGATGGAAATAAGGTCTCATGAAAGGTTCCCTATGATCTGTAGAAGTGCTGTGAAGATCTTGTGTTCAGTCTTGTTTTATAAACCAGTATTATATGTTTTATCCTTGTATAATGAGAAAGGTAGAGATGGCCGGATTACAGCTAACTATAGACCTTACATGTCGTCTGGATCTTATCACATTTCTCTGTCAGTAGACACTGCTGGTTGGAATAAGGAACCAACAGATTTGACATGGTTCTGCTCCAAAGTGTGTTATATTAGTGCCCCCCACCCCCTCCACTTTATCCCCTGTATAGGGATCTGAACTTTGTTGCAGGGGAACCACTAGACTGCTGCACTTGAAGTAGTTTCTGTACAAGTGACTGGTGACCCACGGGGTCAGGAAAGGCAGAATACATGCAGTCTGATAAATGGTCCATTGTCAGGGCAAGCAGCTCAGGATCAGAATAGAAATCAGGCAAGGTCAGGTCAGATCAGGCAGCAAAGGGTCCAATCTAGAAGTCAGGCAGAAGTCTGTACACAGAACAAGCTTTAAATGAAACTAGCATACTAGAACCTATTGATCCGGCTCCTTTCCATGGATTGTAGAGATTAGAGTGCGCGCATGCCGGCCCTATAAGAGCCAGAGATAGTGTGTGCACACATGACCTATGGGCAGAGAAGGTCATTATTGGCAGGAAGCCTCAGCTTGTGTGGGAGGACAGCGTTATTCCAGCAGCCGGGACCACTGGGAAGGGAGAGAGGGATGTCTGTGGGACTGGACCACTGTAGCCCTAAAGCTATGGAGCAGGTAAACCAGGCAGCAGGCGTGCCCACCAGCAGGAAGGAGAGGAGATATAGGCATGGACCGCTGCCATAGCAGATAACTCTGCTGTCATTTCATCACTTATTGTCATTGTAATTAATGATCTTTTCTGGTCACATCAAACATCCCACACGACTCCTCCATCAGTCTGCTGACTTTTACTATTTCTGTTTCACAGCTTTTATATCTGGATAAAGATCTGAAGAATATTAAGGCTGAAGATACATATGTGAGGGGTGATGAGCAGATCATAGAGGACGTTCCCACAGATCACCACCCAGGTGAGTAGTAACCACTACATAAAGCAGAGAAGACTCACAGATTCTGCTCCTTCACTGGCTGCTGATTACTCCTTGTATAGTCAGGTAGTGGGGGCAGTTTGGGGGTCACATATTGTACTTTCTGACAGGTTTTCCTTTATTAGCGCACAATTGTTACCGATACCAGGTGTCCCACAGTATTGATCAGAAGGTTGGGGTTATCACCCATTCTTCTAACTTCTATGAACCCTCTTTCTGTAGCACTTAGAGGCTTTACTGATACTTCAGAATTTTTGGAAATAGGAAAAGCCTTATGGTAGAGCCGAAATAAAAAGAGCTGAAATACAAAGCGCCACAAATGAACAGTCGCAGCCGCTTGTCTGACAATAAAGATTTCACAATGTTCTGCCCTAAAAAAGTAATCCTAAGAGGAAAATCCCCGGTGGTCAGTGACAGCTTGCTGGCCGTTCTGCTCACCCCTTCCTTCTAAAGACTTCAATGTTATACCCCACTCTCCCCAGGGGCTCTGACCAATCCCAGTATATGGGGACCCAAAATATCTCATGGCAGCTGTTAAATGGTCCCTTGTTGACACCTCAGAGAACAGTCACAGTCATGGTTTGACAACATATAGGATTATCATATTTGTAAATATATTATTGCTAAAAACATCAGTAGTAGTTTCCCACACGTTATGCATTCATATATATCAGAACTATGATTTTATCTATCTATCTATATATATATATATATATATATATATATATATATACACTCACCTAAAGAATTATTAGGAACACCTGTTCTATTTCTCATTAATGCAATTATCTAGTCAACCAATCACATGGCAGTTGCTTCAATGCATTTAGGGGTGTGGTCCTGGTCAAGACAATCTCCTGAACTCCAAACTGAATGTCAGAATGGGAAAGAAAGGTGATTTAAGCAATTTTGAGCGTGGCATGGTTGTTGGTGCCAGACGGGCCGGTCTGAGTATTTCACAATCTGCTCAGTTACTGGGATTTTCACGCACAACCATTTCTAGGGTTTACAAAGAATGGTGTGAAAAGGGAAAAACATCCAGTATGCGGCAGTCCTGTGGGCGAAAATGCCTTGTTGATGCTAGAGGTCAGAGGAGAATGGGCCGACTGATTCAAGCTGATAGAAGAGCAACGTTGACTGAAATAACCACTCGTTACAACCGAGGTATGCAGCAAAGCATTTGTGAAGCCACAACACGCACAACCTTGAGGCGGATGGGCTACAACAGCAGAAGACCCCACCGGGTACCACTCATCTCCACTACAAATAGGAAAAAGAGGCTACAATTTGCACGAGCTCACCAAAATTGGACTGTTGAAGACTGGAAAAATGTTGCCTGGTCTGATGAGTCTCGATTTCTGTTGAGACATTCAAATGGTAGAGTCCGAATTTGGCGTAAACAGAATGAGAACATGTTACCACTGTGCAGGCTGGTGGTGGGGGTGTAATGGTGTGAGGGATGTTTTCTGGGCACACTTTAGGCCCCTTAGTGCCAATTGGCCATCGTTTAAATGCCACGGGCTACCTGAGCATTGTTTCTGACCATGTCCATCCCTTCATGACCACCATGTACCCATCCTCTGATGGCTACTTCCAGCAGGATAATGCACCATGTCACAAAGCTCGAATCATTTCAAATTGGTTTCTTGAACATGACAATGAGTTCACTGTACTAAAATGGCCCCCACAGTCACCAGATCTCAACCCAATAGAGCATCTTTGGGATGTGGTGGAACGGGAGCTTCGTGCCCTGGATGTGCATCCCTCAAATCTCCATCAACTGCAAGATGCTATCCCATCAATATGGGCCAACATTTCTAAAGAATGCTATCAGCACCTTGTTGAATCAATGCCACGTAGAATTAAGGCAGTTCTGAAGGCAAAAGGGGGTCCAACACCGTATTAGTATGGTGTTCCTAATAATTCTTTAGGTGAGTGTATATGTGTGTATGTATGTATGTATGTATATATATATATATAACCTCTTTAGTAAGTACACTTTTATTTTGTGCCATACATTTTTTACAATTACACTATATATATATATATATATATATATATATATATATATATATAGCCTCTATTTCTGAAATGTTTCTACCGGGATTTGAACTCACAACCTTCTACATTACAGTCAAGAATCTTAACTACTACGCTATAGAGCTACATGTTAACCTGTAGTGAAATATCAAATGATACTTCTGCTGTATAGGAATAATTACTACATGAGTTAGAGAAACTACTATGAGTTTTTTTCTGACACAGTTTCGCATTCAGCTTTATAGCTGAGTGGTTAACATCCTTTCCTCTAATGTAGAAGGTTGTGAGTTCAAATCCTGGCAGAAAATTTTCAGATATAGATGCTAAATTAGATTTAAAAGCACTGACTCCATATATGGACATAGGTATATATGGAGTCAGAGCAGGGACTCCTAAGCCACTTACTCACACTGGGAGATTCCCCCACTGTACAGCGATCTTCTGCATAGACCTCAGTGGGACCCGGCACACTCGCCTCTTCAGAGCAGGGGGTGCCTCGTTTAATGCTCGGGTTCTCCCATTGTGCTCGGGTGCTCTCTCAACACTAGTGTCCTAGTATCACACCCAAACAGGAAGGGGGAAATTGTGTAATCAGTATTGGAGCCACCTATAGACTGTATCTAGTAGTTCAAAAAGTAATAAATTCTTCTCTGATTTGCATGAAAACTTCATTTTCACTGGAATAAAAAGTTTTCTTTATAATTAAAGGGAACCTGTCATCAGAAGTGGCCTATTTATTTATGTTATTTATGTTATGCATTTATATGGCGCTACTATATTCAGCAGGGCTATACAGACATTAGGATCACACTGTCCCCAATGGGGCTCGCAGTCTGTTCCCGATCAGTATGTCTTTCGGAGTGTGTTATTGACCTATTTACGTGTCCCCATTGTTCAAGCTGCCAGCTTTCAGAAACAGGTTTTGTTAAATTTGACAATCGGGTTGTTTGTAGTGAAAATCCACTTTTAAAATGTACCTGATGTCATCAAACATAGCTCCGGAAGTCACTGCGGCGTACTGCTGGATGACGTGAGACACAGCGTCCTCTCCTCTATCCTGCCCAACTTACTCTCACAGAGCTCTGCTGGCTTCTTGACGTCCGCTCCGGGCAATGGGAAATCTCGCACAGCAGAAGACATTGGCAGGGATCTTGACATCTGCTGACTGTGGTCCCAGCATCTCCTGGGCAAACACAGTGAGTTCTTGAAGCCGGGGTGTATACATATCTGCTCGCTTCACATGTCAGGATCCTGGTGCTGGAACAAGGTCTTCTGTGTCTGCGTGAGATTTCTCACTGACAGGAGCTGACATCAGGAAGCCAGCGGAGGTCTGCAAGAGCAAACCGGGCAGGATAGAGGAGATGACTCCGTTACTCGCCTCATCCAGCGGTACGCCCCAGTGACTCATGTTTGATGACATCAGGTACATTTTAAAAGTGTTTTTTTCCTACAAACAACCTGATTTTCAAATTCAGCAAAACCAGTTTCTGAAAGTTGGCAGCTTGTACAGTGGGGACATGTAAAGAACTCCATAGGCCACTTCTGGTGACAGGTTCTCTTTAATGGATTTTTAATAATGGCCGCCGTTTATTTGCATAGAAACAGTTATAAACCATTTTCACTGGAATAATAAAAGTTACGTTTTCATGCAAACCAACATTCAGAGAAGAATTACTACTGGGTGCAGTCTATAGGTGGCTGCAATATTCATTACACAATTTCCCTCTTCCTGATTGGATGTGAAACCCAGGACACCACCAGTGTAGGATTTATGTCTAGAACCTGATAACACACGGTGTAAGGAAGAATGTGGATTAATCAAATTACTTGAATGTGGACATGACAGCTTCATCAGTCTCTGGACCCCAGGATTATGCAATTTTGTAAGGTTTGTTCATTTTTGCCCCTGTTTGAGTTTTATTTTCCTTTGTTTAGTGGAAGGACCTCATCAGAGGACTGCATCCGGTATTCTAAGTTGATAATATGATGGTGATAGCGGAGGTGGACATCGTGCTTTCTCCTCCCTCTGCCCTTCCTTTTCATGGGCATGGTGGGGGAGTGATCATCTGTCCTTTCTCTGCTGTCCCCTTTCCTCCATAGGGGTCACATTTTATGTTGATAACAGTGGACTGATGATGTCCCGAGATTTGGGGTGAGGATTCATGACACGTTACCTGTGCGCCGGATTCCTCTTTCCCTAACCGGGAGTGAGGGTCCCTCTGACTCATCTAAGGGGGACCTCCTCTCCCAGGAGATATTCATCTGCCTTCATATCCCTTTAGATCACCATGATTAGCAGCTCTTGTAAGTTTGCCCCTCCTCTTTAGTGTGTGTGTGCGTAAGAGGGGTGCACACTTGACAGTGCCCCAAGTACTTTTTCCCCTCACCCATGATAGCACCCATGAGACTAGGTCCTCTCATCCAGGACGGGGAACCTAAAGAGATAAAATGATTCACTCCTCCACAACACCTCCGTTCAGGTTTCCTGTCCTCCGGATAGGATGTACTTATGGAGCTCTTGCTCCCAGTTTGGGGTCACACCCTGGGGCTGGGGAATGTCCGGGTCTACTCATGGTGAAGGGGCCTATCCCATGCGGCGTTAGTCTCCTCAGGGAGCAGTTCTCCCAGTCTGCCTTCCTACTGCTTCCTCCCAGGCTCTAGGGGAGCCGCTGTGGCCGTGTTCAGGCGGCTTCTGATTTAGTCTGGCGCGGCATCCCTTCTCAAAAATAGCAGCTGGGAGCCAATGCACGTTCTGACCATGTGCTTGGAATCATGAGGAGGAGGCACCTTTTGCCGGCTGGATTAGGCATTTGGGCCTAGTGTTAAAAGGAGGCCAAGGCGCGTTATAAATGGCAGCAGGAGAAGGCAGCCAGCTCTATCTTTGCGCACACAGTGCTGTGCTGGATCCGGTGACTGGATACAATGTCAGAGCCGGGTGATGAGGAGTGGGGAAGTTACCTCTACATATGGTGAGAGATATCCTCTCCTAATATTTATAGATTATTGTTTGCTTTTGTTGTTATAGGTAGCAAAAACACCTAAGAAGTCATCTAAGCATAAAGAATGTAGTGGATGTAGAGTAGCTTTACCAGCATCTTATGTTAGACCACTATGTCAGGGATGTGTGGATAAATTGGTTGTGGAAGAGTCATAATCTTTATCCAGAAGTATTAGGGCTTTGGTGAGATCACAAGTTAAATAATCTCTTAACTCCCTGAAACGAAATTGGCCACGGTCACCAGAAAGGGCCGGTTACAGTACAGAGACTGATTCTGAAAACTCTGGGGAGGATGATGATTTAAATTCCAGCCACAATATCTCAGATGATTTTTCGTCTTCAGAGGAGGATACAGCAGGGACGGCCCTGTTTCCTTCTGAAGATACTGAACTTTTATTAAAGGCTGTTAAAGCCACCATGCAGTTAGAGGACGTAAAACAGCCTAAATCAATATCTAATTAAGTTTTTAGGGACTGGGCCCTAAACATCATAAGAGTATTTTCAGTTTATAAAAATATGGAAGCTCTTAATAGAACGGAGTGTAAAAATCCTCGTTTGCATATTATGAAAGTTTTTTTTCTCAGCAATGGCAGCACGCAGTGAGATTTCACTAATATAGTTATGTTTAGCTGACAATAGCACATCGCTAATGTCGGCCAGCTTAATACCCATTTTTCTAGTGACAGAAACCCTTTAAAGCAGCTGATTTCCTAGCAGATGCATCCACTGATGCAATGTGTTTTTCTGCTAGAGCGGCAGCCATGTCGAATGTTGCCATACGCGCTATTAGGTTAAAGTCGTGGAAAGGGGACCAGGGCTCTAAGGCTAGACTTTGTGCAGTCGCCTCTGTAGGTTCTAGGCTTTTGGCCCTGTAAGGAAATTGGACCCTTCGCTAAGTACCTCTGGTACCGGACTCCAGTGGTCAGCTTGGGTTAAGTCTTACTGGTCTCAGTAGCAAACAAATGACAGACACACACACAGGTATCACTGAGAAATACTCTAACTTTATTGAGGGTGGGGTAACATATATATAGCAAGGGGGAGCGGGGGAATCAACAACCAATAAGATGAAGACGCACGTACTATATGAAAAGTTACTGTTACAAAGAAACTGACCTTTGCTACATTTCTTAGAAGTGAGGAACAAGAGGAAAATACCGGGATGTAGCCAGAACATCCACAACTCAAGGCCTCAGACGCATAGCTTACAGTGTTAACCCTTCAAACCACTTAATTTTCATATAATATGGTTCTTTTCCTTCTTTTCTCTATACACCGCCAAGTATTCCCGATACCCCTCTGGGGAATGGGCATCTGATTCGGAGGGTAAAGCCTCATAAAAGGACATATTGGTCATGCCCTTAATAAGCATTTTCTTTACACAGGGTATGACACACAAAGCAACTACAGCTATCATTATAATAGCAATAAGAATCATGAGGCCAATTTGCACAATTGCCCGTTTCCAGTTACTTAACCATCCACCAAGTACTGGTCCAATGGATTGGTCAATCCTGAATTTTGTTTTAATTCACCTGACAAGTCTTCTAATTTTTGTATGGCCACTGTCACCTTACCATTTGGACCAGTATTATTGGGGAGGAAAGTGCAACATGAGGTGGGATCAACCAGCACCTGACACGAACCACCTTCCTCTGCCAGTATCATGTCTAGCACCATCCTATTCTGGAATGTCATAATAGAATCAGCCTGCAATTGATCCCCTACCCCTTGTAAAGCATCTCTTGTATAGTTAACAAACTTTTGTTGATTATAGTAGATATAATTAATCCAATCTACATTTTTATTTACAGTGATAATAGGGATGATGGATTCAAAACCAGTGGCTACTTGATCCCTGTCCTTGAATGCATCGGGGACCCCTCTTGGGACCACTATAGCGTCTATGTACACATGTGGGTCAAAGCTCGATTTAAGTGTCCGTTTTGCCCTTAAGTTCACCTTTTCCTTGGGGAGTTCCGACTCTTCAAAGATATGCATGTTCATGATAGCTTTGGCTACGGCACATTCCCCTTGACAATTTCCTTCTAATCTGGATCTTATCTTTCTATCTCCACATATCCAGTACACATCAGCAATTGAGAACACCTGATTTTGAGTTAGCGATTGATTGGTAGTACTATAATTGGCACAATACCCTTTAGTAAAATCTCCCTGCTGTCTACCTGTGTTTCCACCTGTGTAAGATGTGCAATTTCCTGGTGTATACCAGCCCCAGGGTGAGGGGGCTTTGCTACAAGAGGGTATTTCTGTTACCATTCTTCACAAATAGATTGGTTACTGGTGATGTTAGCAACTAGCTGGAGAAAACATTTCTCTATATTAGAAGGGAGTATAGGAGGGACAGTTCCTAAATGGGGTTTAGCAGCCCCACATATATAACAATTACTCTTATTTACAGAGGCTGCTGTATATTTCATCCATTCAAGCCATAAATTAGTATCAGAAAACCCAGTTTCTGCTGCAAGAGCCTCTTCATATGTTGGGTCAGATATTGCCTACTGACACCCAGTATGTGCATCGATTACCCCAATAGAGATCAGTCACACAAATCTAGGCTTGCCCATTCTTATAGTGGTTTCCGCATCTTGTGGCAGGACTGCACTTCATCAGGCTGCATAAACAGAAGGAGTAAGTGGCAACGTTAGTATTAGAGGAATTGTACCAGAAAGTGGTGAATTCATCTTTCTGGGTGATAGCAACTTTAGCTTGGCTATCTATCAGAAAAGTTAATAAGATCATTAGTGGCCCCATAGTCAGAATGGACCATCTGTGCCATTTCCCAGAATTGATGGAGTGCATCCTGGTGGAGGTCAGAGCTGTCTGCTCCTGTTAGTACCTCACTTTGTCCGTTTTTGAGGTCAGGGCTGACTGCCCCCGTTATTACCTCCTTTTGGGGCACCTCTTTTACCAACTGGTGGCCTGTATCCAGGTGGGTGTTTCCTCTGTGAGAATTGCTGTATGGGTCATAGCTACCACGGTGGTGGGAGGTCCGTAGGTGAAGTAGCTTTTCCTTTCTTTAGGTTCTTCACTAGAACTCTGTCTCCAACTTGAAAAGGGTGAGTTTGTTCCTGTGGAAGACAAGGAGACTTACAAGCAACTTTTTCTTCAGTTTCACTTAGGACCTTTATTAGTTTGGTAACATACTCTTCTCTGATGAGATCCCTATCCCCTTCCTGCACTACCAGTGGGTGCTTAGCCCAAGGGGTGGGGAATGGCCTACCCATGAGTATCTCAAATGGTGACATCCCTAGTTTCTTATTAGGTGTCATCCTGATCTCAGCCAGCACTATTGGTAATAATTCTTTCCATTTTTTAAATGTGCCCCCTGTTGCTTTTCTCAATCTATATTTTATTGTCCTGTTCATGCGTTCCACAATGCCTAACCTTTGTGGGTGGTATGGGATATGGAATTTCCATTCCATCTCCAGAATTTTAGCAAGTTCCTTATTTACCTTTGAGGTGAAGGCCGACCCCTGGTCAGATTCAATCACCAGTGGGCAGCCCCATCTTGGAAAGATGTTCTGTGAGAGTATCCTTGCTACTGTTTTTGCATCTTCTGATTTTGTAGGGTAGACCTCTGGCCATCTTAAAAACATGTCAACTATGACCAAGGCGTATTCCTGTTTCCCTTTCTGCCGAGGTATGTGTGTAAAATCTACCTGCAAATGTGTGAAAGGAGTGGTGGGGTAGTCAAGATGTTGGTGTGGGACTTTGACATTGTTGTTTGGATTGTTCCTCAAACATGTGATGCATCTCCTTACATTGTCTGAAACTAACTCTTTGATACCCGTAATATAAAAGTTTTGTGTTAGCAGCATGTATGTTGTTTGAATGCTGTTATGTCCTACTCCGTGGAAATGTGCAATGAATAGAGGAGCACTGTGTTGTGGTATGCAATAGATGATATTCTGGAAAGAGCTTCCCAATTCCCCAGAAGCCTACCTTTTTTCATAAACCCCAGTTCACTTTTAGAAAACAAAGGGGCAGGCAGGGTGATAAAAGAAAGCGTTTATTTGTTCAAGCCCCAATAAAGTAAATCTAAGGACAAACAGCAATGACGCCAGAAGTCACGTGGGAGGAAGGTTGTCGCACATGTAAAACATGGGTATCTGTTAGAATTCCTTTCTCGTCCACTCAACTTTTCTTGTTCAAACAATATGCCCCAAGGATCTCTAAAAAAGAGAATAGGAAGTTATGGCTCTATCAAGCAAAGGGGTGGTTTGCCCATTTCCCAAAAGAGAAGTAGGGAGGGTTTCTATTCCCCTCTTTTCTTACTAAGAAAACCAAATGGATTGTTCAGAGTAATACTAAATCTGAAGAGACTAAACTTACAAGAAATTCCGTATGGAAACAATAAAGTCAACGACAAATTTAGTCTTCCAGAATTGTTGGATGGCGAGCTTGGATCTGGAAGATGCTTACTATCACATTCCGATTTCATGCCTCGTGCCAGAAATTCTTGAGAATCTCAGTTTGGATAAGAGGGAAGTTGTTATATCTTCAGTACAGGGCTCTCCCCTTTGGCATATCTCAGGCTCCAAGAGTCTTTACAAAGGTGGTAGCAGAGATAGCGGCCTTTGTAAGACTAAGAGGTGTAACTTTAGTACCTTATCTAGATGATTTTCTGTTAATTTCCCATTCAAAGGAAGGGTTGGGAGAGATATAGTTCTTCTATGTTCCACCTTAGGCTGCTTTCACACTCACGTTTTTTTAATTTTTACCTTAATTTTTTCAATCCCTGTCGGCTGCGGAGTAGAAGGGCGCGTGGCCTTAGTGGGACCTGGGGGTGGGCTTTTTAAGTCTGTCCTTTGAGGGTGACCAGAATGGCCACCCTACCCCCCTAAACTGTGACCTCCAAAGCACTCCGCTCCCTTAACATCCACATTGCCCTGCCCTTTTAAAGCCGACCTACAGCAGTGAAAAAAAAATGGCTGGGTTGTTATGTGTAACAGAAGTCCTCTGTTTGTCTGTTGAGATGATTGGGTTACATACAGTATCTGACCTAATTATCTCCCAGACAGAGGGGAGACATTGTGTAGGAGTGTCCCGGATTGTGTGGTTATTTCCATTGGTCTGTGTTGTTGTCACCCAGTTCTCCATCAGGTCCAGAGAGTAGGTCCCCTTGCATGGGGACTTGTATATAAGGCCAACTGTGGCACCAATAAGGGCGTATCTTCTTACCCTCAACTTGTAGTCTTGTCTCGTGTTGTAGAGCACAGCTATATCACTACTAGCTCTTGTAAGAGCTCTACAGCTACTGGGAATCACAAGTCACCTGGGAAGTCTCTGGAGCAACTCTACAGCACCACTCTGACTAGGGAAGAAAGACGTCGCCAAGTTTGATACCATTACATTGTGGAAACCTGGTGTAAAACTGTGTGTATATGGAGACTAAGGGCCTGCAAGCTTCTATTGGCTAAGAGGTCATGTGACCAGGCTTCTATTGGCTAGTACATTTTTTTAAGAACATCTCAGAAACGGTATGTACTAGAGCGCTGAGACCTGGTCTAAAACCTTACCGGACACCTGATGTACCCGTGTGCCAACTTTTGTGATTATAAGTGCGATGGTGCGGATTCCTTTAGTGGACATACACATATACACACACAAATACATACACTAAGCTTTATATATTGGATATTTACACACACACTATATAAGCATGTAATGTGTATGAGTGATGCTCAACATGTTTACAGTATATTCATGTAATTTGTGTATGTGTCTGTGTAGTATGTACTTACATGTGTGTAATTTAATGATGGACCTTTATGTGTGTGAGTGAATCTATCTTATTATATAGGCAGGGATCACATAATGATTGCGATATATGTTTAGTTTGCACGTTGAAAAAACTGCCAACATAAAAGGTAAATGTGTCCAGAGGATGTTGGTCTCAATTTGGCTTCTGTACATCAGTATTCCATACAACTATATCCAGTAAAAAAAAAAGTCAAATGTCACTGTATGGTATCTGTCATACACATCAATTCAATAATCACAGTAAAAAGAAAAAGTCTTTTGCAGCACTCACCTATCTCTAATTTTCGGATGCACAGGTATTGCCTGGACTCGGCTACGAATGAAATTCCAAAAAGGGGGAAATCCAGCTTCTAAAAATCAGATCCTTTATTCCAGGGATCAAAAACGTTTTCCAAACGCAGGCTGACAGTACATGGTCTACATGTTTCGGACACTCAGATTATGGTCCTTACTCATGACAAGTGCACATGATGGAGATCACTCCATATGAACCTACACTCCTCCCACTCAAAAGGAGGGGCAGGTGGTGGGGCTCACCCGGAGTGAAAATTTAGACAGTCACCAACAATTAACCCTTAGCATGACAAACATACGAAAATGAATTACCCTAAAAAAGATACCATAGGCATATGGCATAAGAAACATATAAATACTGACATTAATGGCAGGAGAAATAGGTGACATTAGTATTGTAAGATTAAATCTCATCTCCTATTCAATCCCTTAGGAACACAGGTGCTGAGCTCATACATCCAAAAAACTTCTATGTTTTAAAAGTTTTTTCTTGTGGTCTCCTTCCCTTATTGGTACAGTGACCCTTTCAATTCCCTGTACGTAGAGACCGGATATGCTGCCTTGGTGCATTACCGCAAAGTGTAACTGACTGCTGAGACATTCCTTGTCTTGTAGTGCGGTATATCAGAAACGTGTTTACGCACTCTAGTTTTTATAGCATTAGATGTGCATCCCACATATTGGAGGTTACATATGGTGCGTGTAATAAGGTAAATAGCAAACTGTGTGTTACAGTTTAAATATGACCTTATTTGGTAAGCAGTCCCATTGCTTGTGGAGTTGTATGTGGTGCTCACCTGCATATGATTGCAACAAATACATTTGTTGTATCCACATTTGTAACTTCCAGTGGATTTAAGCCAGCTAGATTTTGTAGTGGGGCGGTCATAAAACAGAATGGGGCTCAGTATTTGACCTAGGTTGGGTGCCCTGCAGGCAACGCATCTGATACCATCAGATACTATTCCATTCTTTGTCAAAGTTGAGCAATGGTAAATGACATTTGATAGTATTACAAATTTCTGTGACAAAAGTGACTGGATTATGTATGGGGTAATGTGTATTCTGCCTCTGTTTTGGTGATTCACCAGAAAAGATCAGGAACGTCTGTCCAGAAAAGGTGTCTGGTTAATTGCCCTCTGTACAGACTGTGCAGTATATTTCCTGCGACAAAGTCGTTCTTTTATATATTTTGCCTCTGACACAAAGGTGTCCGTGCTTGAGCAATTGCGCCTAGCTCTAATTAGTTCACCTTTAGGTATTTTCTTTCTGATATGTGGGGGATGACAAGATGTCGCAAGGAGAATGCTATTCCCTGCTGTCTCCTTTCTGAAGGTTTCGGTATTGACCTTTGCATTTGCTTCATCGCCTATTAGTGTAAGATCAAGAAAGGAAATAGTATTTGCGTCAAAATGTAGGCTGAACGAAAGGGAACTGCAGCAGCTGTTGAGGTAGTCCTTGAAACATCATCTGACCAAGTAAATAACAAGTCATCGATATATCTCCCAAACAATTTTATGGCACGGAAAAAGGGGTTAAGATCAGTATACAGAAATTGCTTTTCCCACCATGCCATGTAACTGTTCGCAATGGATGGAGAGAATTTCGCCCACCATTGACACTCCGGAGATCTGCAAATGAAGCCGGTTATTAAACATGAAGTAATTATGCTTCATAAGAAGCTCCGCTGCTGTGCAGGTGAACTCCTGGAGAGTCAAAGTGTAGTCACTGTACACTCGAAGAAACCACTGCAGTGCCAGAATTGCTTTATCATGCGGTATATGTGAATATAGAGAGGCTACATCTGCAGTGCTATAGCTGAAAATCCATAAATGACTGTAAGACTCTCTTAGTATCTTTAATGTAACCAGAGATGGATGAAATCAAAGGTTGCAGAAGGGAATCCACCCACTCCGCAAAACGCTCAGAATAAGCACCTATGCCAGCAACAATAGGTCTCATGGGTGGGGGGAAACCCTTCTTATGTACTTTAGGTAAAGCATGAAAAATGGCAGTGATGGGATATTAAACATGCATATAATCTATTTCTTTCTGAGACAAAATACCAAGAGAAACCCCTTTTTGTAATATTTGTAGTAGGAGTTTCTGATATATAGGAAGGGGGTCCTGAGCCAGGGGATGATAGGTGGTAGTATCCTCCAACATTGAGAACACTTGCATTTTATACACCTGGCGGTCTAATAACACGACGTGCCCCCCACCCGCCCCTTATCAGCCCTTCTCACTACTAAATCAGATCTTTCAATGAGTTCATTAAGTGCACGAATTTCATTAGCGTTCATATTGTTAGTGCATATTTTATCTTCCCTTTCAGAAGAATTGTAGGTATTTTTTTTTTTTAGTGCAGTGAGATCTTTTTCAATTAAATCCTGGAATGTGTCCAGTGCCAGAGATCTGGATTGCACTGGGTAGAAATCCTTATTGGTTACTCTGAAATGAGCTGATGAATTAACGCATCCATCAGACCTCTGTTCACACTGCAAGTGTTGGAGATAGGAGATATGAGTGAGATCATTAAAGTCCATGGAGTCGTGCATCTCATCCTGGTTTAGTTTGCTTTCCTGTGGTTGTTCTTTGATATTTTCATCTGTTATTCCTTGAAAGTGTTTTTTAACAGTAGGATTACGTGCAAGGCGGTTTACATCAAGTAACACTCAGTTTGCTATTTACCTTATTACACGCACCATATGTAACCTCCAATATGTGGGATGCACATCTAATGCTATAAAAACTAGAGTGCGTAAACACGTTTCTGACATACCGCACTACAAGACAAGAAATGTCTCAGCAGTCAGTACACACTTTGCGGTAACGCACCAAGTCAGCATATCCGATCTCTACGTGCAGGGAGTTAAAAGGGTAACTTCACCAATAAGGGGAGGAGACCACAAGAAAAAACTTTTAGGCTGGGTTCACACTTAAGCGTTTTACAGAGCGTTCCTACGCGCTGTAAAACGCTCAACAGGCGAAAACCCATGTTTCCCTTTGGGCATGGTTCTCACCTGAGCGTTTTACAGCGCGTACGAACGCGCTGTAAAACGCCTTACGCCCAAAGAAGTACAGGAGCTTCTTTGGGGCGTTTTGTTGCGCGTATTGTGATTGAAGCCAGAGTGGTCAATCACACGAACGCGCGTTTCCTATTTTCAAAAACAGGCTGTAATACGCGCGACTAAAACGCGCGTATCAAATACCCTCAAGTGTGAACCCAGCCTAAAACTGAGACGTTTTTTGGATGTATGAGCTCAGCACCTGTGTTCCTAAGGGATTGAATAGGAGACAAGATTTTATCTTACAATACTGATGTCACCTATTCCTCCTGCCATTAATGTCAGTATTTATATGTTTCTTATGCCATATGCCTATGGTATCTTTTTTAGGGTAATTCATTTTCGTATGTTTGTCATGCTAAGGGTTAATTGTTGGTGACTGACTAAATTTTCACTCCAGGTGAGCCCCACCACCCGCCTCTCCTTTTTAGTGGGAGGAGTGTAGGTTCATATGGAGTGATCTCTATCATGTGCACTTGTCATGAGTAAGGACCGTAATCTGAGTGTCCGAAACATGTAGGCCGTGTACTGTCAGCCTGTGTTTGGAAAACGTTTTTGATTTCTGGAATAAAGGATCTGATTTTTAGAAGCTGGATTTCCCCTTCTTTGGAACATCAATTCAATGTATACATCCTGGGTGTAGATGTTAGAGCCCATAAATGTGATATGAACAGAGCATTATATGTACAGTACATGCTGGTATTATTTATATGTATGTGGTATATGAGCAATAATATATTTACTACATCTGTGAGATAGATAGAAGGTGGGCTTTCAGCTTCAATTTCTGGTGTGTTTTGTGCTTAAGCACAGTTAGCGGTCAGTGTGTGAGACGGACACCGGCTTATAGCACTGACTCACAGATCCCTTGTGAGCCTATGAAGATGCTGGCTTCAGCACAAGAAAATACAAGTGACCAGCCTGGTGACCGAACATCATCATCTACTGGTCCAGGCTACTGGTCTGCTGTCAGATTGTGATCGGTTTTCCCATAGTCAGTTGATATTTGAATTTTGCTCCGTGACTTGTAATTTGTATGGATTTTCTTTATATAGAAATGTTATAAAATAGCAATATAATTTTAAGGTTCTATTATTTAAAAATTATAAAGCTTAGATTTATTCTTGGCAGATGACTGTACCAGGAGCTCAGAGAAACATGTGATGTTGTCAGATTTTAGAACAGATGATTGTGGTGTCACAGAAGATACACATGAAGAGCTCGCCATTATCTCAGATGTATCCTCAGCCGTTCACAGCAAAGGTCTATCATCTGATCCTTTGGATGGATTTCAATCTTCTGATTCATCACAGACTGTTAAGCAAAATAAAAGCCACAGAAAAAGTGTTCAAAATCAAAGAAGTCACACAGGGAGAATGCTCTTTCATGCTCAGAATGTGGGAAATGTTTTCTCCGGAAATCAAATCTTCTTAACCATCAGAGAATTCACACAGGGGAGAAGCCATTTTCTTGTTTAGAATGTGGCAAATGTTTTACTCGTAAATCAACTGTTGTTATCCATCAAAGAATTCACACAGGGGAGAAGCCATTTTCATGTTCAGAATGTGAAAAACATTTTAACCGTAAATCACATCTTGTTATACATGAGAGAACTCACACAGGGGAGAAGCCATTTTCATGTTCAGAATGTGGGAAATGTTTTCACCGGAAATCAGATCATGTTATACATCAGAGATTTCACACAGGGCCAATTTCTTGTTTAGAATGTGGGAAATGTTTTACTGATAAATCAACTCTTGTTATACATGAGAGAATTCACACAGTGGAGAAGCCATTTTCTTGTTTAGAATGTGGGAAATCTTTCATAAATAAACCAAGTCTAGTTGCACATCAGAGAATTCACACAGGGGAGAAGCCATTTTCTTGTTTAGAATGTGGGAAATGTTTTACTAGTAAATCAACTCTTGTTATACATCAGAGAATTCACACAGGGGAGAAGCCATTTTCTTGTTTAGAATGTGGGACATCTTTCATAAATAAACGAAGTCTAGTTGCACATCAGAGAATTCACACAGGTGAGAAGCCATTTTTATGTTCAGAATGTGGGAAATGTTTTACTAGTAAATCAACTCTTGTTATACATCAGAGAATTCACACAGGGGAGAAGCCATTTTCATGTTCAAAATGTGGGAAATGTTTTATTAATAAATCAGCTCTTGTTAAACATCAGAGAACTCACACAGGAGAGAAGCAGTTTTCTTGTTTAGAATGTGGAAAATCTTTTATAAATAAACCAAGTCTAGTTGCACATCAGAGAATTCACACAGGGGAGAAGCCATTTTATTGTTTAGAATGTGGAAAATCTTTCATAAATAAACCAAGTCTAGTTGCACATCAGAGAATTCACACTGGGGAGAAGCCATTTTCTTGTTTAGAATGTGGAAAATGTTTTATAGATAAATCAACTCTTGTTACACATCAAAGAATTCACACAGGGGAGAAGCCATTTTATTGTTTAGAATGTGGGAAATCTTTCATAACTAAATCACATCTTGTTACACATCAGAGAATTCACACAGGGGAGAAGCCATTTTCTTGTTTAGAATGTGGGAAATCTTTCCCACAGAAATCATATCTTGTTATACATGAGAGAAATCACACCGGGGAGAAGCAATTTTCTTGTTTAGAATGTGGGAAATCTTTCCCACATAAATCACATCTTGTTATACATGAGCGAAGTCACACAGGGGAGAAGCCATTTTCTTGTTTAGAATGTGGGAAATCTTTCTCACAGAAATCATATCTTGTTACACATGAGAGAACTCACACAGGGGAGAAGCCATTTTCTTGTTTACAATGTGGGAAATCTTATACAAAGAAATCATGTCTTGTTAAACATCAGAGAATTCACACTGGAAAGAAGTGATTTTAATGTTCAGAATGTGATAACTAGAGATGAGCGAACTTTATGAAAAATTCATATTCTGCAGCTTGGTCAAAGTTCAACAAGAAATTTGATTTGTTCCAAATTAATTTGTCAGAAAATCACTATGTTAAAACTCCATTCAGCCCATCAATCAATGAGACCATTTTTGACGTCCCCTTCGAGCGAAGTGCACCCATCTAACAGCCTTTAAAACTGGTAATACGCTAGTGCAGAGATGGGCAAACTGCTGCTCTCCAGCTGTTGTAAAACTACTATTCCCAACATGCTCTGCTGTAGGCATGCTGGGAGTTTTGCACATTTTTTCTAAGACAACTCCAGCCACCATTTTAGGTAAAATGATTCATAATCATGAAGCCCAAGGAAATTCAGCTTCATTTAAAATCAAATTTTTCCTAAAATTCTGACAATTCCATTTCGGATGGTTCGCTTCTCTGAACACTAGTGATAACCATAAAGTAGATCTTGTTAGACATCGGAGAATCCACACGGGAGAAATTATTTTAATGTTCTGAATGTGGAAAATAAAATAGAATTCAGTCAAGTCTTATCACACATCAGTGAATTCACACAGGGCCGAAGCCACTGCCATGTTCAGGATGTCATCTGTAATTGCACAGCAGAGGGCCTACGGAGGAAAAATGTTTTTCTACCAAGGGATTTTTTTATTTTGTCAACTTGCGTTACAAGTTGTAATTTTTATGGTGCCATTTTGGGGTACACATGACCTCTTATTTAATTTTTATTTAACTGTTTCTGGGCGAAAGATGCAGAAAAACATCAATGACAACATCGGCTGAGATCGGGGAACGTGTTAAATCGCTGAAATACAGTGAAGCCTCAAGCAGGCTTCGGAGTGTATTTCAGGACTATACCAATACATTGTATTGTTATATTGCAAATTAAGTGTTCAATGATAGATGTTTAGATATCGATGAACACTATGGGCAATCTAATGATTGCCAGTTATTGTCACCCAAGGTGACTTAAAAAAAGTAAAAAAATGTTTTTACAAATAAAAAAAAATAAAAGTTCAAATCCACCCCCCTTTCCTTAGAATAAAAATACTTAACCAATAAAAAATATATCATGGGCATCGCTGCGTGCGAAAACTCCCATACTATTAAAATATTACAATATTAAATGCAAATGGAGTAACAGGAAAAAATAAAAACAGTCAATTTGCCATTTTTTGTCACTTCAACTACCCAATAATCTTTTTATAAAAAGTGATCAAAAAGTCGAACACACTTCAAATTGGTATCGTTGAAAAGAACTGATCGTTCCACAAAAAATGAGTCCTCACACAGCCCCGTACACATAACTACAAAAAAAGTTATAGGGGTCAGAATATGGTTATAAAGTCGTCGTCCCGTCCCCCCCCTTCCTTATAAAGATTTAAAAAGAAAAATTATACAAGTCTGGTATCACTGGAACTGTACTGACCTGGAGAATCAAGAAAACAGGTCAATTTTACCGCATAGTAAAATAATTTTACCCCATTTGTAATTTTGTTTCCGCTTCCCACTTCATGGTATGCAACCGGAAATGGTGTCGTTAGAAAGTACAACTTGTCCCACAAAAAATAAGCCCTCATAAGGCTATGTGAATGGAAAAATAAAAAGTTAGGACTATGGGAACGCGGGGAGGGAAAAATGAAAACTAAAAAAAAAAAAATGGTCTGGGCCTTAAAGGGTTAAAGTTTTAGTACTGTTGCACAATAAAAACCTTATTTTCTTAAAGTAGAAAATGTTTTTGCATCGCCATATCCCAAGACACAATTTTTTTTTTTTCCATGGAGCTGTGTGAAGGCTTGAATTTTAGTTTTCATTGGTTTCCTTTTGGGGTACACATTGACTTGAATGGGCCTGCAATCTGTAAGATATGTCAAAAGATAGGACATGTCCTATTTTTGCGGAGCAGAGTCACGGATTGAAAGCCCACGGAAACACTCAGAAGCTCGTCCAAGGACTTTGGGGTCTGTGCCTCCACACCGTAAAAGATTGGACATGTTCTATCTTTTCTAGCATTTTGTGGATCTTGGACCCATCCAAGTCAATGGGTCCGCACCGCCATATGGACTTAACACGGTCGGTACCCATGCTTTGTGGAACGCTATTTGCAGTCTACAACAGGAGCACTGCAATTATACATTCGTGTGAGCCCTAAAATCAGGACCTGAGCTGTAGAGTCCACTAAATGTAATGCACTCGTTCTCAGGTCCTGAGTAATTTTAAGCGAAGTACTGCGTGAAAGAAAGTAAATGACCCTGCGCTGTAATCAGCGACCCATTATATCATGATTCCCTTAGACTTTATATAACTCTGTCAAACATGTTGTTACCATTTGCTAATAAACATCTGCATTTTGGGCCTTTGTCTCTTTATTCTTTAGATGATAAGATATGGCCCCAGAACCTATGGAGTTAAGGAAGAGTTGGTGGTCATTGTGTGTACAAATGGTGGGGGAGACTTCCACCATGGATCCCAGACTTTGTGGAATTTTTGAGACTTTTTACTCTGGTCTTTGATAGCCGCTACACTGCTTCATCATAACTTAAGTGTATACTCTGGCAGTGTGCGTCTGAAGTGAAATTCAAAATTTTAGACAACTTTTACACCTGAAATTGGTTAAATGTTTGTGAATGTGCCAGGGCCAAGTTGCCAGCCCCGCCATTCCCTAGTGGCGAGAAGCGTGAAAAATGTTTGAGTGATAAAGTATTGTCACACAGGCTTGGGCCTAGCTACATTCTATACTCTAAAATCTGGCATGTAAGTAAATAACCCCATTTCTGTTTTTGAAAATAATCCTTTAATATTACACCATCGAGCCAAGCGAGGGAGTCTCCTTCCATCCATCTCACTCCAAATGCTCCATGTTTGACTTGGGAAGGTCTTCCACCAAAGCGTGCAAAACTCACAAGAGGAATCAGTGCAAGGCAGCGGAGACTGTCATTAGAACTTGCCAGGCAGATCTGCATAGGAAAACGTACCTGCTCACCAGCTGCCTTGCTCGGGTCCCCGCTGTCAATATCCACTTTGACCTGGTGACCTGCTGCCCTTGCATCATCGCAATTGGGCATATGATACAAGATGAGCAGATCAACGCTGTGGCTAGCAATTTGCTGCAAAGCGGCTATTGGCAGCAGGGGACCTGAGCAAGGCAGCTAAGGCCAGAGAGTAAGAGGCGGGACCCAGTACCGGGGAGCAGGTAAGTGGGCTCCCCTTTGCAGGTCTACTTAGAAGAGGGGGCTGCCAAGAACAAAAAAGGTGCATAACCTTTTTAAAACCATCAACATTTCAGCCACAAAAGGCTGTTTTGGTTTTGCCATGAAGACGAACAAGAAAGCAACTCAAACACCAGTTTTGCCCAAGTGTACGTTTTGATCAAAAGGTAATAAGCCACTCTCCACGCCAGAGTTGGTACCTGCATCCCTGGATCTAATGCAGGCTGTTATAGCACCAGAAAGGGTTAATAAGCATGGTGGATCCTAGCATGCATGCTGGGCCTGCACTCCCTGGATTTCATGTGGCTGTCATGGCCCAAAACAGGTAGGATTTAGCTTTAGGACCACTCATAGAGGGGCCTTGGCGTGGCGAGTGGCTTATTACCTTTTGATCAAAACGTACACTAACGACCTCATAGCTTCTAGCATAGAGGCAGGGCAGAGTGCTGTTGCATTTCTGTGTTTGTATGTATATTTTGCCATAGCTACGTGCACCTGCATACCGGGACGTCTTGACTGACCCCCCCCCCCCCTTGTGTTTCTGTTCAGTATATGCTGGAGGTGTGGCAGCGTTCTTTTTTTAGTCGTGCACACCTGACTAGTTTGTCTGCCTTAGAGGCTGGTTTTAATCAGAGTGAGTATAAAACTGAACTTGCATTCATAGTGCCTGCTAGTAGCCATCTGGCTCCAGGAAGAGTACACAGTGGGCTCAGCATGCATGTTGGTACCTGCATCCCTGGATCTAATGGAGGCTGTTATAGCACCAGAAAGGGTTAATAAGCACGGTGGATCCTAGCATGCATGTTGGGCCTGCACTCCCTGGATTTTATGTGGCTGTCATGGCCCATAACAGGTAGGATTTAGCGTTAGGACCACTCCTAGAGGGGGCCTTGGCGTGACGAGTGGCTTATTACCTTCTGATCAAAACGTACACTAACGACCTCTGATAGCTTCTAGCATAGAGGCAGGGCAGAGTGCTGTTGCATTTTTGTGTTTGTGTATTTTGCCATAGCTACGTGCACCTGCATACAGGGACGTGCTGACTGACTCCCCCCCCCCCCTTGCATAATCGTGTCCCTGTAACATTCACAAGCCCTTCTCAAGACCTCAACATCCTGCTTACAGTAAGCTTTTAGCTCCTCCTGAAAATTAAAGGTGTCATTTTTATGTTTTTCGTACCACTCCATGAATTATTTTTTTTCACCGGGCATCATGTAATCGCTGCCGTAATACCGAGCATCCGGTAGGACCCCTATGTAATTTGGATTTTCTACCATCTTGAAAAAATGCGGGAAGCTTGGCGCCTGAAAAGCCCATAGCTTCGGGCATCTTACTGAGCATCATCGGCATGAAATTTAATGACTCTATCAATCTAATTTTTAAATCATTCAGGGTAACGCACATAAACCGGCCGCCTTGGTTTATAATGTTAATTTTAAA
The DNA here is from genome assembly GCA_033119425.1 of Bufotes viridis. Taxonomy (NCBI): domain Eukaryota; kingdom Metazoa; phylum Chordata; class Amphibia; order Anura; family Bufonidae; genus Bufotes; species Bufotes viridis. The sequence continues at coordinate 455,716,656 of CM065592.1, forward strand.
ATTTTCATTGATCAGCTCCTTTACAACAAAATAAGCGTCATAACGACCGGCATTATGTGCTATGAACATGTAACCCGAAAACTTACCGCTGGAAAAAAATCGTACAAAGTTACGCATACAAGATTTTCAGCTAAATTGCCAGGAATTAGGGCCGTATAATGTAGTCACGTAAATGTAATCAGGTATATGTAAACCTGTTTCTTGCATGCATTCAAAGTCGTAAAAGATGTACTTGTCAGTCATTTGTTTGGGGGTGTACGGCTGCATGTAACAGATATGATCGTCAATTTTGTCAACCAGACCACCGCAGGCGGTGCATTTTAGACCGTCACACTTGTGAACAATGCCACAGTCTATATATCTGTAACAAAAACCGCAAAAAGTTTAGTTCTTACAAAGCGCATTATCACTAAGTGACAGATTTCTATGTGTTTCAAAGCATGTCTCTGAACGACAAAGTACCATGCATATCAGACAAAGTACATTATCATTCCGCTCAACACAACCTGATCGCTGACACGCTTTGCAAAACTGTAGACAACCATGTTGGTATTTATGGCTGTATACAGCGCAACACAGGTCGCATAAATAGTTGGCTCCAATAAAAGCTTTTAGATTTTTAATGCCGTAATAATGCTTTTCATGATGCAGTATATAGACAGTCTTTTCTTTAATGGTATTGGCTGTATGACAATAGCGCCACTGGCCCCTATTGTGATACAATACTTTAATTGTAGTGTTTAAATATTTTTCAAACTCTGCAATGTCGCTAAAAGACACCAAATGATCTTCGGGTATTTGTAAATCGCGAATCAGTTGTCGGGCTTTCTCTAACAACACGGCGTCGCTCAAAGCTGCACCCTCCAAAATAGAGTAAACACTAGTGGCCAGGCAAACGTTATTATCGTAATTGTTAAAGTCGTATAAATGTTGTTTTTTACGTTCAATAATTTGACTATATGTGACGCCACCCAAACACCTTCTGTATCCACCTGACATTGTCCCTGACAATGACAACTAGTTTAAGTGAATTACCGGCTATGCACTCATCGTTGCTCTGTAAAGTGTTAGCGATATTAGTTAAAAAAGTTTTGGCGCTAAATCCCTCTCTAGAATATCTATTTGAAAAAAATGAGTCAAGCGTCTCGCCACCATCTAAGCGCAGTTGGATAAAATCACCCGGCTCAGCGTCCCATAAAACCCTATCTAACAAAGATTGTATAGAAGCGTGTATTGCATAGAGCGTCCATATATGAACGAATGGATTCGAAGTTAGCGAATCTAAAATGTTCTGTGTACATGGTACTTTTAACATTCACTAAGTCGCGCTGTTGATGGAAGACACGTTCTAGATAAACGGTTCTAACATTGTGGGATTCGGCGGGTTTGTCTGTAACGTCTGTGTTATCGGACATTTCGTCAGTTTGTGAGTTGCGGGATTGAAAACTTTTTGTTTGAGCATTTGAAGGTCTGTTAGTTTGTGAACTGCTTGGACAAATGTGATCTGCTTGCGATGCCTGTGATTGTTGTGGTGTTTGTTCGGCATTCAGACAAGCCAGTGCATCAGTCTTGTTACGCCGGCGATGGTTTTTTCCATAGCTTTTTTAGAGCGATTAACTGCAAAGCACATTTTTATAGCCTGTTTTAACTTTGTAGCTCTAGAACTTACAGATGTTTTTGCGCTTTTAAAAGGATGTCCACCGCCAATCATCTCTAGTCAGTTTCTGTCTAACATCTCTTTTTCAAGAGCGTCAAGATGAGTAATCAGTCTTGTGTAGCACACGTAACATTTTGTTGTTGTATATCGTGAGAGATATCAACGCATTGTATGTATTTTCGTCCCAACAAGTACAAGAACGAATAAGAGGTACGTGTTGCTGTTGAGTGTCTGCCCTAGGTCTGCCTGTTGTACATCATAGTGCGTGTCTGGCGTCTCAAATGTGATGCGTCTTTTCAAAGGCATTGTATCTTGTGTATCAGGTACTGATGTTATGTCGCACAAAGCTGTAAAATCATTTATTACGCACGTTGGCTCACCACTTTGTGGAGCCGGCTGTGGCGACGTTAGAATTTCGGATATCGTCGTTAACTGTTCTGGATGCTTTGTGTTTGTTCGGCGTTTCTCTTTAATAGCACAAAATTTGGGGTTTTCTTTTCTTTTGGTTAAAAATTGAAAGACAAACATTAAGATCTAAGTATTAAGAATTTCAAACATACTAAATTAAATTAAAATAGTGTGACGCGTTATTTTAACTGACATGCATTAGGACATTGGATAATCGGTATCGCCGAATCTTCATTTTTCCAACTGTCACGGGCGCTTCTGCGACCCAAGTATTTCTAATGACACTTGCATCACTACCAGGCATCTGAAAAACTTAAATTACAAGGATTGAATAAACATTATTGTTTATACACCTTTAAAAGCTTTAGACATTGTCATTTCAGAGAATGTCAGAGAACCTTAACGGTCATGTTAGATTTCTTTGACCGCGCTCTGGAAACACCGGTTGTGCCCATTTTTCTTTATCAATGCTGCGATTTTAAAAAGCGTATTAGGATTATAGAGAATGTTTAAAATATAATACAACAATGCAGATTGTGTCTTACGCTCTTTGGTCCGCTTGAGCTGCTGTTGTATCTCATCGTCAGCAAGTGTTGTGAGATCATCCAACCTGTACATTTTTCTTTTCAGTGCTGGGTTTTAAAAAGTGTATTAGAAATATAGATAATGTTTAAAATAGAGTACATCAAAGATGCATATTGTGCCTTACCCGCTCTGGATCTCATAGCAGGCTGTTTTATCTCCGTCTGGTGTTGTGAGATCGATAATGGCCGTCGGATTGTTCTGCTTTGGCTCGTCAGAATTGTTGGTAACAGTAGCCGTAGCGTTTGAATACGTTGTATTTTCAGTATCGGTAACACTGTTCACAGGTCTTAGAATGTTACCAATGTGATCATCTACAATAAACATGTATGTAATATAACAAGCGATGATATAAAACTATATATAATAAAAGATTAACATGATTATACTTACCAGCCAGTCGAAGTGTCGTTGGGGTGTAGTCAGGTTCGAGTGAAATGGGAGGATGAAATATTGATGTACTGCATGACGCATCGTCTGGAATCATTTGAGGACTGTTGCCGCTGATGAACGACTCATAAAACTCGTCGGCAACAATAAGCATTTGAGAATCAGTAATGATGTCTTCGACCTATAGAGTATCTTGGTAAGAAGCCATCTAAAACAATTTAAATATTGTAAATTAAAAATATAATAGCCATTATAAGTGTTATAATACATATGTGTAGTTAGTAAAACAGTGTATTCTATAAATGACTACAATTACATAGGTACAAATACATGTATAATACAGGGCAGAGAAATATTAACATTAAATAGTAAAAACAATTTAAAACATAAGAAGCCGCGGGCCTTACCTTTGAAATATTTTATTCTTTGTTGATATGTGAGTTCTTCTGTAAATGAAGCTGTGATGTGTCCTTGTATAACCTGTGTAGGATTTTGGCTGTGTTATGGCAAACTATTAGCTAACAATTAACATATTTATTAGTTGTAGTTACAGATAATTATCACGCATTAATTTTTACATTTTTGCAGCCTATTGCACAAGATTTAGAAATGTTGTATTGTGTAAACATTTTAAATGAATGAAGCTATGTGTTGTGATTTTGCAACATTGTGGTGTGTATTGACACTCAGTGGGGGTTGTCTGTCTATATTGGCACAGAGATAGTGTATTAGATAGTGCATGAAATAATACAGTGCTATAATAAATATGTGGTCTTAGTGAAAATGTTATGTTCTATAAATAACTAAAATAGTTAGAAAGAAAGAAAGATAGATAGATAGATAGATAGATAGATAGATAGATAGATAGATAGCTAAATGACAGATAGAAATATAGATAAATGCTCCTGCAGTACAGCACAAATCCAGGCCGCATTATTACGGACTGCTCACGTCCGGCTTTCACTTTCTTGCTTCACTTGGTTTCTCGGCAACCAATCCAACTTCACCCTGTCCTTCATCATGAGAAGGTGTTTTGAAAGTAGTAATTGACTGTATCCGGTATGTATTTATTATACATATTTTTTAATTAGCTTTTTTGTTTAGAAAAGCTTGACCTTACTCACATTTGAGTTAACATTGGCTAAAGATTTAATTTTTAAAATATGTTTACCAAATCATAAAATGTATTATTATTTTTAACAGCTCATAGCAGATTACATAATTGGTTTGTATCATTTAGACCAAAAATTGGTAAGTATTAAATTATTTTTTATATATTTAATATTGTAAAATATATATATATATATATATATTTTCTTTCCTAATATATATATTTTTTAAGAAATATATATTTATATGTAAATTTAAATTAATTTATTTTTACTTTTAACAGCTCATAGTGGATTACAAAATTGGTTTGTATCATTTAGACCAACAATTTCTAAGTAGGAAACAATTTTTGTTTTTGTAAAAGACAAAAATAAAACAATTTTATATATAATTATTTTGTTTTATATATATATATATATATATATATATATATATAAATTAATTTTTTTACTTTTAACAGCTCATAGTGGATAAATTATTAAATTATTGGTTTGTATCCATTAAACCAAATATTGGTAAGTATGAAACAAATTTAATATTTTAAAAGATATATAAATATGTGTGTGTGTATATATATATATATATATATATATATATATATTTTTATTATTATATATATATATATATATATATATATATATATATATATATAGTTTTATATTAATTTATTTTTTATTTTAACAGCTCATCGTGGATTACATAATTGGTTTGTATAATTTAGACCAACAATTTGTAAGTAGGAAACAAAAAAATTTTTATTTTTTTTACCAGAATTAAAAACAAAATATATATATAATTTTTTGTTTAAAAAATAAATCAAAAATATAGATATATGTAAATGTATATTTTATTTTTTACTTTTAACAGCTCATAGTGGATAAAATTATTGGTTTGTAATGATTAGACCAATAACCGGTAAGTCCAAAAAATGTAATTAAATATTTTATTAAATATTTAAATTGTCATACACATAAATAATATAAAGTTTACCGATGTGGTTTGTAAAAGAATTATGCACATAGTTCCACTCTTAGGCATCTTGATACTACATTAATAGAATAAAAATCAAATTTTGAGCATCTAAATTTATAAATATTAGCTAACAAAATATTAATTATCTAACTATGATAATACCACGGTTAATTTGATTATCCAAGGCAACTTTGAATAGTTAATAGAATACTATTATAAACCTAACATATTTCAATTCTAATAATATTGTACTTTTTTTTTTTTAAAGGTGAAAAAAATGCCTTCGTGTGTAATAAAAAATTGTCTGAGCAAGACAGGAAGGAAAGATCAGGCTGAATCGATTCGTCTACATCCCTTCCCAGCGGATCAAAATCAAATAAAAATATGGCTACTACAAACCGGCCAAAGTTTTGACAACCTGGAACAAATAGTTAAAAAGATTTCGGAAGATAACAAGTCTAAAAAGTACAGAATGTGCTCATTACATTTCTGTGAGGAAAGTTATAAGGCGACCAAAGTAGGAAAAACTTTGAAAAAGGACGCTATACCAACGGTATTCTCTACAGCGCTAGAAGGTGGAATTCTAATAGAAGACTTGAAGAAAAAGAAGAAACAGAAAAGAAAAAGAACAACCTTGACAGCTTCAAATGATAAATCCAGCCTGCCAATCGAAGAAGTTCTGGATAGTTAATACGGTTGATGGAAAAGTATCTGTTTATACTCAAACGGATTTCAACTTAGAAAACTCGGTAGTCATTCAAATCCCAAATCACGACCACACTTATCATACAAGTCAATCACCTGAAAGTGCTTTTCGTTCACCAACCAAGAATTAGAATCGTAATTCCGGTAAGCAAATTACAAGTACACCGATACAGGTAGGTATATCAGATTTTGAATCACCATTGAAGAAAAAACAAATGTTGGATAACGACCATGAAGATATTTTTTTGCCAGCCGAGGAGAACAATGATACTTTGTCGCCATTGACAAATTTGTTGCTTCCATTAGAACAGGCATGCTCAACCTGCGGCCCTTCAGCTGTATCAAAACTACAACTCCCAGCATACCTGAACAGCCTACTGCTATCAGCCTATAGCAGGGCATTGTGGGATTTGTAGTTTTACAACAGCTGGAGGGCCGCAGGTTGAGCATGCCTGCATTAGAAGATTATTCTTCAATTTCTTTGGATGAACCAACATTTGAAGAAAATGATGAAGATTATCAACCTGAAGAACTAAGTTTTAACAATTCAGATTTTGACGGATTTTCAGCGATAATGTACAACAAAGACCCACCAAAAAGCCAGAGATCATCTAATTAACCGAAGCAGAAATTGTGCAAGAAAGGAAGTTCATTGTCTTTGAATCCTGCTTGGATAATATTATCCGGAAAGTCAAATGTCAGTATTTGTCGGATTGTAAATATCTTGTAAGTTCATTTTTTAAATCTATTGAGGGATCCTCCGTAAAGATCAAAGGTAAGCGTTACCTAGAACATCTATTTACAGTCTTTGCATCGCAGCCCAGAATTGCTCGATACAGCTCTGGAAACAGATTATTAGCCTCCTCTATTTTATTCAGTGGCTTAAATTTCCAAAAAGTAAAAGAATTTCTAGACATTTTTGGGATGGTAAAAAAAATCTTACTACAGATATCAATCAAAATTTCTATTTCCAGCAATAGATCTGGCCTGGATTGAAGAACAATCACGTAACTTTGAAGAACTCAAAAATGCTCCCCTTTGCATTTCTGGAGATGGGCAATGTGACAGCCCAGGACACAACGACAAATATTGTACCTACATTGTCGTGGACAATATGACAGAGAAGATTATAGATTTTGAAGTTGTTCAGCGATCCCAGTGTTCTTCCTCGGTAGCGATGGAGAAATACGCCTTTGAAATTTGCATGGATAGAATGCTTTCAAAGGGATACAAAATTCGTATCTTTGCCTCAGATAGACACGTAGGAATAAGGAAAAAATTGCAACAAGATTACTCCGATATTCATCACCAATTTGACGTCTGGCACTATGCCTAATCTATAAGGAAGAAACTCACTGCAGCCAGCAAACAGAAGTTCTGCAAGGAAATTACACCGCGGATCGACAAGATTGTTTTACATTTCTGGTGGTCAATACAAACCTGCGGGGACGACGTTGAAAATTTGAAAGAAACATGGATATCTCTATTACACCATGTAACGGACATACATGAATGGGACAGTGATATATATAATCATTGTAGCCACGGTGTATTGTCAATGGAGAAGAAAAAATTCTTTGGTTAAATCCCAAACATCAACCCTTTTTGAGCATTCAATAAATTGTAAGTAACCAAACCCTTCTGGATGATTTGAAACATCTTGTAAATAATTGTCATACCGGTAAACTTGAAAACTTTGACAGCTTGGTATTAAAATATAGGACGAAGCGGATTCACTTCATGATCTATCCCATGGAGGCAAGAACAAAGTTTGCTGCCCTCACCAACAATTATAACATCGGCAGAGAACTAGCCACCGTGAAATTTCCGAAAAGAAATACAGAACCTAAGGGCACCGTCAGAACAAAGCTGTTCCTTCCAAAAAGCCAAGGCAGGTAGTCGGTAAAAAATGTGTACAAAAAAATGGATGTAAAGTATCTTGAAGACTTGTCGATAACAGTATTGCACTTAGTGAACCATAAAATACAATCACGATGGACTTCACGAACACTGACTCTTCCACCGAATATTGCTAATATGGAGCGTCCAAACAAAGAGGAGATAAAAAACAAACATATTATGTGATTCAGGAATTTATCAAGCACTGTTGACAATTGAGTGTTAATAGTACTACCAGAAAATGATATGCCTATTCGGATAGATTCATGTTCTTAGACTTTTAAAACTACTTTTTTATTATATTGGTGTTATTTCATTAATTGTGTTGAACGTTGGTTAGCTTACGATATAATAACCATATAAATGTTTGAATCCACAGTATAAACTTTACTTACAAAGCTAAAAAATCTCACTTTTTTTTCCTGTATATTTCAGAGTTCGAAGTTCCATGATTGTTGAATATTTTGTTTCAAGTTTATTATAGGTAAATAAAAAATATGATTTATAATTTTTAGAATCATTGTGCTCTAATTAGTGACTCCAATATCGATCTTGTTAAATATTGTAATTATATAATTGATTAATTTTATTAATGTGAATGAGATGTTTAATATGATGTTTCCTTTTTTTTACAGAATAACTACACATCCCGGAAGATTATTCTGGACAATGTTTATTTGAATTCTTTACAGTAGAATACAGTTTATTACGTTTTTTTTTTCTTATTTTAAAGAACAAATCTTCTATCTCAGTCCCACGTGCTACAGGACCGCTCCACACAGAAAGCAAAACTAAAAACTCACGTACACACCATCGTATGTTGGATAAACCCACCCACTCAGACTTGAAAAAGGGGTCGCAAGAACCCTGAAACGCGTAGTCTTACAAAAAAAGGGTTTCTTCTTTTTTGCTTAAGAAGATCTGGTCGTTATTGTGTGCCCTCTTGGTTTTTTTTTTTGCCATATTCTGGCGTTTTTATCCTTGATTTAACTTATAAATGACAGACAACTGAAATCAACTCACCTGTCTCTACTTTATTCTGCCGTTAGTATTGACAGTATAAAGTTGATGACAGGTTTCCTTTAAAATGTTTCTAATAGGCAAACTATTATTTAAAATTTAGGAATTAACAACCTCTACTCAACATTATGCAGCCTTTACTATTGCCGGTATAATTAACACAACCCCATAGAATAAAACATGAAACTAGTATAACGTAAAGACTCAAAAAACAAATAGGATTACAATTAGCATTGTAGTATAAGATTTAGCCATTACAATATCAATGTCAATCAGCTACTCAAAAACGGAGAAAGTGGCACACCCTAAATGCGTTAATTCAATTTAGCTGTTGATACAATGTTACAAGTGTCACTAATAAAGTTGTAATGTTCCTTTTTTGGGGGTAAATAAATTATTTAACCAAATTCAACGTGTCTGTGATTATTTTTTTGCAAACTAATGTTTTGAGATTACAACAAATCTTGTTTTTCATTAAACAATAGAAATTTACCTCTTAGGCTTCTTTCACACCTGTGTTTTGGATTCCGTTTACGAGATCCATTTCTGGGATGACAAAAGTGGTCCGAAACGGATCAGTGGAGCCCCAAAGCATTCGGAATGGATAAGGAACCGTTCAGAATAAAACTTGTCCGCTCAGTTCCGCCTCCATTCTTTCATGGAGACGTACAAAAAAATGCTGTTTGAAGCGAAAATTGACAAAAACATATCATTTTAGAATTACTATGTAAGTAAATAGTTATGTATCAGTTGTCACTGACACAATATGCTGCTTTATAAAAATGATCCATTACACATTGACTTTCAAAGTAATTCTAAACTGACCAATGTTGAGATTAAATTGTGAGATTCACAAACTAATGCAAAATGATCCATTCTGAACAGATATAAACGATAGCATTATATTTGCTGGTAAATCTGTGCAAATACCAGACGGATCAGCACATAACACAGGTGTTAAAGTTGCCTTAGACATCTTAAACAGCAGTTTAAAGAAAACCTGACTATGAAAATAGCGGATCTAACCCAACAGCGGTATATTCTATGGGCCTAGAGCGGATTATATATTTCGCTATATTTTACTAAATTCAAATTTGTCTGTCCACGAAAATTTAATGTATTTATGACTCGTGCTTCTTGAGACAGACAAGGTGTATTCGGCTATATACTTTCGGGTCAGGATAATTTTTTAATTTATATTGATCCTAAATAATACTTGAAAGTTAGTACTGTTTTGTGTACTTTGACACTAGTGACAGGGATATCTGACAGGCTCTTGTGTCAGATCTAATAGCAAATTTTTCACCAGTTTAGCTGTACTGTTGATGAGTTGCATATTCGGCAAATAGTAACATAGTATATAAGACCGAAAAAAGACATTTGTCCATCCAGTTTGGCCTGTTTCCTACAAGTTGATCCAGAGGAAGGCAAAAAACCCCTGTGATGCAGAAGGGGGAAAAAAATTCCTTCCCTTCTCCAATCAGGTAATCAGAATAACTCCCTGGATCAACGACCCCTCTCTAGTAGCTATAGGCTGTAATATTATTACACTACAGAAATACATCCAGTCCCCTCTTGAATTCCTTTATTGTACTCACCATCACCACCTCATCAGGCAGAGAGTTCCATAGTTTCACTGCTCTTACCGTAAAGAATCCTGTTCTATGTTTGTGTACAAACCTTCTTTCCTCCAGATGCAGAGGATGTCCCCTCGCCACAGTCACAGTCCTGGGGATAAATAGATGATGGGATAGATCTCTGTACTGACCCCTGATATATTTATACATATTAATTGGATCTCCCCTCAGTCGTCTTTTTTTCTAAAGTGAATAACCCTAATTTTGATAACCTTTCAGGGCACTGTAGTTGCCCCATTCCAGTTATTACTTTAGTTGCCCTCCTCTGAACCCTCTCCAGCTCTGCAATGTCTGCCTTGTTCACAGGAGCCCAGAACTGTACACAGTCCTCCATGTGGGGTCTGACCAGTGAAAGTGGTAGGACTATGTTCTCATCACGGGCATCTATGCCCCTTTTGATGCAACCCATTATCTTATTGGCCTTGGCAGCACAGCAACTGCCTGACACAGTTTTTTACAGCTTAATTTGCTGTTTATTAGAATTCCTAGATCCTTTTCCATGTCAGTGTTACTGAGGGTTTTACCATTTAATATGTACCGGTGACTTGCATTATTCCTTCCCATGTGCATAACTTTACATTTGTCAGTGTTAAACCTCATCTGCCACTTTTCTGCCTAAGACTCCAATCTATCCAGATCCATCTGTAGAAGAAAACTGTCCTCTTCTGTGTTAATTACTTTACACAGTTTAGTGCCATCTGCAAAAATAGATATTTTACTGTGCAAGCCTTCTACCAGATCAATAATAAATATATTGAAGAGAATAGGGCCCAATACTGATCCCTGAGGTACCCCACTAGTGACAATGACCCAATCTGAGTGTGTACCGTTAATAACCACCCTCTGTTTTTTGACACTCAGCCAGTTACTTACCCACATACAGACATTTTCTCCCAGTCCGGGCAGTCTCATTTTATATACTAACCTTTTATGAGGTACAGTGTCAAATGCTTTGGAGAAGTCCAGATATACGACATCCATTGATTCGCCGTTGTCAAGTCTAGAACTTACCTCCTCATAGAAGCTGATTAAATTCGTTTGGCATGACCGATCCCTCATGACGCCATGCTGATATGGCGTTATTTGCTTATTTTCATTGAGATACTCCAAAATAGCATCTCTTAGAAACCCTTCAAACAGTTTACCAACAACAGATGTTAAACTTACCGGCCTATAATTTCCAGGCTCTGTTTTTGGACCCTTTTTGAATATTGGCACCACATTTGCTATGCGCCAATCCTGTGGAACATTCCCTGTCAGTATAAAGTCTGCAAATATCAGAAATAAAGGTCTGGCTATGACATCTCTTAATTCCCTTAGGATACGGGGGTGTATGCCATCCGGTCCTGGCGATTTGTCTATTTTAATCTTTTTAAGTCCCTGTTGTACTTCTTCCTGGGTCAGACAGGGCACTTTTAATGGGGAATTTACTTTTACATTCTGCATTTCATCTGACAGTTTATTTTCCTCAGTGAATATAGTGGAGAAAAAAATATTTAATAGTTTTGCTTTATCCTCGTCACTCTCTGCAACACCCCCCTCATTGCTATGTAGAGGGCCGACTCCTTAAGATTTATATTTTTTACTATTAATATAATTGAAGAACATTTTAGGGTTAGTTTTACTCTCTTTGGCAATTAATCTCTCGGTCTCTAGTTTGGCAATTGTTATTATTTTTTTACATATTCTATTTTTTTCCTTATAGTTTATCAGTGCTTCCTGGCTCCCCTCTTGTTTTAGTGATTTATATGCTTTCTTTTTGTCATTTATTGCTATCTTTACGGTTCTATTTATCCACATTGGTTTCTTATTGTTTCTTAGCCTTTTATTCCTATAAGGTATGTACCTCTCACAATAAGATGTTACGATGCTTTTAAAAATCTCCCATTTTGTGGTTGAATTTTTATTTTTGAGGACTTTGTCCCAGTTAGTTAGGCCTATGGCCTCGCTTAGTTGGCTAAATTTAGCTTTTTTGAAGTTTGGTATTTTTGTTCCTTCCTTTAGAAACTCTCGTTTGAAGGATAATTAGAAGGTTATTACTTTATGGTCACTATTTCCTAGGTGTCCCCCAACCTGCACATCTGATGTTCTATCAGGTCTATTGGTTAATACTAAGTCCAGTATGGCTGTCCCTCTAGTCGGGTCCTGAACCAGTTGGGAAAGGTAATTGTCTTTGGCTATTGCCAAGAACCTGTTTCCTTTATGAGATGTACAGCTTTCAGTTTCCCAGTCTATATCTGGGTAGTTGAAATCCCCCATAATAACGACCTCATTATGATTTGCCGCCTCGTCTATCTCGTTTAGTAATAGATTTTCTGTGGACTCTGGTATATTAGGTGGTTTATAATACACTCCTATTAGTAATTTATTATTGTTTTGTGCTCCATGTATTTCTACCCACAGTGACTCCACATGTTCATCTCCCTCAGAGATGTATTCTCGAATTATGGGATTTAGACAGAACTTCACATAGAGGCAGACCCCTCCACCTCTCCGGTTTTGACGATCCTTTCTAAACAGATTGTAACCTTTTATATTAACTGCCCAGTCATAGCTATCATCCAGATAATAGAGATAGTTTTATGAACAAAAAGTGGTTAGAGGCAAAGGATCGCCAGTACACGAGAGAAAGCGGAAGGTTAGAAACAACAGTCTTTCTAAAGATGTTGTGCGGATTCAAAGCATTACAAACAGACCTCCATTTCCATCCTTGCACCACCTCTAACAGGAGCATCAAAGCAGTTTATGCCCGATGCTATCCTTTGCCCTGTGCCAGAATGCGCAGGGCAAAGGCTATTTTGTTAAACATAACACACTGCTTGGTGGAAGCTTCCACCCGGCAGTGTGTTCGGAGACGTCAACGACTTTGATGGTCGGTCTTCAGCACTGCCCTCGCCGTTTTTCTGGCTAGAGTGCCGCTAAAGCCATGAGCTATCCAATGCGAGAGATTAAGCCACGGGATGTGAGGCTCGAGAGATGCTAGCGGGAGGTCCATAAAGTCCAAATAAATCTGATCCTTTTGCTTAAAGAAACAGACCCACGCCATAAAGGTGCTCTGCATAGTTCCCAATTTGAAGGAAGGAAAGTACGGTTGTATTATGTATGCAGCTAAAGCCACCCGCAGTTGCCTCCTATTAACAAAATGTTCCTCAATAGACAGCCACCGGTGCTGTGTCCTTGGACACCACCATTCCGCAGCCTGATTGAGTAGGTTTGCTAGAAAGTAGTTCCAGAGATCCGGAACTCCCAATCCCCCACACCTAATAGAAGGATGTAATGCCTGTTTGGCCACTCTAGGATGGGAATTTCCCCAAATAAAATGGAGAATGTCAGATTGAAGTTGCATTATTTTGGACCGGGGTATTATAAGAGGGATGCAGCTGAAAACATACAGAATTTTTGGAAGGATCATCATCTTGGAGGTGTTAATTTTTGTGATCCAGGAAAGTTGAACCTGGGCATATTTCTTATAATCCTTTAGAAGCTCCGACCTCAAAGAAGCAAAATTCATAGATACTAGCTTACTGATAGGAGTACTAAGTTCTATCCCTAGGTAGGTAATAGAGTCTTCTTTCCAGGAGTACTGAAAAACATTGCATAACTCTCTGTTTAACGTATCTGGGACATTAACTGGAAGGACATTAGTTTTAGTGACATTTAGCTTGTAGTAAGAAGCCTGAGAGAATAAAGCAATTACCTTATTCACCTCATGTAGCGACCGCTGGGGATCTGTTAGTGTCAATATGACATTGTCCGCATAGAGACCAATGATGTGTTCCTGATGACCTATCCGGATCCCCGCTGCCCCCCCACAAGTCCTTATTTTCTCCGCCAACGGCTCCATAACCATCGTGAATATTAGGGGGGACAGCGGGCACCCTTTTCTGGTCCCGTTGGTGATCCCAAACGGCTTAGACATAAAACCCGAGGCCAGGACCCTACCAGACGGATCTGAATACAATCCAGAAATAGCTTGCAAGATCTGCCCCTTAAAGCCAAATTTTCTAAGGACCTGGTCCAGGAACCCCCAGTGGACCCTATCAAAAGCCTTTTCAGTGTCAAGGGAAACAAAGATTGTGGGGGCCCTGGACCATTCCACTATTTGTAGTAAATTGATCATGCGCCTGGTGCCGTCCCTGCATTGCCTGCCCGGAACAAAGCCCACTTGATCATTAGCGATCAAGGAAGGGAGAAATTTGTTAATATGAGCGGCCAACAATTTAGCAAATATTTTTCAATCCGCATTCAGCAGAGAGATAGGCCTGAAGTTCTCCGGGCCCTTCTGAGGCTTACCCGGCTTTGGCAAGGTCACTATTGTGGCAGAAAGCATCTCTGGAGGTATAGTCCCAGATGACATAAAGGCAGAATACAATTTTCCCATAATTGGTAATAGCTCCCTGCTAAAAGACCTATAGTATTCAATAGGGAACCCATCAGGGCCCGGGGCTTTGTTAACCGGAGTGGATTTAATAATTTTCAGAATCTCTGCTACCGTGATTGGCTGATTTAGGGTGTGCACATCCTCCTTAGATAAAGAAGGAAGGTGTATCGAGTCTAAGAAGTCCGCTATACAGGATGGAGTAGGCTGCGGAGTGGCGGCATCCAGTTTTAAATTGTACAGAGAGGCGTAATAGGAAGCAAATGCGTCTGCTATGTTTTGAGGGTGGGTATGTACCGAATCTGCATAATGAAGTTTATCTATCCTGGCTGCTGCCTGTCTCTTCTTTAACCTTCTGGCCAACAGAGCCCCTGCTCTATGCCCCGTGTGATAAAATTGAGATTTAAACCTTGGTAAACCCATTTCTTGGCGATAAAGCAAAAGGGATCTCACCCGTGATCTACATAGCTGCAATCTCCCCAGGGTATCAGATGTCATACTTTGCTTATGGTCCCTTTCTGCCTCCTCCAACTGAACCGTGGCCTCTTGTATCTCCCTTTTCATTTGCTTCTTCAACCTGGACGACATTTGTAGTAACATTCCCCTCATGTAGGCTTTATGTGAACGCCAAAGCAACTCAGTACTGATGTCCGGCTGGTCATTATCGAGTAAAAACTCTTGCAGTGTAGCTGACAGAACCTGCACCCTATCCGCACATTTAAGCAAGTAAGTGTTCATGCGCCACTGCGGGGGTGGGGAAATAGGCGCGCCATCCGCCAACACTATGCTGATAGGCGCATGGTCAGACCAGGAGGCGCTCCCAATGTCAGACCGCTCCACACCAGACAACAAACTTCTGGACATCAAGAAATAGTCAAACCTAGAATGTGATAAGTGTGCTGCCGAGATAAAAGTAAAATCCCTCTCTCCCCCGTGCTGGTATCTCCATATATCATGATACGGAAATTCTCGCAGCAGGCCTCTCAATTCTTTTCTAGTTGTTCGGTGAGCAGACTTAAAGTCCAAGTAGGAATCAACAGGTATGTTAAAATCCCCCCCAATTATGACGTCACCTTGCGTAACTCTCTGAATTTTGTGCAAAAGTTTCCTGCAAAAGGACAGCTGTCTGACATTGGGAGCATACACGTTTATCAGCGTTAATGGCCTGTCCCCGATCCTGCATAACATGATAACATAACGGCCCTTAGTGTCTGTGATACATTCAGTGAGTGAGAAAGGAACTGAAGCCCGGACACAGACAAAGACCCCAGATTTCTTCTTTTTAACTGCACAGGAGTGAAATATATGGGGCAACATTCTATGCGTGCACCTATGAATATCCTTCTCTAATAAGTGTGACTCCTGAATTAAGGCTATATCACACCTAGAGTGCAGGACATCCGACCAGAGCTGCCTACGGTGGTAAGGGGAGTTCAGTCCCCTCACATTCAGGGAGTAAACCTTAATACCCATAGCATTGTTATAACAAAAAAGCTGAGTACATAAGCATTACAGACATCCGGGCATGAGGACACCCGTTGTGTAGCAAGGGGGCGTCTGTATGGTATAGGACCCGCATCATCACCACATGAGAACCTTAGGAAAACATTTGAAAATTCAAAATCATAAGTGCTGAGTACATAAGTAGAGATGAGCGAACTTTAAAAAAAAGTCCGGTGTTCGGGTTGTGGTAGGTCGCGCAGCCCGTTATGGATTCCACTATAGCGGCATATGGAATCCATAAGGGGCGGCTGCCACCAACCCGAACTGTTGAACAACCGAAGGACCTGGGGTGACGTCACCGTCATGTGATCAGTGCAGGGGGCGTGGCTCAGCACGGGATCAAATCATATCCAACATATAGTAGAACAGCTATTCCAAACTAGGAAAAAGTAGATTAACCAGGTGGGGGGGGGGGGAAGGGGAGATAGAGGAGCTCCTTGCATCCCCGACCCATACCCGAAACCTGAGCATGTATGAAAGGACCTAGAGACCCCTGCAGTCCTCCATCAGGCAACGTCCCAATCCTGGATCAACTTTCCCGGGCGCGCTGTGCCACCTTTAGATAGTTGCAGTTCCTCAGAGATGAGTCCCCATTGCAGAAGCTTCCGGGCGGCATCCTGCGGACTATGTAGAACATGCAGAGCTCCCCCCATGGGAGACCAGAAGCTTTACAGGAAAGCCCCACCGGTACTTCACAAGTTGGTCCCTCAGGACTTTGGTGACTGGCCCGAACTCCCGTCTCCTAGCCAGCCTGGCTGCAGAGAGATCTGCGTATACTGAAATACCCTGAAGTTGGGCCGATGGTTGGGGATCTCGGCTCAGGGCCCGCAGGAAGGAGTCCTTCACTGTACAAAAATGTATCCGAGCAATGACATCTCTGGGAGTATTGGCATCCAGCCCCTTAGGCTTTGGGATCCGATGTATGTGGTCGATTATCAAGTCCCTGTCTGAACAGGTGGGTAGCGCTGCTTGAAGCATCTGCTTGAGAAGTGGCTCCAGGCTTGCATTATCCACCGATTCTGAAATGCCCCTTATCCTCACATTATTCCGTCTATGACGGTCTTCCATGTCCTGGAGTTTCGCATATATTTTGCTGATATCCTCTTCTGCAGCTTCATGTGCTTCTATAAGGGAGTTGTGGGACGCGGCAAATTCGGCCATCTTGCTTTCAATATGTGCCGTGCGGTCTCCTATGTCTCTGATATCCTTCTTTAACTCCCTCAGTAGGCCCAACATGTCATCTCTCATGGAGGAGCGTAGATTATCAAGTAAGGCTCTCATTACCTCTTCAGTGAGCTGTGAAGGGAGAGCGCAGGCCTGGCTATTACTGACGGCTCCCTCTAAGTTGCAGGGGGAGGCCGCAGGTGCTTCCGCGCTGGATCCAGGCGAGGGCGGAGTGGTGCTGTGCAGGCCCGCATGAGCAGGACTCTGTTTACCGAAGAATTCGGTGAGTTTTACCGGAGCTGGGCGTCTGCGTACTTTCCCCATGCTTGCAGGCAGGAGCAAAGCTGTAGTGAGGCGATTTCTAGGGTCTCAGGATAACGCTGTGAGCCGCTTTAATCAGGTGTGGTCCGGAGCCAAAGAGCTAAGCGACCGGCGCCATAAAGCGTGCAGGCCACGCCCCCTATGTAAATGTATTATATTGACTTGCATAAGTTTAGTTGAAGAATAATAAAAAATAATAATAATTTGATGTTACATATGCTATATATATATGGTTAATTATATCAGACAAATATCCACGCGCAGACCATTGACTGCCAACAGGATCCAGGTAGGCGATAGTACATTACGAAAGCGTTTACAGGACATACACACACATTGGATGATGCTGCACAAGAGCAACAAAAGAGATGAAGCCGATAACATAAATCTCTGAAGAAAATGTAAAATAATAACACATGATATATCAAGTGAAGAGCGCACACTGTTGTAATGTGTGTAATGTGTCCCTAAATCGATTAACATTTTTTTCGCTTTATACGACGAACCTGATGAAAAGACCCACCTACATATTTGAGGAGGAAAATAATTTAAAAAAATTGAAACCAAAAGGTGTGCTTTTAGTGGGTTTTGAATGGTTGTCTGTGGATGGTTTTGCTTGGTTTTCCTTCCTTTGAGGGATATCTGTCTTTCATTGTGTTGTAGACCCATAACTGGGGCTCCACATTTATTTAGCATATTCCCTTTTCCCAGGGAGCTTTGCACTTCGGATTGCTGTGTTGAGACTCTTAAGTGAGGCTCCGCTGTGTTTTTTGTATCTGGTCTCCCTGAGATCAGCTATTGTTGTGTTTGTCGTTGGATGGCACAGTTATGGAGGATCTGTGGATGACACACTGTTATGGGGATCTGTGGATGGCACTGGTATAGGGGGGGATCTGTGGATGACACACTGTTATGGGGGATCTGTGGATGGCACAGTTATGGGGGATCTGTGGATGACACACTGTTATGGGTGATCTGTGGATGGCACTGTTATGAGGGATCTGTGGATGGCACTGGTATAGGGGTGAATCTGTGGATGACACTGTTATGGGGGATCTGTGGTGGACACTGTTATGGGGGATCTGTGGGGGACACACTGTTATGGGGGATCTGTGGATGACACTGTTATGGGGGATCTGTGGATGGCACTGTTATGGAGGATCTGTGGATGGCACTGTTATGGAGGATCTGTGGATGACACTGTTATGGAGGATCTGTGGATGACACTGTTATGGAGGATCTGTGGATGACACTGTTATGGGTGATCTGTGGATGGCACTGTTATGGGGGATCTGTGGATGACACACTGTTATGGGGGATCTGTGGATGACACACTGTTATGGGGGATCTGTGGATGACACACTGTTATGGGGGATCTGTGGATGACACACTGTTATGGGGGATCTGTGGATGACACTGTTATGGGGGATCTGTGGATGACACACTGGTATGGAGGATCTGTGGATGACACTGTTATGGGTGATCTGTGGATGGCACTGTTATGGGGGTGATCTTTGGATCATACACTAGTGTGTGGGATGTGTGGATGACACACATATAGCATCCTATGTAATGGCGTTCACTATTCACACAGGGACAATATACTGTCATCTTATGCAGGTCACAGTATCATATGTGTTACAGTATATTGTCCTGTGTGAATAGTGACCCCCATTACACCATTGTCCACCCACTTACGGCAGTCTTTCTGCTGTATGTAAAATCTTTTAATGTAATTCTCCATTACACTATGCTATTTATGTAATGGAGCAGTTTTCATTGGAGGAGGGGATGGATGCTGGCAACACTTCGCGGGGCCCGATGCAGTCACTGTACTGTAATACATCGGGGCCCGCACACAGCAGTTTTTTCATAGGTAAATTCATGTTAAAGTAATCCTCTTCAAGCAGTGTTTGTACTTTAAACTCAGGCAATCCTCTGTACAACTTACTATGAAAGCGGCAGGCAGGGCGGCGGCGGCGTAACCTCGCGATGCTCACTCATTCACGCTCCTCCCACTTCATTCATCCATTCAGCAGGAGCGTGAATGAGTGAGCATCGCGAGGTTACGCTACCGCCCTGCCTGCCGCTTTCGTAGTAAGTTGTACAGAGGATTGCCTGAGTTGAAGAGGATTACTTTAACATGACTTTACTTATGAAAACTGCTGTGTGCGGGCCCGATGTATTACAGTACAGTGACTGCATCGGGCCCCACCACTAGTGTTGCCAGCCTCCATCCACTCCTCCAATCCCGGTGATACATCGCAGTGCGGCAGCGATGTATCAGCGCCATCAGAGTTGGCAGCATTTGCTTTATGGGACGCACTGTCATTTTCCACCCACTTTTGGGGGGAAAAAAGGGCATCTAATAAAGCGAAAAATAGGTTACGTAATAAAAAAAATATAAATATATATATATAGAGAGAGAGAGATATATGTTTTCATACGTTTGTGCATAATTTTACCAGTTTTTTTCCATTGATGAAGGGGGACGTTTCACATCTCCAACTTTTCGCAGAGTAATAGCTACGGTGTCTTCACGAGTACAGAATATTTTGAAAAACTCGTGTTGTGAAATACAAACAACATTTCTGATGTATAGCGTAGTGTATAGCGTTCTCGATCTCTTCACAACATATTGATTCTAATTTTGTTGGCATAACTACACCCTGTCCACAACAGCACCATTCCACGTTCCCTTTTCTACCCTCAATGACAGATGTATCAAACTCTATGTATTTGATTTTTTGGGATATTCTAGGATTATTTGGAAAACAATTCAAATTCTTTGAATTTGAGGAATATTTCTTGAGCAGATTTTGCAAAAGCAATCGCATCTAAAATTTTAAAAATAAAATTAAATAAAAAAATGATTTAAATATATATGTATATATATATATGTATATTGTTTTTATTACAGAGAGAGAGAGAGAGAGAGAGAGAGAGAAATAGAGATAGATTTAGAAAAAATATGCTTTGATTGTAATACATTCCTAAATTGAAGAAAACTAAATAAAGCATATACCTCATCATCCCCATTGCTTGGTTCACTAAAGACTATATCATGGATGTATTTAGAGTCAAATAACGGCTTAGCCGCAGTATTAACTGACACAATAATTTGATCAATCTTATCCGCAGATGTCGTTTCATCCTGTTGTCAGTAAATATTAAAAATGTATACTTTGTTAAAGGATAAAAAATCTGCTATATAAATTTGGATATTGAATAGATATGATGTGTAAAGATTATCCTAAAGGCACATTGAGTCGTAGTCCTTTTTTTCCCTGAAAATTATAGTTACACGCGTATGTATGGGAATGACCAAGTAGATATCGCAGGAGGAATGCAGACCCAATAATTTGGATCCTGGCCACCTATACTAATAAGATAGTCCACATCACTTTATAAAATATTGCGTGTACTACTTTATATAAATGTCTATTCACGTAAAGAAGCTCTATAGAAGAACTCCACAGACTCAAGTATGTGCGTCTTTTACGCTAAACAGTCATAACATAGACCGACTATTGCAATGCTTGTTACAATTTTTTTTCTTTTTTAGAAAAATGTCTAAATCTAAATTAATAGAATCACCTGATTTGCTTTTTCGAATACAGACTCCAAACATAAGTCATCCATATTTTCAACTAAACCTGAGCAAACAACGTCGGTTGTGTCTGTATTTCCAGACATTTTGATATCTGAAAAGAGTTTTCAAAACCAATAAATAATTGAAAATTAGGTTAGATGCGATCAACTTTAATCGTGAAAAAATTATAACGTTTACAATATTTTTTACAAACTAAATTTATAAAAGATAAATGACTTTTGCTTTTCATATTCAATGCAAATTAGTCATGAATTACACAACAATACAATCAAACTGAATCTAAATGCCTCAAGAAGCTTTCCTGTAGGCTAGTATAGCATTGGTGACATTGTTTGAAATAGTCGTTTCCACCGTCGTATGAAAACTATTTTCAAGTTCGCCCTTTTCTGCCATTGTGATCAATCTTTGAGGAATAAAGTACCTTTCAAAAAATAAAATAATAAATATTTAATTGTGGGATATTACAAAATGTTAAAAATTAAAAAATATGACAATGAAGAAGTAGGTGCAAATATTAAAAAAAATTACTAAATTTTGGATACATCCATTGTCCTTCATTTCAGGATGAACATATCATATAGTGATATTATAAAGTACTGTATATTTATAGTTTGATTTTATACTATTATTATTGAATTAAAAAGTAAGTGTAGTGTCACACTTGCGGCATGGGTATCCACATGGACTATAATGGAAGAGGGTGGTGGAGCTACAGCGGTGTATGCCAGAGGAAGACGGACTAAAAATTCACAGAAGCAGGAATTTTTCGAAAAATATCTAGCACCATGCACTGCTTTGATGAACAGTAGCCATGACCACCAACACATTGTAGTAAATGGTGAACGCTTCCACAATGGTGGCGCTCATCTCCACTGCTGCTGCCGCCGGTCAGAATGGGCCCCCCTCCAGCTAGGGTTGGACAATATCAAATATATTCACATGATTACAATATTAAGACATTTATCCTGATAAATAAGCATTTATAAGAAAAAATAAATAAAGACAATATATACTGGGGGCAGCCGCAATGAAACATTATACTGTATGGGAGTCAGCCAGGAGATGTTATACCGTAAGGGGGGCAGCCGCAAGGAGACATTATACTGTATGTGGCAGCCAGAAGGAGACATTATACCGTATGGGGGGCAGCCACAAGAAAACATTATACCATATGGGGGGCAGCCACAAGGAGACATTACACTGTATGTGACAGCCAGAAGGAGACATTATACCGTATGGGGGGCAGCCACAAGGTGACATTATACAGTATGGGGGGCAGCCGCAAGTAGACGATATACCGTATGGGAGGCAGCCACAAGGAGACGTTATACTGTATGGGGGCGGGAGCCACAAGGAGACGTTATACTGTATGGGGGCAGCCACAAGGAGACGCTATACTGTATGGGGGCCACAAGGAGACATTATACTGTATGGGGCAGTCAGAAGAAGACCTTATAACGTATGGGGGGCAGCCACAAGGAGACGTTATACCATATGGGGCAACAAAAGGAGACGTTAAACCGTATGGGGCCAGCCAGGAGACGTTATACTATGTGGGGGCAGCCACAAGGAGACGTTATACCGTATGGGGGGCAGCGAGAGGGAGACATTATACTGTATGGGGGCAGCCAAAAGGAGAAGTTATACTGTATGGGGGCAGCCAAAAGGAGAAGTTATACTGTATGGGGGCAGCCACAAGGAGACGTTATACCGTATGAGGGGCAGCCACAAGGAGACGTTACACTGTATGGGACAGCCAGAAGGAGACTTTATACTGTATGGGGTCAGGCACAAGGAGATGTTATACTGTATGGGGGCAGCCAGAAGGAGACTTTATACTGTATGGGGGCAGGCACAAGGAGATGTTATACTGTATGGGGGCAGGCACAAGGAGACGTTATACTGTATGGGGGCAGCCACAAGGAGACGTTATACTGTATGTGAGCAGCCACAAGGAGACGTTATACCGTATGGGACAGCCACAAGGAGACGTTATACTGTATGGGGGCAGCCACAAGGAGACGCTATACTGTATGGGGGCCACAAGGAGACATTATACTGTATGGGGCAGTCTGAAGAAGACCTTATAACGTCTGGGGGGCAGCCACAAGGAGACGTTATACCGTATGGGGCAACAAAAGGAGACGTTAAACCGTATGGGGCCAGCCAGAAGGAGACGTTATACTATGTGGGGGCAGCCACAAGGAGACGTTATACCGTATGGGGGGCAGCGAGAGGGAGACGTTATACTGTATGGGGGCAGCCAAAAGGAGACGTTATACTGTATGGGGGCAGCCACAAGGAGACGTTATACCGTATGAGGGGCAGCCACAAGGAGACGTTACACTGTATGGGACAGCCAGAAGGAGACTTTATACTGTATGGGGTCAGGCACAAGGAGATGTTATACTGTATGGGGGCAGCCAGAAGGAGACTTTATACTGTATGGGGGCAGGCACAAGGAGATGTTATACTGTATGGGGGCAGGCACAAGGAGACGTTATACTGTATGGGGGCAGCCACAAGGAGACGTTATACTGTATGTGAGCAGCCACAAGGAGACGTTATACCGTATGGGACAGCCAGAAGGAGACGTTATACTGTATGGGGACTACCCTGCAGGGTGTCCGTATACAGGAGTCAGCGTTGTGTACAGGATATACCCTGAATGGTGTCAGTATAAAGGGGGAGGTCAGTAGTGTGTGCCTAGTATACAGGGGGGGGGAGGGTCAGCAGTGTGTTCCTAGTACACGGGGGGGGGGGGTGCAGCAGTGTGTGCCCAGTATACGGGGGGGCGGACAGCAGTGTGCACTGAGTATACGGGGGAGGGGGGGGCTTCTAGTGGGTGTGCAGAGGCTGTGTCCTGTGGCCATGTGATAAGGACTTCATAGCATAACCCCTTCTAATGCACGGCCCCATTGACTTCTAGGGGCTGACAGAGGCTATGTCCTGTGGGCAGATGATAAGGACTTTATTGGATAACCCCTTCTAGTATGTGTGCTCCTCAGGGTCATACACAGGGCACTTGTCAGACCTGCTTTGGCTGCTTATCTCCCTCAGATCAATACTTTACACTGTGTGCGCCCAGTATACGGAGGTGCATCCCCGGCGGGCACACGTGCAGCACTCACTCCGTTGGTGTCCGCGGCTCATCCTCGCTCCTCTCCCGCCGCCCCGGGCTGAGGAGCTTTTAGCCAACATGTACAGTTCGATGTGCGGGGACCCCGGCAGCCCCGCCGCACCTCCACTAGCCCGGGCAGCTGCTGCCTGACATGCCACTCCACCTGCTTGGTCTGGATGTGCTGCAGACTCGGGCTCCTGCTGAAGGCTGATCTTGCGTGGCTGCCATCAGCGCTCACAGGGCCCCGGTCTCCGCTCCCTCCTCCGGCATGAACTCCACAGGAGTTATACCGGAGGAAGAAACATTCTCCCGCGTCTTCTCCACGCCTGCCGCAAGGGTAACTTTGGACACTGGCAGCCCCCTGCTCTTACCCGGCCTCTCCGGCTACCAGACTGGGTGACAACTATTCCAGGCGGAAGGCTGCGGCTGTGTAAAACTGTTTTCAAATGCCTATTAATAAATATACTTACAGTTAAAGCAGTGGCGTTGCTAGGGCTGGTGTCACCCGGTGCGGTAGAAAATGGTGTCACCCCAGACCCCCCCCCCCCCCGAAGCAATAATGTTTTAGTCATATAACCAAAAATAACAGATATTCACTAGTGCTTAGGCCTCTTTCACACTTGCGTTTTTCCTTTCCGTGCTAGAGTTCCGTCCTCGGGGCTCTAAGACGGAAAGATACTGATCAGGATTGTCCCAGTGCATCTTGAATGGAGAGAAATCCGTTCAGGATGCATCAGGATGTCTTCAGTTCAGTATTCAAACGTTTTTGCCGTTGAAAAATCCACAGCATGCTGCGGATTTTCCTTGGGCCAAAAAATTGAAGGCATGCCGCAAGGACGGATCTGGAATTAATGCCCATTGAAAAGCATTAATCCGGATCCGACTTTAAGCTAAATGTTGTTTCGCGCATCGCCGGATCTGACGTTTACCTTTCTGAATGGTAACCATGGCAGCTAGGACGCTACTAAAGTCCCGGCTGCCATGGAAGTAGTGGGGAGCCAGGGAGGAGCTACTTACCGTCCGTGCGGCTCCAGGGTGCTCCACAATGACGTCACAGCGCCCTACATCACATGGATAATGTGATCATGCGGCGTAGGGCGCTGTGACGTCATTGTGGAGCCCCAGGAGCCACACGGAAGGTAGTAGCTTCTCCCCTGGCTCCCACTACTTTCATGGCAGCCGGGACTTTAGTAGCGTCCTGGCTGCCATGGTAACACTGAAAGCATTTTGAAGACTGATCAGTCTTCAAATGTTTTCAGGTGTGTTGCGTTGTGACGGATCCGGTGGGAATTTCCGGCGACGGAAGTGCACGCCGGATCCTCACAACGGTAGTGTGAAAGGGGCCTTAGTTATTAATTCACTTACAGTCCGGTGTATACGAAGTGTCTTCACATATAACTAAAGAGGAATTGCTGCTGTTATGTTAATGGATGCTATAACATTGCACCATCCTTCTGAACATACACATCTGTCATCCGCCTTACCTCATGATCCTGGAGCTGTGCTGTAGAGCTCGCGGCCACTGTACAGCACAGCTCCAGGATCATGAGGTAAGGCGGATGACAGATGTGTATGTTCAGAAGGATGGTGCAATGTTATAGCATCCATTAACATCAGCAACAAGTCTGGGCTGGTTCAGGCTGTGCTGTGCCTGTGTGAGTGACGTGACCTGGGCCGGCGACTCCCGCCCGCAGCTCACCTGGTCCTGGTCCTGTGTGCAGCAGCTGGCTTCTCCTCTGTGTGGTCCTGGTATCTTCGCTATGCTTCAATCGCTTGAAGACTGTACTTTTCGCCCTATAAGACTATAACACACACATAGGTTTTAGAGGAGTATAATAAGAAACAATATTTTCCACTATACCTCAGGTCAGACCCCCAATGTTAATCACACCTCAGATCAGCCCCCGTGTCAGCCGTCAGCCCCCATCCATCATGCCCCCATGTCAGTCATCATGCCAGCCGTCAGCCCCCCATGTCAGCCGTCAGCCCCCATCCATCATGCCCCCCATGTCAGCCATCATGCCCTCATGTCAGCCATCATCCCAGCCGTCAGCCCTCGTGTCAGCCCCCATCCATCATGCCCCCATGTCAGCTGTCAGCCCCCATCCATCATGCCCCCCATGTCTGTCATCATGCCCTTATGTCAGCCATCATGCCAGCCGTCAGCCCCCCATGTCAGGCGTCTGTCAGCCATCAGCCCCCATCCATCATGCCCCCATGTCAGCCGTCAGCCCCCATGTCAGCCGTCAGCCCCATCCATCATGCTCCCCATGTCAGCCGTCAGCCCCCATGTCAGCCATCAGCCCCCATCCATCATGCCCCCATGTCAGCCGTCAGCCCCCATGTCAGCCGTCAGCCCCATCCATCATGCTCCCCCGTCAGCCATCATGCCCTCATGTCAGCCATCATGCCAGCTGTCAGTCCCCCATGTCAGCCGTCAGCCCCCATCCATCATGCCCTCATGTCAGCCATCATGCCAGCCGTCAGCCCCCATCCATCATGCCCCCCATATCAGCTGTCAGCCCCCATCCATCATGCCCCCCATGTCAGCTGTTCAGCCCCCATGGGTGGCACTTTTTTTTTCTTCCCCTCCAGGCTCCATGGCACAAACAGACATTTTGTGATTGTCCCCCATCATTTCTCTTTTCTCACCCCCAGGATTGAGGCGCACATAGTGCCCCATAATAATGTGCCAGTAACACGTGCCTCTCCATGCCACCACATGTGCTAGTAATAAGTGCCTCTCTTGTGCTTCCCCCATGTGCTAGTAGCCCCCTTATTATGTGCCAGTAGCCCCCCATATGTGCCAGTAGCCCCCCATATGTGCCAGTAGCCGTCTCCCTTATGTGCCAGTAGCCGTCTCCTCATGTGCCATTAGGCCCCTCATGTGCCATTAGTCCCCCTTATGTGCCAGTAGCCGTCCCCTTCATGTGCCAGTAGCCGTCCCCTTTATGTGCCAGTAGCCGTCCCTTTATGTGCCAGTAGCCGTCCCTTTATGTGCCAGTAGCCCCCTTTAGTGCCAGTAGCCCCCTTTATGTGCCAGTAGCCCCTTTAGTGCCAGTAGCCCCTTTAGTGCCAGTAGCCCCTTTATGTGCCAGTAGCCCCCTTTAGTGCCAGTAGCCCCTTTATGTGCCAGTAGCCCCTTTAGTGCCAGTAGCCCCAAGAAAAAAATAAAAAAGAACACTTATACTTACCTCCAGCGATGCGATGCAGGCCTCTTCCGGCCTGTGTCTCGAGCTGTACGGCTCCGGCGGCGCGATGACGTCATCGCGCCACCTGCACCGGCCTCTGCCGGCCTAGTGCTGGCAGCCTATCAGAGGAACAGGGAGAGAGAGGACACGAATCTCCCTCCTCTGCTGCTGCTCCGCACGGAGATGAGCGCAATGCAAGCGCTCATCTCCGTCCTGATGTTCCCTGCCGCCGCCGCGTCTGCCCTGGGGACGGGCCCCCTACTGACCACGGGCCCTCGGTCCATGCCCGAGTGCCCTAATGGTCAGTCCGCCCCTGGTGACACCCCATCAGACTGGTGTCACCCGGTGCGGACCGCACCCCCCGCACCCCCCTCGCAACACCACTGAGTTAAAGGCAGCTTTGTGGAGAGTCAGGAAGGAATTAGGGAATGTACAATTACGCTGGCCTGCACGTAGATGACGTGGTTGCGCTCCAAACCCTGCACAACCTCGTTTTCAGTATGAAGAGTAATGCGATTGCGCGGGATTACATGGCTGTGGGCGTTTCTAAGGCGGAGCTGAAGAACATGACTCTGGAAAGATATGACTCTCTTGTCTGTGAGAGGTAAAATATGACTCTTTTGGGCACATTAGCATATATGGCGGGAAATTTAAAATAGATGATTAGATGGTCAAAAAGGCTGCAGATTGGAGTCTGGATAAGATATATATGACTGGGGAAACGCATTTATTCATTCTTAGGGCTCAGTTTAATCGGTTAATTAGAGATGACAGGTTCCCTTTAAGTGCCATCCCCCCCTTAAGTGTCATCCACAGATCCCCCCCTTAAGTGTCATCCACAGATCCCTTCTTAAGTGTCATCCACGTATCCCCCTTAAGTGTCATCCACAGATCTCCCCTTAAGTGTCATCCACAGATCCTCCCCCCCCTTAAGTGTAATCCACAGATACACCCCTTAAGTGCCATCCACAGATCCCCCCTTAAGTGTCATCCACAGATCCCCCCTTAAGTGTCATCCACAGATCCCCCCTTTAGTGTCTTCCACAGATCTCCTCCCCGTCCAGCACCGCCTCCTAGCTAATTTATTCACTGCACTTGCCTCTGTAATTGAAGAGAAGCGCGGTAATCTCACACAGGCGCACTGGCAGAGACCAGGAAGACGGCGCATGCGCACTTCGATGCCTCTGCCAGTGCGCCTGTGTGAGATTATCTTCCCTTCAATTACAGAGGCAAGTGCAGTGAATAAATTAGCTAGGAGGCGGTGCTGGGCATGGAGGAGCGGCGTCGGCGCCCCAGCAAGAGTGCACTCCTCAGCCGACGGCCCGGGCCCCCAGTGGTGTAGGGCCCCATAGCCATTGCTATTGCTGCTATGGCGATCCCTACGCCACTGGATACACCATGCCGTGATGCCGCACGACGGGTGTATCAGCTGAGAGGGAGGAGGGGCTGGGGGCTGGCATCTGCTTAGCATGACAGCGGCTCGTGCAGTGACTGACTTACTACACGGGCCCGTCACTGTATATCATCTATCTATATTAGGATTGTAATATATAAAATCTCAGTATTCAGCGCCTGTATTACTTACAGCGCCGGTAGCAGAGAGGAGGGAGGAGGCAGGCCGGGCGCTAGCAGCGTGAGTCACTACGTGCTTCATACATAAAGTGGGCGGCGCAGGCGCGTGACGTAGTGAGTCACGCTGCCAGCGCCCGTCCTCCCGGCTTGCCTCCTTCCTCCTCTCTGCTACCAAGCGCTTGTAAGTAATACAGGCGCTGATTACCCAGGATTTTTATATATTAACAATCCCTACAATTATAGATAAGATTATATACAGTGAGCGGGGCTCGTGTAGTAGAATACAGTCATTGCACGGGCCCCGCTGTCATTATAAAACCAGATGCGACCCCCACCCCCTGTATTGGGGGTCATTCACACTACAGGGACACTGTTATGGGGGGGATCTGTGGATGACATATAGCATAAGATGCTATATATGTGTCATCCACAGACCCTCCCATAACAGAGCCATCCAGAGATCCCCCCATAACAGTGTCACCCACAGATCCCCAATTGCAGTAATGCAAATATGTTATTTCATTTAGTAAAAGATGTTTTATTTGGAAAAACACTGCGCATTTCAGTTCTTGAGTTAAGCATAACTACATTTCAGAATTATCAGTCACCTGTGACTGCTTTTACCTTGAAAAATTCAAGCAAATAGACTTCTAGCACAATTCCCTTAAAATATTGCATCGCATATCGTTATTGCAATTTTTAGGGCCCTAATCCAAGGCATTGGATTTCCCACACTACTGCCGTGACAGCTCTGGTGGTGGTGGTGGTGGAGCTCTTGCTGCAGGGAAAGGACGTTGTCAATCTGTGCCAGCTATGCCCCAAATGAAACACCTTACTCTGGTGCACACTGGCGACAGGATGCACTGCATCATTTTGTAGGCCCGAATGGTGAGGCCAGAACAAGTAGTGGCAGTATTAGATTGAATGACTGACAGTGCCTCCAGTTCCTGCACATTGTCTTCTATCCGGTCCCCTGCTGAAAGCGCAGTGTTGGCACCTGCGGCCCATGGGCATCTGTCTTCTACCTCACCCCTTGCAAATCAGCCAAGCAGTCTGAGCCCCAAGTCATGCAGCAGTCACTTATGCTTTTTGATGACTCTGCTGGCGGGGGTTCCGTGGGCCGTCCACATAGCCCTTCTTCAGAAGTGGAAGAAAATTAGTGCACTGATGCCCAACCATGTTTACGAGATACAGGTGTCAACTGCTGCGGCTTTCTGCAGTGTGCAGACCGGCAAGGAGGGCAGGGCTGAGGAGCGGGTGGAAGATGATGTGGAGGATGATGAGGCACTAGACCCCACATGGAATCAAGGTCATCCGAGTGACTCGTTCGGAGGAAGAGATGGTAGTCACGCAGCTAGCCCCTAGCCAGTATGCCTCCTACTGCCCAACGTGTCGAGAGACTGAGCACATCAAAGCCAGCTCAAAGGAGTTCCCTGGTGTGGCACACATAACCACTGACACATGGACCAGTAAACACGGGCAGGGACGCTATATCTCCCTAACTGCCCACTGGGTAAATGTAGTGGCAGCTGGGCGCATGTCCTACCGCCACCGAGGATTGCTGGATATTTCTCGGTGCCCCCTGTTGCCTCCTACTCCGCTTCCTCCTCCTCATCTACCGCATCCTCATCCGGTCAGCGTAACACCTGCACCACCAACTTCAGCACAGCCCAGGGAAATGATAGCAGGCTGTCTTGAAACGTATCTGTTTGGGGGAGAAAAAAATACACTGCGCAGGATCTGTGGATGGGCATAGAAGAACAGACCGATGAGTGGTTGGTTCCGCTGAGCCTCAAACCTGGCTTGTGGTGTGCTAAATCTTGTAGAACCTCCGGGCCTAGCTGGTTTGACGCACATCCCTTGCCTGGAGCATTTGCTGAATTTGGTGATGCAGAGGTTCCTGAAAAATTACCCTGAGATGTCAGAGCTGCTGCAGAAAGTGCGGACAGTGTGTGCGCGCTTTTGGTGTTCTCACCCTGCTGCTGCTCGCCTGTCTGCACTGCAGCATAACTTCTGCCTTCCCACTCACTGCCTCATATGCGACGTACCCACAAACTGGAACTCCACCTTGCACATGCTGGAGAGACTGTGCGAGCAGCAGCAGGCAATAGTGGAGTTTTAGCTGCAGCACGCACGGGTGAGTTACTCTGCGGAACAGTACCGCTTCACCACCAACGAGTGGGCCTACATGCGGGATGTGTGTGCCGTGTTGCGCTCCACCAACATTACCAGCGCTAATGACACCGTCATCAGCATTACTATCCCACTTCTATGCCTCCTTGAGAAACACTTCAGGCAATGATGGATGAAGTGGTGGCACAGGCGGAAGAGGAGGAAAAACAGGGATCTTTCACCAACAGCGGCCAGGTACACAACTGTACAGCCAGGGCACAGTTTTGGAGGATGAAGGATTCCTGTTCACAGCAGGGTGGCACCCAAATCAGCTCACGGGCATCACTGGAGCGTGGCTGGGGGATACAGAGGACACAGACGATACAGCTCCCACCAAGGACAGCTTGTCGTTTGTCTGGACAGCCTGGCACACATGAGCGGCTACATGCTGTAGTGCCTGCGCAACGACCGCTGAGTTGCCTTGATTGTTGCCAGTACTGATTTCTGGTGCCGTCCTTACTTCTGTCACTGAAGCGTGATCGTAAGATGCATGAATACAAGTGCATGCTGCTAGACGCACTACTAACTGCTTTCTCACCTGACAGCAGGGGCTCCGTGTAAGGAGGAGGGAGTCGCCAACCCAGTGGAGGAAGCTGCATCACCTCAGAAGGCAGGGTTAGCATGGCCGAAATGTGAAAAACCTTCGTCAGCATGCCACAACATCCAGCTCCACCATCTGATACGGACCGTCTTAGCAGGGGGCAGCAGTTCAGCAACATGGTGGAAGAGTATGTGTCCATATGTCTGCACATACTGAATGATGTGTCTGCCCCATTTAACTTCTGGGTCTCCAAATTGGGCACATGGCCTAAGCTTGCCTTTACGCCTTGGAGGTCCTGTCCTGTGGCAAGTGTATTGTCTGAATGTGTGTTTAGCACTGCAGGGTGTGATCACGGACAGGCACATCCGCCTGTCCACAACCAATTTATTAAAATGAACCAGGCATGGACCCCACAGGACTTGTCCGTACTTTGGGCTGATTAGACAAGTATACTGGCCGCACCCAGCCATTGTTATACTCCAGCGCTGTTTCTTCGTTCTGCTTGCCATTTTCCCAATGTCTTGGGGCCTTCCCAAATAAAAAATAAAGAAAAATGAAAGAAAAAAAATTTCTGAATTTTATTAGTCAAAGTACATCAGGATTCTTCCTAACCAAGCTATTTCTTTACTTTAACTTTCCTGAACTCCTTTCTGAGATGAGAACACAAGATGTCTGCCTAATACAACATGGCCGACCATCAGATCTAATCTTGATTCTCCAAGAGCCAGAGTGAAATGGACAGTAATCTGAAGCTGCAGGGCACAGAGCAGTCTAATTGAACGCTGTCCACATTGATTAATAGATAAGCAATTCTATTAGGGCCTCATTCACAAATTGTTTCACATTCTGTGTGTCTTCTCTGTCCATTTTGAAATGTTCTTCATTGTTTACCATTGGAACCATTTTTGTGAAACGTACATTTTGATCACTGTTAGGCTGGGTTCACACGGCGTCACGTTTGATGCCCGGATTGGATGCGGGTGCGTTGCCGGAATATGCGCAATTTTTCTGCGCGTGTGCAAATTTTTGTAATGCGTTTTGCACGCACGTGTGAAAAATCGCCATGTTTGGTACCCAGACCCGAAGCCGGACTTCATCACTGAAGTCCGGTTTCGGGTTGAGTATTCTGGAGATTTTATTATTTTCCCTTATAACATGGTTATAAGGGAATATTATAGCATTCTTAATAAAGAATGCTTTGTAGAATGAGGATTAAGGGGTTAAACATAAAAAACTTAACTTACCTTAGCCACTTGATCGCGTAGTTGGATCTTCTCTCTCTTCAAGCATTAGCTGAGTCTAATGACCTGATCGCCACATCACATGGTCCAATCACGACCATGTGATTGGACCATGTGATGTGATGTCATCACAGGTCCTTAGACTACAGCTAATGCTTGAAGAGAGAAGAGAGATCGCCAACTACGCGATCAAGTGGCTAAGGTAAGTTAAGTTTTTTACATAGAAAATATGCTTTTCAATGAAAAAAATTTGCAACAAAAAAATTTCCCCCATATGTTTGGTATTGCTGCGTCCATAATGACTCGGCCTACATAAATATCACATAAATTGTCCCCTATGGTGAACGCCTTAAAAAAAATGTATTTTTTAAAACTGACAGAACTGCTAAATTATTCTTAGTTGCCATTAAAAAAACGTTAACGTTAACGATAAAAAGGGATCAAAAAGTGACATTTGCTCCAAAATGATACCAATGAAAAATACAAGTCGTCCCGCAAAACTCAAGCCCTCACACAACTCCATAGAATAAAAAATAAAAAAGTTATGGGTCTTGGAAAGCGGCAATGCAAAATAATTTTTTTGTTTTAAAAAAAGTGTTTTATTGCAAAAAAGTAGTAAAACATTAAAAAAACGATGTATTTGGTATCGCTATAATCATACTGCCCCAGAAAATAAAGATATTATGTTATTTATACAGAAAAATTAACGCCGTAAAATTTATGAAGTGAAAACGAAGTGGCATGTGATTGGACCATGTGATGTGATGTCATCACAGGTCCTTAGACTACAGCTAATGCTTGAAGAGAGAAGAGAGATCGCCAACTACGCAATCAAGTGGCTAAGGTAAGTTAAGTTTTTTATGTTTAACCCCTTAATCCTCATTCTACAAAGCATTCTTTATTAAGAATGCTATTATTTTCCCTTATAACCATGTTATAAGGGAAAATAATGAAGATCTGGTCCCGTCGCTTAGCAACAATGCGGGAAAAATGCACCGCATCCGCACTTGCTTGCGGATGCTTGCGATTTTCCCGCAGCCCCATTCACTTCTATGGGGCCTGCGTTGCGTGAAAAACGCAGAATATAGAGCATGCTGCGATTTACACGCAACGCAGAAGTGATGTGTGAAAAGCACCGCTCATGTGCACAGCCCCATGGAAGTGAATGGGTCCGGATTCAGTGCGGGTGCAATGCGTCCACCTCACGCATTGCACCCGCGTGGAAAACTCGCCCGTGTGAATGCAGCCTTAGGGTCCATTCACACGTCCGTGGTGTGTTGCAATTCCGCAACACACCCGACCGGCACCCCCCATAACAAATGCCTATTCTTATCCGCAGCTGTGGACAAGAATAGGACATGTTCTATCTTTTGCGGAGCCGTGGATCGGAAGTTCTCCGCTTCACGTCCGGCCCCATAGAGAATGAATGGCTCCGCGTGTGAATGGGGCATTATTTAATGTTTTGGGGGGAAAGTTGATCAACAAACGATAGACTTTTTTTTATTTCTTTTTCCAGTGACGGCGATCAGTATACATTTTTTTAAAAAAAAGAAAACATTTTAAAAGCTCATACATTTTCTGACGCTGCGATACATACTATGTATTTTTTTAAAATAAAAATAGTTTTTTATTTTTATATGTTAAATTGGGAGGGGGTGAGATTTAAACTTTTAACCCCTTAATGAGCACCCATACGCCTTTTTACGGCGGTCACTAAGGGGCCTTAGGCTGGACCGCTGCCTAAGGCGGCTCAGTGCAGCGGGCAGCGCGGACCCGGGCAGCGCGGTCCCGTCTCTCCCGTGAGAGCCGGGGCCCTGCTCTAACAGCCTGGACCGGCAGGAGTGCCGATCCGGGCTGTTCAACGCTTTACATGCCGGGCACAATGACGCCTGCCACATGTAAAGTGGTGACAGAGGCAGCGGACTCCCTCTGTCACCCATCAGCACCCCGCAAATGCGATCGCGGGATGCTGATTGTTGTGAAGCCTTCCGATCATTAGGCCCCATCCTTATTGCAGCCTGCTGGTCAATGTTAGAATAGAATTGCTCTTAAAATACAGTGCATTATAGAGATAATGCATTGTATTTTAAAAGCAATCAAAATACTGTTTGTTATAGTCCCCTTGTGGGACTATAAAGTGGTAAAAAAAAGAAAAAAACATTTATTAAATGAAAAAAATTCCATGAAATGAAAAAATATGCTTTTTTTTAACATAGAAAATATGCTTTTCAATGAAAAAAATTTGCAAAAAAAATCTCCCCCATATGTTTGGTATTGCTGCGTCCATAATGACTTGGCCTACATAAATATCACATAAATTGTCCCCTATGGTGAACGCCTTAAAAAAAATGTATTTTTTAAAACTGACAGAACTGCTAAATTATTCTTAGTTGCCATTAAAAAAACGTTAACGTTAACGATAAAAAGGGATCAAAAAGTGACATTTGCTCCAAAATGATACCAATGAAAAATACAAGTCGTCCCGCAAAACTCAAGCCCTCACACAACTCCATAGAATAAAAAATAAAAAAGTTATGGGTCTTGGAAAGCGGCAATGCAAAATAATTTTTTTGTTTTAAAAAAAGTGTTTTATTGCAAAAAAGTAGTAAAACATAAAAAAAACGATGTATTTGGTATCGCTATAATCATACTGCCCCAGAAAATAAAGATATTATGTTATTTATACAGAAAAATTAACGCCGTAAAATTTATGAAGTGAAAACGAAGTGGCAGAATTGCTTTTTTTCCCATCTCTCTCCCAGAAAAGGTTATGTGAAGCCCAAAATGGTGCAAAAAATAAGCTCATAAAGCCATATAGATGGAAAAATAAAAAAGTTATAGAACACGACGATAAAAAAAGGAAGAAAAACGCTTGGTCATAAAGGCGCAAACAGGCTTGGTCACTAAGGGGTTAATATATATATATATTTTTTTCAATGATAACTTCTAACCCTCTTAGGGGGCTAAAACCTGAGATTTTTGGATCCTTTGCCCTATTCACCCTAATAGAGATCGATGAGGATGAATGGCATTATACTGTGCTCCCTGCTGAGCTGTTCCTCGTGCACAGTGTACCATAGAGCATACCGTGACAGGCCTTCAGAAGCATCCAAGCTGCCATGGTAACCGATCGGAGTCCCGAGAGTTCCCTGCGATCGGTGTTAAAGTGGACCTTTAACTTGAAAATGCAGAGTTAAATACTTATAGAGACTTAGGCCTCTTTCACACGGGCGTCATGTTTGACGCCCGGATAAGAGGCGGGTGCATTGCGGGAAAATGCGCAATTTTTCTGCGCGAGTGCAAAGCTTTTTAATGCGTTTTGCACGCGCGTGCGAAAAATCGGCATGTTTGGTACCCATACCCGGACTTCATCACTGAAGTCCGGTTTCGGGTTGAGTATTCTGTAGATTTTATTATTTTCCCTTATAACACGGTTATAAGGGAAAATAATAGCATTCTCAATACAGAATGCTTAGTAAAATGTGGATTTTTTAAAAATAAAAAAATTAACTCGCCTTATCCACTTGATCGCGTAGTTGCCGATCTCGTCTCTCTTCTTCATTCATTAGCTGTCGGCTAAAGGACCTGTGATGAGGTCACTGAGCTCATCACATGGTCCATCACCATGGTGATGGACCATGTGATTGGACCATGTGATGTGACGTCACCACAGGTCCTTTAGCCGACAGCTAATGCTTGAAGAAGAGAGAAGAGATCGGCAACTACGCGATCAAGTGGATAAGGTGAGTTAATTTTTTTTATTTTTAACCCCTTAATCCACATTTTACTAAGCATTCTGTAGTGAGAATGCTATTATTTTCCCTTATAACCATGTTATAAGGGAAAATAATAAAGATCGGGTCCCGTCTCTTAGCAACCTTGCGGGAAAATCGTACTGCATCCGCACTTGATTGCGGATGCTTGCGATTTTCCCGCAGCCCCATTCACTTCTATGGGGCCTGCGTTGTGTGCAAAACGCACAATATAGAGCATGCTGCGATTTTCACGCAATGCAGACGTGAGCTGTCCGTGGTAAACTAGGCTGGATTCCTGCTTAGAGCAGGAGCGCACAGCGTCATTGCGCTTTCTGCCGCCGCTGCAGTACAGTAATACACTGGTATGATCTATACGACTGTATTACTGTACTGCAGCGGTGGCAGGAAGCGCAATGACGCCGTGCGCTCCTGCTCTAAGCAGTTATCCAGCCTAGGTTACCAAGGACAGTTCACGTCTGCGTTAAACGGACGTGTGAAGCCAGGCTAAGAGCTGGGAGCGCTGATTGGATGCGCTCCGAGCCAGGGGGAACTTCAGGAGCCCGTCCCGTTGAGCTGAATCGCCTCATTTACATATAAAGCGTGAAATTTTACAGGGGCCACTGTGGACGAAAAAAAGCAGCAACACCACCACCGGGGGCAGAACTGTAAGTCTCTATAAGTTTTAAACTCTGCATTTTCAAGTGAAAGGTCCTCTTTAAATGATGGGGGCAGCACGATCGTCGTTCACAATTATTTCAGCCGGCACATGCCGCATATGGAGTAGGCTCACTGCAGCAGCACACTACATACTGAGCATTTCTTGACAAGTTTAAATGTCTGAATCTAAGATTTGAAACCTTCCGTTATCTCTAATCATCACACATTGTAGAGCCTGACTCCTCCCATACAGTATCACATGGTCATGACATCTTCACAGGTCCTTTACCTCATTTAGGAGCATTGTCTGAAGCATGACTCCTCCCACACTAGGTCACATGGTCATGATATCATCACAGGTCCTTTACCTCCTCCAGAAGCATAGTCCTAAGCATAGGTCCTCCCACACAGGATCACATGGTCATGACATCATCACAGGTCCTTACCCTCTCTCAGCAGCACAGCCTGGAGCCTGACTCCTCCCACACAGGATCACATGGTCATGACATCATCACAGGTCCTTACCCTCTCTCAGCAGCACAGCCTGGAGCCTGACTCCTCCCACACAGGATCACCTCTGTGACGTAATGTGACTCTGAGATAGGTGGTGGTGATAAGTGAGGGTTAGGTAAGTGTCCTGTGTGTTGGGCTGTGGGACGTTCTGCATGTTCTGTGCGGTCTCCTGTGTGAGTTAGGATTAGGGTTAGGACCAGCTCTCTCGGTCAGAGCAGCACCTGGGTATATCTGAGTATAATTCTATATCTACAGTGCAGGTATATACATAGTCATCTTCCTGTGTATTATAGTATATACTGTGCTGG
Organism: Bufotes viridis; assembly: GCA_033119425.1. NCBI lineage: Eukaryota > Metazoa > Chordata > Amphibia > Anura > Bufonidae > Bufotes > Bufotes viridis. The sequence continues at coordinate 455,755,086 of CM065592.1, forward strand.
TATAACCTGGGTATATCTGAGTATAATTCTATATGTACAGCGCAGGTATATACATAGTCATCTTCCTGTGTATTATAGTATATACTGTGCTGGTATAACCTGGGTATATCTGAGTATAATTCTATATGTACTGCGCAGGTATATACATAGTCATCTTCCTGTATATTATAGTATATACTATGCTGGTATAACCTGGGTGTATCTGAGTATAATTCTATATGTACAGCGCAGGTATATACATAGTCATCTTCCTGTGTATTATAGTATATACTATGCTGGTATAACCTGGGTATATCTGAGTATAATTCTATATGTACAGCGCAGGTATATACATAGTCATCTTCCTGTGTATTATAGTATATACTATGCTGGTATAACCTGGGTATATCTGAGTATAATTCTATATGTACAGCGCAGGTATATACATAGTCATCTTCCTGTGTATTATAGTATATACTATGCTGGTATAACCTGGGTATATCTGAGTATAATTCTATATGTACAGCGCAGGTATATACATAGTCATCTTCCTGTGTATTATAGTATATACTATGCTGGTATAACCTGGGTATATCTGAGTATAATTCTATATGTACAGCGCAGGTATATACATAGTCATCTTCCTGTGTATTATAGTATATACTATGCTGGTATAACCTGGGTATATCTGAGTATAATTCTATATGTACAGTGCAGGTATATACATAGTCATCTTCCTGTGTATTATAGTATATACTATGCTGGTATAACCTGGGTATATCTGAGTATAATTCTATATGTACAGCGCAGGTATATACATAGTCATCTTCCTGTGTATTATAGTATATACTATGCTGGTATAACCTGGGTATATCTGAGTATAATTCTATATGTACAGCGCAGGTATATACATAGTCATCTTCCTGTGTATTATAGTATATACTATGCTGGTATAACCTGGGTATATCTGAGTATAATTCTATATGTACAGCGCAGGTATATACATAGTCATCTTCCTGTGTATTATAGTATATACTATGCTGGTATAACCTGGGTATATCTGAGTATAATTCTATATGTACAGCGCAGGTATATACATAGTCATCTTCCTGTGTATTATAGTATATACTATGCTGGTATAACCTGGGTATATCTGAGTATAATTCTATATGTACAGTGCAGGTATATACATAGTCATCTTCCTGTGTATTATAGTATATACTATGCTGGTATAACCTGGGTATATCTGAGTATAATTCTATATGTACAGCGCAGGTATATACATAGTCATCTTCCTGTGTATTATAGTATATACTATGCTGGTATAACCTGGGTGTATCTGAGTATAATTCTATATGTACAGCGCAGGTATATACATAGTCATCTTCCTGTGTATTATAGTATATACTATGCTGGTATAACCTGGGTATATCTGAGTATAATTCTATATGTACAGCGCAGGTATATACATAGTCATCTTCCTGTGTATTATAGTATATACTATGCTGGTATAACCTGGGTATATCTGAGTATAATTCTATATGTACAGCGCAGGTATATACATAGTCATCTTCCTGTGTATTATAGTATATACTATGCTGGTATAACCTGGGTATATCTGAGTATAATTCTATATGTACAGCGCAGGTATATACATAGTCATCTTCCTGTGTATTATAGTATATACTATGCTGGTATAACCTGGGTATATCTGAGTATAATTCTATATGTACAGCGCAGGTATATACATAGTCATCTTCCTGTGTATTATAGTATATACTATGCTGGTATAACCTGGGTATATCTGAGTATAATTCTATATGTACAGCGCAGGTATATACATAGTCATCTTCCTGTGTATTATAGTATATACTATGCTGGTATAACCTGGGTATATCTGAGTATAATTCTATATGTACAGCGCAGGTATATACATAGTCATCTTCCTGTGTATTATAGTATATACTATGCTGGTATAACCTGGGTATATCTGAGTATAATTCTATATGTACAGCGCAGGTATATACATAGTCATCTTCCTGTGTATTATAGTATATACTATGCTGGTATAACCTGGGTATATCTGAGTATAATTCTATATGTACAGCGCAGGTATATACATAGTCATCTTCCTGTGTATTATAGTATATACTATGCTGGTATAACCTGGGTATATCTGAGTATAATTCTATATGTACAGCGCAGGTATATACATAGTCATCTTCCTGTGTATTATAGTATATACTATGCTGGTATAACCTGGGTATATCTGAGTATAATTCTATATGTACAGCGCAGGTATATACATAGTCATCTTCCTGTGTATTATAGTATATACTATGCTGGTATAACCTGGGTATATCTGAGTATAATTCTATATGTACAGCGCAGGTATATACATAGTCATCTTCCTGTGTATTATAGTATATACTATGCTGGTATAACCTGGGTATATCTGAGTATAATTCTATATGTACAGCGCAGGTATATACATAGTCATCTTCCTGTGTATTATAGTATATACTATGCTGGTATAACCTGGGTATATCTGAGTATAATTCTATATGTACAGTGCAGGTATATACATAGTCATCTTCCTGTGTATTATAGTATATACTATGCTGGTATAACCTGGGTATATCTGAGTATAATTCTATATGTACAGCGCAGGTATATACATAGTCATCTTCCTGTGTATTATAGTATATACTATGCTGGTATAACCTGGGTATATCTGAGTATAATTCTATATGTACAGCGCAGGTATATACATAGTCATCTTCCTGTGTATTATAGTATATACTATGCTGGTATAACCTGGGTATATCTGAGTATAATTCTATATGTACAGTGCAGGTATATACATAGTCATCTTCCTGTGTATTATAGTATATACTATGCTGGTATAACCTGGGTATATCTGAGTATAATTCTATATGTACAGCGCAGGTATATACATAGTCATCTTCCTGTGTATTATAGTATATACTATGCTGGTATAACCTGGGTATATCTGAGTATAATTCTATATGTACAGCGCAGGTATATACATAGTCATCTTCCTGTGTATTATAGTATATACTATGCTGGTATAACCTGGGTATATCTGAGTATAATTCTATATGTACAGTGCAGGTATATACATAGTCATCTTCCTGTGTATTATAGTATATACTATGCTGGTATAACCTGGGTATATCTGAGTATAATTCTATATGTACAGTGCAGGTATATACATAGTCATCTTCCTGTGTATTATAGTATATACTATGCTGGTATAACCTGGGTATATCTGAGTATAATTCTATATGTACAGCGCAGGTATATACATAGTCATCTTCCTGTGTATTATAGTATATACTATGCTGGTATAACCTGGGTATATCTGAGTATAATTCTATATGTACAGCGCAGGTATATACATAGTCATCTTCCTGTGTATTATAGTATATACTATGCTGGTATAACCTGGGTATATCTGAGTATAATTCTATATGTACAGTGCAGGTATATACATAGTCATCTTCCTGTGTATTATAGTATATACTATGCTGGTATAACCTGGGTATATCTGAGTATAATTCTATATGTACAGCGCAGGTATATACATAGTCATCTTCCTGTGTATTATAGTATATACTATGCTGGTATAACCTGGGTATATCTGAGTATAATTCTATATGTACAGCGCAGGTATATACATAGTCATCTTCCTGTGTATTATAGTATATACTATGCTGGTATAACCTGGGTGTATCTGAGTATAATTCTATATGTACAGTGCAGGTATATACATAGTCATCTTCCTGTGTATTATAGTATATACTATGCTGGTATAACCTGGGTATATCTGAGTATAATTCTATATGTACAGCGCAGGTATATACATAGTCATCTTCCTGTGTATTATAGTATATACTATGCTGGTATAACCTGGGTATATCTGAGTATAATTCTATATGTACAGCGCAGGTATATACATAGTCATCTTCCTGTGTATTATAGTATATACTATGCTGGTATAACCTGGGTATATCTGAGTATAATTCTATATGTACAGCGCAGGTATATACATAGTCATCTTCCTGTGTAATATAGTATATACTATGCTGGTATAACCTGGGTATATCTGAGTATAATTTTATGTGTACAGCGCAGGTATATACATAGTCATCTTCCTGTGTATTATAGTATATACTATGCTGGTATAACCTGGGTATATCTGAGTATAATTTTATGTGTACAGCGCAGGTATATACATAGTCATCTTCCTGTCTATTATAGTATATACTATGCTGGTATAACCTGGGTATATCTGAGTATAATTTTATGTGTACAGCGCAGGTATATACATAGTCATCTTCCTGTGTAATATAGTATATACTATGCTGGTATAACCTGGGTATATCTGAGTATAATTCTATATGTACAGTGCAGGTATATACATAGTCATCTTCCTGTGTATTATGAGTATAGACTATGCTGGTATAACCTGGGTATATCTGAGTATAATTCTATATGTACAGCGCAGGTATATACATAGTCATCTTCCTGTGTATTATAGTATATACTATGCTGGTATAACCTGGGTATATCTGAGTATAATTCTATATGTACAGTGCAGGTATATACATAGTCATCTTCCTGTGTATTATAGTATAGACTATGCTGGTATAACCTGGGTATATCTGAGTATAATTCTATATGTACAGCGCAGGTATATACATAGTCATCTTCCTGTGTATTATAGTATATACTATGCTGGTATAACCTGGGTATATCTGAGTATAATTCTATATGTACAGTGCAGGTATATACATAGTCATCTTCCTGTGTATTATAGTATAGACTATGCTGGTATGAGATTAGACAGATCTCATCTATATTAGGCTTTTTTTCCCTCTATGCGGATATTGACCTTCTGTGCAACTTTATAAATTCTTAGAATGTCAATTTTTGGGGTTAAGTTTTTTCTCAGTTCCCCAGAGGCAGTTATAGGAGTTGTCGGCCGTTTATATTTGTAGCGGAGAGGCAGTATAGTCCACAATATCTCCGCTGGTAGACCGGAACAGCATACAATAATCCAGGTAGCTTTACAAGGATCCCTTTTTCCCAAGGACTAGACGACACATAGCCTGGGAGTCAACTGACTTTATTTACTAGGCATAGCACACAAACCTCTAAACCCCCCAACAGCCTCATTTACATACAATGGGTTAGAAAGAAGGGGGAGGGGAAGAGGCACAGAACAGCCCTGCATTTACCATAGTAAACAGTACAGACTGAGCCGTACAGACAGCCTAACAACGTGGAATATCAATGTGCTACAACAGGCAATAACATGACAGTAATAGCAGGATATATACAAAGACATTCTGGAAGTGGCTAGATTTGCCACAATGCTCCCCCAGAACCACAAGCCGGCATACACAGTCTGATCCAAACGGATCGGCTTGGGGATGTCCGGAGGAGGAGTACTCACAGATCACTTTTCAAGTTCTGTTTGTCTGGATAACCCGTCGGCGTTGCCATTCTGTTTCCCAGGGCGGTAGTGGATGGTAAAGTCAAAAGGCTGCAGCGCCAAACTCCAACGCAGCAGCCTGGCATTGTCTCCTGACACCCTGTTCAGCCACACCAACGGGTTGTGATCTGTGAGTAAGGAAAAGGTTGCCCATACAAGTAGGGCTGCAGCTTTTAAGGGCCCACACCACGGCCAGACATTCCTTTTCGATGGCGGCGTAGCTTACTTCTCTGGGCAGGAGTTTTCTGCTTAGGTAAGCCACTGGGTGCTCGCCGCCATCTGCTCCGACTTGGCTCAGTACTGCCCCCAATCCAAACATAGAAGCGCCTGTGTGGACGAGAAAGCGTTTGCTGGATCAGGCGCGGCAAGTACAGGTGAATTTACAAGAGCCGCTTTCAGTTGCTGGAAGGCCTGCTCACACTCTGGGGTCCAGACTACTATTTTAGGGAGATTCTTATGGGTCAAATCGGTGAGGGGTTTGGCCAGGGTACTGTAGTCGGGTACAAATTTCCGGTAGTATCCTGCGGTCCCTAGGAATGCCAGTACTTGAGTTTTGGTACGAGGGGTTGGCCATTTGGCTACAGCCTCTACCTTAGCCGGTTCGGGTTTTTGTTGGCCGCTCCCTACCCGGTGTCCTAGGTATTGGACTTCTGCCATCCCTATATGGCACTTACTGGGCTTCAGAGTTAATCCTGCCTCCCTAATACGGTCTAGTACGGCTCCTATGTGGGTCAGGTGTTCTGTCCAGGAGTGGCTGAAGATCGCTATATCATCTAGATAGGCGCAAGCGCACTCCTGAAGCCATCCAATAGCCGATCCACCATCCTCTGAAAAGTAGCCGGGCGTTTTCATCCCGAATGGCATGACCTTAAACTGGTACAGGCCAAACGGGGTGACAAACGCCGACTTAGGAATGGCGTCTTCGGCTAGGGAATCTGCCAATACCCCTTACAAAGATCTATTGTTGTGAGGTATTGGCCCCTGGCCATTTTGTCTAGGAGCTCGTCTATCCGGGGCATAGGGTAGGCATCGGATACGGTCTTATCATTAAGCCTCCGGTAGTCGACGCAGAAGCGGGTTGTCCCATCCCGCTCGGCACCAGAACTACTGGGGAGGCCCAAGGACTTTCAGAGTGCTCTATGACTCCTAGCTGTAGCATTTCTTCAATCTCCTTGCGCATATTCTCCTTTACGGATTCAGGTATGCGGTAAGGAGGTTGGCGGAGGGGGTCTGCCCTGGTGTTTCTACTCTGTGGGTGGCTAACGGAGTGTACCCGGGAGATTAGAAAAAGTGGTTCCTTTTTCCCTTATTAGACTATGAGCCTGCGCCCTTCCTGGGGACTCAGCCGTCGCCTAACTGAACCCTCTTCCAGGTCCTCTTCTGGCCCTCTTCTCTAGGAGGTCTGGGAGAGGTAAATTGTCAAAGTCCTCTGCGGCAGAGGCGCAAATAGCGGTCACCTCCTCTGTGCGCTCGTAGTATGGCTTCAGCATGTTCACATGGAGCATGCGTCTGCCCCTGCCCCAGCGCACGGGTCGATCACATAGGTGGTATCACAGATTTGCTCCACCACCTTGTATGGGCCCTGCCAGGAGGCCTGCAGCTTGTCATTAGGGACTGGCCGTAGGATTAACACCTTCTGCCCGACCTGAAAGCTGCGGTCCCTGGCCCCCTTATCGTACCATCGGCGCTGTCGTTGTTGGGCCGCTTGGAGGTTAGTACGCACCGCCTGGGTCAGAGCCTCCAAGCGCTCCCTAAACTCTAGCACATATGGGACAATAGGGGTGCCATTCGTAGTTAGCCCTCCCTCCCAGTGTTCTCTGATAAGGTCTAAGGGACCCTCACTCTCCTCCCGAACAATAATTCAAAAGGGAGAATCCCGTGGATTCTTGGGGTACTTCCCTATAGGCAAAGAGCAAGTGGGGCAAAACCGTTCCCAGTCTTTTTGAGTATCTATGAACGTGCGGATCATCTGTTTTAGTGTTCCGTTGAACTGCTCGCAGAGCCCGTTGGACTGGGGGTGGTAGGCGGAGTTTAAGATCGGTTGCACCCCACACACTTTCCAGAGTTGGTGGGTGACCTCTGCAGTAAACTGGGTGCCCCTATCCGAAATAATCTCATGGGGAAATCCCATCCGGGAGAATATTCGCATAAGGGCATCCGCTATCGCTTCTGCATGTACATTGGTCAACGCCACTGCCTCTGGGTATCTAGTGGCGTAGTCCACTACGGTCAAGATGTATTTCTTGCCGGAGGGACTGGGTTTTGCTAGGGGTCCTATTATGTCTACAGCTACTCGACTGAAGGGTTCTTCGATTATGGGCAGGGATCTGAGTTTGGCTTTATAGCGATCCCCTCTCTTCCCTACCCTCTGGCAGGTATCGCACGCTTGGCAGTATTGTCTAATATCCTTTGAGATACCTGGCCAGAAGAAGTTCTAAGCGCCAGCCGATGTTTAGTTCGGCTGATTCCTAAATGTCCTGATAATGGTATATCAGTGCGCGATGCGTAGCAACTCTCGTCTATACTTTCGGGTACCACTAACTGCTTAGTGGGCACGGGTATGGACCCTGCTACTACCTTCTCTGAATATCGGTATATGAGACCTTTGTCCCAAGCATATCGCTTCTCCCTCCAACCCTCCTTGGTCCTTGTTTATCCTATCTTTATATACCTGCAGGGAGGGATCTAGGGCCACCTCACTGCCAAATTCCAGGGGGCATCCCAGGGAGAATAGGAGGGGTGTGTGGCATATTGTTTACCTGAGCCTCAGGGTGATCGGAAGGAGCCGTGGTGCGTGCTTGCTGCCGGGTAACAACCGGGTAGGCCTCTTGGATGGTTGGTTGAGGGATGAAAGCAGAGGTGAGCTCCCCAAGTCGTTGCCCAAAATAACATCAGCGGGCAAATCCTGCATAATTCCCACCTCCACATTTCCATGCCCTGCCCCCAATTCAAATGCACCTTGGCCGTGGGAACTTTGTAAATTGCTCCCTGCCACCCGTACAGCTACACAGTCCCCAGTGAGGGTGTGCTTAGGCACCAAATGATTTCGACCAGAGTCAACGTGGCCCCAGAGTCACGTAATCCTTGTAGACTCTTCCTCCATGTGTACCACCTGGCGGTACTCCTGGCGGTTGTCGGAGGCGGCTTGTATGGGGTTTACCTGCGTAAGGTCCCCAGAGATTCTTCTGCTGAGGTAACTGTGGATGTTGGGAGCACAGATTCTCTTTGGCAGCAGTGTACTGCGGTCCGATTGAGGGCGGAGGACCCTGGTGGTTCCAGTTCTGGCGAGATCGGTTACGTGGGCAGTCTCTTTGGATGTGTCCCTGTTGGTTGCAGGTGTGGCAGCGGATTGGTGGTCGGGTATGGTACCTAGGAGGGTACTGGTTGTGGCTCGCGGCTGGTCGTGGGGAGCAAGAGTAGTCACTGCTGGCAGAGGGGTGGTAGATCCATACGTGGTCCGGTGTGGTGTCCGTTGGTCTCGCCTGGTGTCTTGAAACTCGTCAGCTAGCTTGGCTGCCTCTGGTAGGGTACGGGGTTTGCGATCTCGCACCCAATTTTGCAGTTCTGTGGTTAGTCCATTGAAAAACTGCTCCAGTACTATTAACTGGAACATCTCTTCCACAGTGGTGACCCGTGTTGCTTCCATCCACCCCTTGGCGGCTCGCTGTAGTCGGTGTGCCCATTCGGTGTGTGAGTCTTTTGTTTGTTTCTTGATGTCCCGGAATTTGAGTCGGTATGCCTCAGAGGTAATGGCATACCGTGCTAGGATGGCTTGTTTGACTTTGGGATAATTCCTGATGTCTTCGCCTGGGACGGTCCGGTATGCCTCGCGGCACGGCCTGATAATCTACCTGCCAGCAGGGGTACTTGGTCAGCCGGGCTGATGTCGTGTAGCTGGCACAACCTTTCGAAATCCTGTAGGTATTCGTCGATATCACTTTCTCCTTCTGTGTAATTTTTAAAAGCTTGGTAGGGAATCTTAGCTTTTCCCTGGGTAGTGCTGGTGGGCGCAGGGGCTTCCCGACTCGCTGAATAGCGTTTTGCTTAGCCACAATGTACTCCTGTACATCTGCCATCAGTCTTTCTAGTGTCTCCACGGAGGGGGTGTTTGGGTAAAAAGCTAACCTGCTGTTGAGCTCTCTTGCAAATTCCGTTGGCTCTGTCTCCTGTGGAGTTGCCGTAGTGGCTGCTCTGTCCCCTCCATGAGTTCGGCCACAAGAGTAGCCTTCTGCTTTGTTGCTGGCTATTCTTCCCTTGCTTCCAATAATTCCTTTAACGTAGTTCGCTTCAATGTTGCATAGTTCGCTTCCATTCACCGCTTGTTCGTGAAACTGCAAATATTCTCGAACTCCGGTATATTTCCGAATGGCTGTTTCAACGAACTGCTGCTTTGCTGTGCGGTTTGAATCCCGCCGCTTGCCACCAATTGTAGCGGAGAGGCGGTATAGTCCACAATATCTCCGCTGGTAGACCGGAACAGCATACAATAATCCAGGTAGCTTTACAAGGATCCCTTTTTCCCAAGGACTAGACGACACATAGCCTGGGAGTCAACTGACTTTATTTACTAGGCATAGCACACAAACCTCTAAACCCCCCAACAGCCTCATTTACATACAATGGGTTAGAAAGAAGGGGGAGGGGAAGAGGCACAGAACAGCCCTGCATTTACCATAGTAAACAGTACAGACTGAGCCGTACAGACAGCCTAACAACGTGGAATATCAATGTGCTACAACAGGCAATAACATGACAGTAATAGCAGGATATATACAAAGACATTCTGGAAGTGGCTAGGTTTGCCACAATATTGATAACCGGTTGTCAGGATAGGTCATCGGTATCTGATCGCGGGATCTGATCCCCGGCAGCCCCGACTATCAGCTGTGAAGAGGAGATGATGGTCCAGCGTGAGCGCCGCTTCCTCGTCATTACACCGCACGTTGTCTCCGGTGGAGCGGTGGCGTAGTGTAATTACTGCTACTATCGGGCATGCTGTAGTATTGAAGTATGATGTGCCGCTGTCCCTGGTACGATGTCCTCTTTTATGGGGTTGTGGCAGTGACCGCCCTACGTGTGACTGAGAATTACTAAAAGCTCATTCACTTTGCTGGTTCTGTACAGCGCTGCAGATTTACCGCACAGAAATCCGCAAAGTAAATCTGCAGCCGACCAGTCACGTGTGAACCCCGCCTTATACTGCACTGCAGCTGTTCTCTATGTGCTATATGGCGGAACTATTTCTATACGTGTGATGGACGCAGCTGAAGGTTTCTTATTCATTAGCTTCTTATTCACATACTTTGTATTTTTTGTGTTTTGATAATGAATTCGGAGAACTTTTCCCAGTAATAAAATAAATTGCACGGAGCGGTCCTGAGGGGAAATCGGCTGAACGCGGTATGACCACAGAAATGACTGGCACACAACATCAGAGTGGGCAGGAGTGAGACTTAAAGGGTTAAATGACTTTGGGCCACTGACCAGCATACATGTTTGTATATGAATCCCTATCAAAAACTACCAGACCACATAAAGTTATTGATACGGGCCCGACGCAACCCCACTGATAAGATAACCACAACATGATTAACCAAAAAGTGAAAAAAATTATGATCTAATATTATTATGTGATACTAACACATGATTAGTGCATAAAAAAATAGGATAATAAATAACACACAAAAATTAATAAAACATGATAAATCCATGATATGCACACATAATATAAAAGATGCGAAAGTGAAAAAAATATAATTGAAAGCTTGATTATATAACCAATACATAATAATATTTTCTGAGAAGTATAAAATGTGAGAAATGCAAATAAATGCATGATTTGTGGAATGAAAAAGGAAACATACTTAATAAAATGTGAAAGTGTGAAATTTTAAAAATGTATACATGTTTCGTGAAATGAGAAAAGGCAAGAAAGAGGAAAAGATCCCTTGCTCTTTCTTGCCTTTTCTCATTTCATGAATGGAGAACACAGGAGAGTTCAGCCTCGTACTTGATCATACCGCTCGGAGTCTTGACCCTGGAATGTCACCTCTCATCCGGCAGTCGCCTCCTCACCTCTCATGTCAGAAGAATGCCGCCACGCTGCACTGTAAGTGATCCCATTAGCCCGGTGCAGAGATCAGAGCTCTGCTGTCCGTCCACCGCTCCTTATCACCTTGTCCCCAGACATCAGTTCGCCTCCTCACGGGCTGCTCTCCCGTCTCCATGGGTCTCTCCTTTGCCAGCCACTACTTTGCCTACACAGTCAGGGACTCAGCGGCATGGAGAAGCAGTGCACCGAAATTGGTCAATGAGCAGCCTCCCTCCCTAATAAAAAGCTCTTTCCTCACGGCCTACCCTACACCTGCCAGTAAGGAGCTTTGCTATTGGATGCTTTGGGTAACAGCAGTATTGCTGTGCTGCCCATGAGATTCACAGCGTGCAGTGCGCTGGTTAACTACATGAAAAGCCTTAATGCGTATTCATACACATCAGCCTTTTTTCAAAGCGTAAAAGTTCCTAAACCGGCGTCTATGACGCTTGTACAGGTGATATTGCCACCTCTGATCAGAACCATCTGCCTGTGATTTTCCGGTATCGAGCTACAGTTGCAAGAAAAAGTATGGATTTCTGCACAAATTGGTCATAAAATGTGATCTGATCTTCATCTAAGTCACAACAATAGACAATCACAGTCTGCTTAAACTAATAACACACAAAGAATTAAATGTTACCATGTTTTTATTGAACACACCATGTAAACATTCACAGTGCAGGTGGAAAAAGTATGTGAACCCCTAGACTAATGACATCTCCAAGAGCTAATTGGAGTGAGATGTCAGCCAACTGGAGTCCAATCAATGAGATGAGATTGGAGGTGTTGGTTACAGCTACCCTGCCCTATAAAAAACGTACACCAGTTCTGGGTTTGCTTTTCCCAAGAAGCATAGCCTGATGTGAATGATGCCTCGCACAAAAGAGCTCCCAGAAGACCTACGATTAAGAATTGTTGAATTGCATAAAGCTGGAAACGGTTATAAAATTATCTCCAAAAGCCTTGCTGTTCATCAGTCCACGGTAAAACAAAATGTCTATAAATGGAGAAAGTTTAGCACTGCTGCTACTCTCCCGAGGAGTGGCCGCCCTGTAAAGATGACTGCAAGAGCACAGCACAGACTGCTCAATGAGGTGAAGAAGAACACTAGAGTGTCAGCTAAAGACTTACAAAAGTCTCTGGCATATGCTAACATCCCTGATAGCGAATCTACAATACGTAAAACACTAAACAAGAATGGATTTCATGGATGGATACCACAGAGGAAGCCACTGCTGTCCACAAAAAAATTGCTACACGTTTACAGTTTTCGCAAGAACACCTGGATGTTCCACAGCAGTACTGGCAAAATATTCTGTGGACAGATGAAACGAAAGTTGAGTTGTTTGGAAGAAACACACAACACTATCTGTGGAGAAAAAGAGGCACAGCACACCAACATCAAAATCTCATCCCAACTGTGAAGTATGGTGGTGGGGGCATCATGGTTTGAGGCTGCTTTGCTGCTTCAGGGCCTGGATGGATTGCTATCATCGAAGGAAAAATGAATTCCCAAGTTTATCAAGATATTTTGCAGGAGAACTTAAGGCCATCTGTCCACCAGCTGAAGCTCAACAAAAGATGAGTGTTGCAACAGGACAACGACCCAAAGCATAGAAGTAAATCAACAACAGAATGGCTTAAACAGAAGAAAATACGCCTTCTGGAGTGGCCCAGTCAGAGTCCTGACCTCAACCAGATTGAGATGCTGTGGCATGACCTCAAGAAAGCGATTCACACCAGACATCCCAAGAATATTGTTGAACTAAAACAGTTCTGTAAAGAGGAATGATCAAGAAGTACTCCTGACCGTTGTGCACGTCTGATCTGCAACTACAGGAAACGTTTGGTTGAAGTTATTGCTGCCAAAGGAGGTTCAACCAGTTATTAAATCAAAGGGTTCACATACTTTTTCCACCTACACTGTGAATGTTTACATGGTGTGTTCAATAAAAACACGGTAACATTGAATTATTTGTGTGTTATTAGTTTAAGCAGACTGTGATTGTCTATTGTTGTGACTTAGATGAGGATCAGATGACATTTTATGACCAATTTGTGCAGAAATCCATATCATTCCAAAGGGTTCACATACTTTTTCTTGCAACTGTATAAGCCATAATGGGTTTTGTGGATCTTTGGCTACTAGGACCAGGGAGGTGGAGTGGGATCCTCCTGGGGTAGTAAGGGGCGTGACCCACTAAGGATTACAATGCCTGTACAGGGCAGAGGCCATTGTCTTTCTCTAAAGTGGGTCACGTTGTGTAATGTGTTTGGAGGGACCGTGGACAACCTGCTGATGTCACTGCTCCCGTGTGGCTATAGCATTCATCATCATAACCCAAAGGATTCCTCATCTACCTGGTAACTGGCTGTTCATCTGTTTAACTCTGTTTGTACCATATCATCTGTATTTGCACATCTGACCATTGTATATAGTGTTGTGTCTAGTGCGCCCTTCAGGCAATTAAATATATAAATTAATCTTGCGCTGTTCTGTATCTCAATTATGAATCCCCATGTCTGTGTTTTATCATAACGCTATAAGCTACCTGGGGTTGGTTCCGACCCGATATAATCCCAATAACGGACCGGGCTTATATCTTACGAGGAACTGGTGGCAGTCTACCGGGCTGGCAGGACTCTGCTTCACTGGGGCAGTGAAAAGGTTCTCTCAGCTTGTCAGGGTTGTGAGCTACCACTTGATCCTGATGTACAGTGTCAGGGGGCGGGGCTGCGAGGTGCTGTATTGTCACATATTGGTGCCACTTTTTCTTTTTTTACTGTAGGGGGGCTTCAGGGGGTCTTTAAATGTTACATGGCAACTTAAAGATGTCCCAGTGAAATCTGCCTTTCAAAATTCTTATGTTGCTCCTTCCCTTTTGCGCCCTGCCGTGTGCCCATACAGCAGTTTACGACCACATAAAAAATATCGAGGTTTATTTTGCTGTTAACCCTTGCCGTGTTGCAGGAAAATGGATTAACATAAAAAATCTGCAAAAAAAATTAAAATTTTGAAATTACCTTCATTTTTAAACTGTTGTGGAAGAACCTCAAGGGTTAGCAAAGTTTGTAACATCAGTTTTGAATAATTTGACGGTTTAGTTTCTAAAATAGGGTCATTTATGGGTGGTTTCTACTATGTAAGCCCCTCAAAATCACTTTATAACTGGATTGGTGCTTAAAAAAGCTATTTTGGAAATTTTCTTAAAAAATTACTTCCAAAATTTGAAACCCTCTAACGTCCTAAAAAAATAAAATGACATTTACAAAATGATGCCAACATAAAGTAGACATATGGGGAATGTTGACTGATAACTATTTTACGAGTTTTATGTTTTTGTTTAGTAGAGAAATTCAAATTTAGAAAATTACTGTGAATTTTGATTTTTAAAAAAAAATAAGGTAAGAAAAAAATATTGACCCAATTTTGCTGCTAACATTAGATAAGTAAAACTATTCCAAAGTTATTACCACATGAAGTGACACATGTCCGATTAGCAAAAATGGGCCTGGGCAGGAAGGTGAAAACTGGCCTGGGGTAGAAAGGGTTAATATATGCAAATAAGCCTCTGGGAGCAAGGGGGTGTTGCCTTTACACCTAGAGGCGCCTCTTTTCTGCACCTGCCACGCCCATTTCACTTTCATTGACAGGGTCAGGTGTGATTATGTTTTCACTGCCTGGTTCTGTCAATCAAAGTGAAAAGGGCGTGACAGAAAAGAGGAGCCTCTAGGTAAAAAGGCAACACCCCCGTTACTCCTGGAGGTTCATTTGCATATAATAAAACATACTTTTCTCAGCAGTGCGGGCACATATGAACATGGGACCAACACAGATGCCTTCACCAAGCGCACATGTACCAGGTCAGCCGGTGTCACAGGGACCAATCTGCTGACAGATGCCCTTTAATTCTTGAGATCCCAACTGATAGGACTGGGGCAGTCTGAGCTCTAGATCTATGGAGTGATCTACCAGATTACAGCTTTAGGTTATTTTCATACGAGCATTTTAATTCTGCTATTGAGATCCGTCATAGGATGTTCATAGTGGATGAAAACACTTCAGTTTTGTCTCCATTTAATGGAGACAAAACTGAACTGAACAAAACGGAACGCTTTCTATTCCATTTGGTTGCACTCCCATCGCGGACAGAATAAAGCTGCAAGCAGTGGTTTTCTGTCCGCGATGTGGTGCAGAGTAAGGCCCCTTTCACACGGGCGAGTTTTCCGCGCGGGTGCATTGCGTGAGGTGAACGCATGGCACCCGCACTGAATCCGGACCCATTCATTTCTATGGGGCTATGCACATGAGCGGTGATTTTCCTGCATCACTTCTGCATTGCGTGAAAATCGCAGCATGCTCTGTTTTGTGCGTTTTTCACACAACGCAATCCCCACAGAAGCGAATGGGGCTGCGGGAAAATCGCAAGCATCCGCAAGCAAGTGTGGATGCGGTGCGATTTTCTCGCATGGTTGCTAGGAGACGATCGGGATGGGGACCCGATCTTTATTATTTTCCCTTATAACATAGTTATAAAGGAAAATAATAGCATTCTCAATAGAGAATGCAAAGTAAAAAGGGCAATAGAAAAACAAACTCACCTACTCCATTTGATCGCGCAGCTGCCGATCTCCTGTTCTGTCTTCAGCTGGGCGGGGGGTGAAGGACCTTCAGTGATGTCACTGGGTCACATGGTCCAATACCCGCTTCCATGATGGAGTAGGTGAGTTTGTTTTTTTATTATTTTTAACCCTCTATTGCCCTTTTTACTTTGCAGTCTCTATTGAGAATGCTATTATTTTCCTTTATAACTATGTTATAAGGGAAAATAATAAAATATACAGAATACACAACCCGAAACCGGACTTCAGGTCTGGGTACCAAACATGCCGATTTTTCACACGCGCGTGCAAAACGCATTACAAAAGTTTGCACACGCGCGGAAAAATCGCGCATTTTCCCGCAACGCACCCGCCTCTTATCCGGGAGTCAAACGTGACACCCGTGTGAAAGAGGCCTAAGAAGGATCTGTCCTGACACAAAGTCAATGGGAACAGATCAGTTTTCTCTGACACAATAGAAAACGGATCCTTCCCCATTGACTTTCTATGGTGTTCATGGCGGATCCGTCATAGCTATATTAGACATAATACAACCGGTTCCGTTCATGACGCATGCATGCAGTTGTATTATTATAACTAAAAGCTTTCTTCCAGATCCATGACGGATCCACAAAAAAACGCTAATGTGAAAGTAGCCTTAGGGCTCATGCACACGACAGTGAAAAATGGCCTTGTGACGGCCGTCTAAGTAACGGCCGTCACACGGCCATTTTTACCACCAATGTAAGTCTATGGAGCTATTCACATGGCCGTTCTTTTAACAGCCAGTGAATAGCGTCCGTCCAAAAACAGGACATGTCCTATTTCTGACCGTTTTCACGGCCGTGCGGACCCATTGAAATCAATGGGACCGTTTTTAACGGCCGCTTGACAGGAAGGCAGCCGTCTTACGGCTGTTAAAAACGTGTAGACAGGCCATGAATGGTGGCCCCATATCGGCTGCAAACCGCAGGTCAATTCAGACCTGCGGTTTGCAGCGATTTCTGATTTGTCTGATCCCCGCGGTCTGTGACCGCTGGGATCAGACAGTTAAATGTCCATTTTTTTAAAACATTTTTGACCCCCCCCCCCCCCCCCCCCTGCAGCCCTCTTGCGGATTTGGTTGGGGGGCTGTGCAGGGGGAAGTTGCAGCAGCGCTATTTTTGTGGCGGGAGGCGGGCTGCAGGCGCGGGAGGCGATCTCCCGCCCGCCTCCTTTAAAAAGAATTCCCTGGTGTCTAGTGGGTATAGCAGGGGGTCAGCACATTGCTGACCCCCTGCTATAAACTGCTGACATCTGTGCTGCAGATGTCAGCAGTTTAACCTCTTCCATACCGCGGTCCGTACGGACCGCGGTATGGAAGGGGTTAACAGGAGGGAGCTCCTCCCTCTCCCATCGGGGGCTGCCGTGCCTATGCAGCCCCCGACAGGATGGGGTCACAGAGGGAGGGAGCTCCTCCTCCCATCACCCGCTGCTCCCTTCTGGCAGCGGGTGATGGTCACCATGGAGACAGGACGCTTACTGAAGCGCCCTGCTCTCTCCATGGTGCTGAAAGCCTGAATAGATCTGCTTTAGGCAGGTCTATTCAGGCTTTCTAAAGTAAAAAAAATACAGTAAGTACACTATATAGTGTACTTACTGTATTTTATAGACCCAGATCCACTGGATCTAAAAGAACCAAGTGGGTCTAGGTAAAAAAAAAAACACATCACTGAATAAAAATGAAAAACATAAAATACTGTACACATATTAGGTATCGCCATGTCCGTAAAAACCTGCTCTATAAAAATATCACATGACCGAACCCCTTAGGTGAACCCCATTAAAAAAAAAAAAAAAATGGTGTAAATAAGCCATTTTTGGCCCCTTACGTCACAAAAAGTATATTACAAAGCGATCAAAAAGGCGTATGCCTCCTAAAAAAGTACCAATCAAACCGCCATCTTATCCCGCAAAAAATGAGCCCTTACCTAAAACAATTGACCAAAAAATAAAAAAACTATGGCTCTTAGACTAAAACATGATTTTTTTGTTTCAAAAATGCTTTTTAGTGTTAAATGTAAAAAAAGAACTAAAAAGTAGACATATTAGGTATCTCCACTTCCGTAAGAATCTGCTCTGTAAAATATCACATGACCTAATCCCTCAAGTGAACACTGTAAAAAAATTTAATAAAAACTAGCCAAAAAAAGCCATTTTTTTGTAACCTTACATCACAAAACGTGTAATAGCAAGCGATCAAAATGTCATATGACCCCCCAAAACGTGCCAAACAAACCGTTACCTCATCCCGCAAAAATTATACCCAACCTGAGACAATCGCTTAAAAACTGAAAAAAATATGGCTCTCAGACTATGGAGACACTAAAACATTTTTTTTTTGTTTCAAAAAGGATATTATTGTGTAAAACCTAAATAAATAAAAAAGGTATACATATTAGGTATCGCCGCGTCCGTAAGGACCTGCTCTATTAAAATATATCACGACCTAACCCCTCAGGTCAACGCCAGAAACATAAAAAATAAAAACATTGTCAAAAAAGCCATTTTTTGTCACCTTACATCACAAAAAGTGTAATAGCAGGCGATCAAAAAGTCATATGCACCCTATAATAACACAAATCAAACCGCCATCTCATCCTGCAAAAGATGAGCCCCTACATAAGACAGTCGCCCAAAAAAAAAAAAATATGGCTTTCAGAATGTGGAGACACTAAAAAAAATCATTTTTGTTTCATGCTTTATTCTGTCAAACTGAAACAAAACCCCCCAAAAAGTAGTCATATTTGGTATTGTCGCATCCGTAACAACCTGCTCTATAGAAATAGCATACTATCTAACCTGTCAGTTCAACGATGTAAATAACAAAAAATAAAAACGGTTCCAAAACAGCTATTTTTTTGCAAATTTTACATTTTAATCTATTTTTCCAGTAACAAAGCAAGGGTTAACAGCCAAACAAAACTCAATATGGGTTGCCCTGATTCTCTAGTTTGCAGAAACACCCCATATGTGGTTGTAAACTGCTGTATGGCCAAACTGCAGGGCGTAGAAGGAAGGGAACGCCAAAAACTCCAAAGTAGAAACTCCAAAAAAGTGACCCCATTTTGGAAACTACGGGATACGGTGGCAGTTTTGTTTGTATGATTTAAGGGTAAATATGATTTTTGGTTGCTGTATATTACACTTTTTTTAAAGAAAGGTAACAAAAAATAAAAATTCTGAAATTTCATCTTCATTTGCCAATAACTCTTGTGGAACACCTAAAGGGTTAACAAAGTTTGTAGGTGTGTAGTTTCTTAGATGGAGTCACTTTTTTGGAGTTTCTACTCTGGGGGGGGGGCTTCAAATGGGACATGGTGTCAAAAAACCAGTCCAGCAAAATACGCCTTCCAAAAACGATATGGCGTTCCTTTCCTTCTGCACCCTGCCGTTTGGCCATACAGCAGTTATTGGGTGTTTCTGCAAACTACAGAATCAGGGCAATAAATATTGAGTTTTGTTTTACTGTTAACCCTAGCTTTGTTACTGGAAAAAATGGATTAAAATGGAAAATTCACCCCATAACAGTGTCACCCACAGATCCCCTCCATAACAGTGTCGCCCACAGATCCCCTCCATAACAGTGTCGCCCACAGATTCCGTCCATAACACTGTCGCCCACAGATCATAGCAGTCAGAAGGATGGGTCTAGAAATAACTGCCAATCAAATTAATCAATTTTTCATGTCCGTTTTTCACGGACATGAAAAACTGATGCAAAACGGATGCAAAATGTACATTAAAAACGGACACATGGCCAGAAAATGGATGCACACACTGATGCAAAATGGCCATGAAAAACTGACAGTGTGTCCGTTTTTAACGTGGCTATATGTACACGACAGTGAAAAACGGACATGTGATGTACATCTTTTTAACGGCAATGAAATGTATATTTTAAGACCAATAGTCGTCTATGGGGTTATTCACATGGCAGTTTTTTTGACTGTCAGAGAAAAACGGACGGAAAAAAATAAAACATGCTCTATCTTGTCCGTTTTTCACTGACAGACTGACCCCATACAATTGAATGGGTCCATTTTTAACATCTGTCTCTCAGAAAGGCATCAGTGAAAAAAACGTCCGTTAAAAATGTCCGTTTGCATGGAGCCTTATACTGGAATTACCGCTGTGGCCTGTAACTGACTATAGTGGTAATATGAAGGTGTGACATGCTTTGACCTGAAACATGGAGGACCTGCCTTGATACACTTTATTATCTCCTCCAGTGTTTCCTCTTCTTATCTCCAGTAATTGTATTTTACATGGGATTTTCTATGATTTTACATCGGTTCATCTTCTTTCCATTCAGGTTCCTACAATATAGGATCCGCTCAGCGTATATCTCCTCTATAAGATCATTCTCCTGATTGACCCATCAAGGATGGATAGGGATGGGGACAAGATGGCGGAGAGTATAATACATCTCACCCTAGAGATCCTCCTCCGGCTTACTGGAGAGGTGAGAGATTCTGATGATGTCACATTACATCATCTTCTCTATGTTACTAACAGATGGACATGGCTGGAGAGGTGAGAGATTCTGGAGATGTGCGGAGTGATATTTATTACTGCGTCTCTCCATAACCAGGAATACACAGTAGTGAAGAAGACCTCTAGTGAGCATTGTCAGGCCCCGGTATCTGAAGGACGGGGAGGAATCCTGAGCCCAATATCCAGGCCGACACCTCACATCCCGATACACGAGAAAGTCAACAGAGAGAAGATCCTAGAGCTCACCAACAAGATCATTGAGCTGCTGACTGGAGAGGTGACATCGCTGGGAATGCCGGGACATTATACAGTAACACTATGAAGGGATCTGAGTGATGACTGTATCATTGTGTTGTCAGGTTCCTATAAGGTGTCAGGATGTCGCCGTCTATTTCTCCATGGAGGAGTCTGAGTATTTAGAAGGACACAAAGATCTGTACAAGAACGTCATGATGGAGGATCACCAGCCGCCAAGTAAAAGACATGAATAAATCCACACATCCTCTCTCTAGTTATATGTAAGGAATTAATTTTTCACCGTATGTTTTTCCTACAGTTAAAGAAGAGAGAACAACGCTGGAGAGATGTCCCAGTCTTCTTCTACAGGATGAGAGATGTCCTAGTCCTCTTCTTCTACAGGATGAGAGATGTCCTAGTCCTCTTCTTCTACAGGATGTGAGATGTCCCAGTCTTCTTCTTCTACAGGATGGTTCAGAAGAACATCAAAGCATTCCATATGATGATCAGATAGATGGAAATAAGGTCTCATGAAAGGTTTCCTATGATCTGTAGAAGTGCTGTGAAGATCTTGTGTTCAGTCTTGTTTTATATACCAGTATTATATGTTTTATCCTTGTATAATGAGAAAGGTAGAGATGGCAGGATTACAGCTAACTATAGACCTTACATGTCGTCTGGATCTTCTCACAGTTTTCTGGTCTGTAGAGACTGCTGGTTGGAATAAGGAGCCAACTAGATGCGTATATACAGGAGACCTGCAGATATTTTTGAGCGTCAGACAATGAAACATGGCACATGTAGATCCACTGTGTCTCCTGAACAGATTTGACATGGTTTTGCTCCAAAGTGTGTTATATAAGTGCCCCCCCCCTTCCCTCCACTTCATCCCCTGCACAGGGATCTAGTCTTTGTTGCAGGGGAACCACTAGGCTGCTGCACTTGAAGTAGTTTCTGTACAAGTGACTGGTGACCCACATGGTCAGGAAAGGCAGAATACATGCAGTCCGATAAATGGTGTATTGTCAGGGCAAGCAGCTCAGGATCAGAACAGAAGTCAGGCAAGGGTCAGGTCAAGTCAGGCAGCAAAGTGTCCAATCTAGAAGTCAGGCAGAAGTCTGTACACAGCTAAACCAATTCAGACCACAGATATATTATTAAATGTACAAATATCTTTATTGAAAAATTTCTTAATATACACACAATTTTTTCTAAACAGGAGCAAAAAATGCAGGAGAGAAAGTAGATGTAAAAATGACACACCTGACACAGGGAAATTTTTGGCTGGGGGTCCGGATTAAATAAATCACACTGGATCCACAATACTAGGTTATATATAATGGGCATGTATCGATATACAAAACTATATATATATTTAGAATATCACCCATAAGAGTCAATCCCGGCTGAGGTCATAACCCGTTGCAATCCATCAATGTGGAATAATAGCAAATAACATTTCAAAGGCCACAGTCAGGATCGAGAATCATAGAGATCACTGCCTATAATACACAGATACTGCACCAATACAAGTTAGATCGAGTGTAGAAAAGTAATTATAGTCTTAAAACATACCCATGGTATCTCAGTGTGGACCGGCCGCAGTCAACAAAACACCTCAACACGTGTTTCACCACCAGGCTTCGTCAGGAAGTCTGTACACAGAACAAGCTTTGCATGAAACCAGCATACTAGAACCTATTGCTCCAGCTCCTTTCCATGGCTTGTAGAGATTAGAGTGCGTGCATGCCGGCCCTATAAGAGCCAGAGATAGTGTGTGCACACATGACCTATGGGCAGAGAAGGTCATTATCGGCAGGAAGCCTCAGCTTGTGTGGGAGGACAGCGTTATTCCAGCAGCCGGGACCACTGGGAAGGGAAAGAGGGATGTCTGTGGGACTGGACCACTGGGAAGGGAGAGAGGGATGTCTGTGGGACTGGACCACTGGGAAGGGAGAGAGGGATGTCTGTGGGACTGGACCACTGGGAAGGGAGAGAGGGATGTCTGTGGGACTGGACCACTGGGAAGGGAGAGAGGGATGTCTGTGGGACTGGACCACTGGGAAGGGAGAGAGGGATGTCTGTGGGACGGGACCGCTGTAGCCCTAAAACTATGGAGCAGGTAAACCTGGCAGCAGACGTGCCCACCAGCAGGAAGGAGAGGAGCTATAGGCACGGACCGCTGCCATAGCAGATAACTCTGCTGTCATTTCATCACTTATTGTCATTGTAATTAATGATCTTTTCTGGTCACATCAAACATCCCACACGACTCCTCCATCAGTCTGCTGACTTTTACCATTTCTGTTTCACAGCTTTTAAATCTGGGTAAAGATCTGAAGAATATTAAGGCTGAAGATCCATATGTGAGGGGTGATGAGCAGATCATAGAGGACGTTCCCACAGATCACCACCCAGGTGAGTAGTAACCACTACATAAAGCAGAGAAGACTCACAGATTCTGCTCCTTCACTGGCTGCTGATTACTCCTTGTATAGTCAGGTAGTGGTGGCAGTTTGGGGGTCACATATTGTACTTTCTGACAGGTTTTCCTTTATTAGCACATAATTGTTACCGATACCAGGTGTCCCACAGTATTGGTCACAAGGTTGGGGTTATCACCCATTCTTCTAACTTCTATGAACCCTCTTTCTGTAGCATTTAGAGGCTTAACTGACACTTCCGAATTTCTGGAAATAGGATAAGCCTTATGGTAGAGCTAAAATCAAAGAGCTGAAATAAAAAGCGCCACCAATGAACAGTCGCAGCCGCCTGTCTGACAATAAAGATTTCACAATGTTCTGCCCTAAAGAAGTAATCATAGGAAGAAAATCCCCGGTGGTCAGTGACAGCTTGCTGGCCATTCTTCTCACCCCTTCCTGCTAAAGACTTCAGTGCTATACCCCACTCTCCCCAGGGGCTCTGACCAATCACAGTATATGGGACCCCAACCCCAAAATATCTCATGGCAGCTGTTAAATGGTCCCTTGTTGACACCTCAGAGAACAGTCACAGTCCTGGTTTGACAACGTATAGGATTATTGTATGTGCAGAGTGGTTTTATAGGGGAGCAGTTCTCTATTCGCCTTACACCGTGAGTTATCGGGTTCTAGACATAAATTGTAAACCCGGTGGTGTCCTAGTATCACACCCAAACAGGGAGGGGGATTGTGTAATCAATATTGGAGCCACCTATAGACTGTATCTAGTAGTTCAAACAGTAATACATTCTTATCTAAATGTTGGTTTGCATGAAAACTTCATTTTTTGTGAAATAATACGTTTTTTTATAACTGTTTCGATGCAAATATAGAGCAACCATTGTTAAAAAACCATTAAAGGGAACCTGTCATCAGAAGTGGCCTATTATTTATTGTATTTATGTTATGCATTTATATGGCGCTACTATATTCAGCAGAGCTATACAGACATTAGGATCACACTGTCCCCAATGAGGCTCGCAGTCTGTTCCCTATCAGTCTGTCTTTTGGACTGTTATTGACCTATTTACATGTCCCCATTGTTCAAGCTGCCAGCTTTCAGAAACTGGTTTTGTTAAATTTGACAACTAGGTTACATAGTATATAAGACCGAAAAAAAGACATTTGTCCATCCAGTTCGGCCTGTTTCCTACAAGTTGATCCAGAGGAAGGAAAAAAACCCCTGTGAGGCAGAAGCCAATTTTCCTCACTTAAGGGGAATAATAAATTCCTTCCCGACTCCAATCAGGCATCAGAATAACTCCCTGGATCAACGACCCCTCTCTAGTAGCTGTAGCCTGTAATATTATTACACTCCAGAAATACATCCAGGCCCCTCCTGAATTCCTTTATTGTACTCGCCATCACCACCTCCTCAGGCAGAGAGTTCCATAGTCTCACTGCTCTTACAGTGAAGAATCCTTTTCTATGTTTGTGTACAAACCTTCTTTCCTCCAGACGCAGAGGATGTCCCCTCGTCACAGTCACAGTCCTGGGGATAAATAGATGATGGCATAGATCTCTGTACTGACCCCTGATATATTTATACATAGTTATTAGATCTCCCCTCAGTCGTCTTTTTCTAGAGTGAATAACCTAATTTTGATAACCTTTTAGGGTACTGTAGTTGCCCCATTCCAGTTATTACTTTAGTTGCCCTCCTCTGAACCCTCTCCAGCTCTGCTATGTCTGCCTTGTTCACAGGAGCCCAGAACTGTACACAGTACTCCATGTGCGGTCTGACTAGTGATTTGTAAAGTGGTAGGACTATGTTCTCATCACAGGCGTCTATGCCCCTTTTGATGCAACCCATTATCTTATTGGCCTTGGCAGCAGCTGCCTGACACTGGTTTTTGCAGCTTAATTTGCTGTTTATTAAAATTCCTAGATCCTTGGATCTAGGTTGTAGGAAAAATCCAATTTTAAAATGTACCTGATGTCATCAAACATAGCTCCGGTAGTCACTGGGGCGTACCGCTGGATGAGGCGAGACACAGCGTCCTCTCCTCTATCCTGCCCAACTTACTCTCACAGAGCTCTGCTGGCTTCTTGATGTCGGCTCCTGGCAATGGGAAATCTCGCACAGCAGAAGACATTGGCAGGGATCTTGACATCTGCTGACTGTGGTCCCAGCATCTCCTGGGCAAACACAGTGAGCTCTTTAAGCCGGGGTGTATACATATCTGCGCACTTCACATGTCAGGATCCTGGTGCCGGAGCGAGGTCTTCTGTGTCTGCGAGAGATTTCTCACTGCCAGGAGCGGACATCAGGAAGCCAGCGGAGGTCTGCAAGAGCAAACCGGGCAGGATAGAGGGGATGTCTCCGTTACTCGCCTCATCCAGCGGTACGCCCCAGTGACTCATGTTTGATGACATCAAGTACATTTTAAAAGTGGGTTTTTCCTACAAACAACCTGATTGGTTTTGTTGAATCTGAAAGTTGGCAGCTTGTACAGTGGGGACATGTAAAGAACTCCATAGGCCACTTCTGGTGACAGGTTCCCTTTAATAGATTTTTGATAACGGCCGTCCTTTATTTGCATAGAAACAGTTATAAACCATTTTCACTGGAATAATAAAAGTTACGTTTTGTGCAAACCAACATTCAGAGAAGAATTACTACTGGGTGCAGTCTATAGGTGGCTGCAATATTCATTACACAATTTCCCTCTCCCTGATTGGGTGTGAAACCCAGGACACCACCAGTGTAGGATTTATGTCTAGGGCCCCGATAACACATGGTGTAAGGAAGAATGTGAATTAAACAAATTACTTGAATGTGGACATGACAGCTTCATCAATCTCTGGACCCCAGGATTATGCAATATTGTAATTTTTGTTTGGGTTTTATTTTTCTTTGGTTAGTGGAGGACCTCATCAGAGGACTGCATCCGGTATTCTTGGTTGATAACATGATGGTGATAGCGGAGGTGGACATCGTGCTTGCTCCTCCCTCTGTCCTCCCTTTTCATGGGCATGGTGGGGGAGTGATCATCTGTCCTTTCTCTGCTGTCCCCTTTCCCCTATTAGGTCACCATTTTATGTTGATAACAGTGGACTGAAGATGTCCCGAGATTTGGGGTGAGGATCCATAACACATGATCTGTTCGCCGGATTCCTTTACCCCTAACTGGGAGTAAGGGTCCCTCTGACTCATCTAAGGGGGACCTCCTGTCCCAGGGGATATTCATCTGCCTTTTTATCCCTTTAGATCACCATGGTTAGCAGCTCTTGTAAGTTTGCCCCTCCTCTTGAGTGTGTGTGTGCGTAAGAGGGGTGCACACTTGACAGTGCCCCAAGTACTTTTTCCCCTCACCCATGATAGGACCCATGCGACTAGGTCCTCCCATCCAGGACAGGGAACCTGAAGAGATAAAATGGTTCACACTCCGACCACACCTCAGTTCAGGTTTTCTGTCCTTCAGATAGGATGTACCTAGGGAGTTCTTTCTCCTAGTTTTGGTTCGCACCGTGAAGGGGCCTATCCCATGCAGTGGCCATGTTCAGGTGGCTTCCAATTCAGTCTGGCGGCGTGCACGGCATCCCTTCTCAAAGATATCGGCTGAGAGCCAATGCATGTTCTGAGCATGAGCTTGGGGACGAGCGGCGCCATTCCGGCGCAAAGGAGTCTTTTCCTGTGATGCGACGCCAGAGGAGGAAGCACCTTTTGCCATCTGGATTAGGCATTTGGGCCTAGTGTTAAAAGGAGGCCAAGGCGCGTTATAAATGGCAGCAGGAGAAGGCAGCCAGCTCTATCTTTGTGCACACAGTTTTGTGCTGGATTTGGTGTCTGGATACAATGTCGGAGCCGGGTGATTCAGGACGCACCGACCCCTTGGAACCCTCAAGACCCACAAGCCCGGTACTGGACCTGAGGAGGGGGAAGTTACCTCTACATATGGTGAGAGATATCCTCTCCTAATATTTATAGGTTGTTGTTTGCTTTTGTTGTTATAGGTAGCAAAGAAGTCATCTAAGCATAAAGAATGTAGTGGATGTAGAGTAGCTTCACCAGCATCTTATGTTAGACCACTATGTCAGGGATGTGTGGATAAATTGGTTGTGGAAGAGTCACAATCTTTATCCAAAAGTATTAAGGCTTTGGTGAGATCACAAGTTAAATCATCTCTTAAGTCCCTGAAACAAAATTGAGAGACTGATTCTGAAAACTCTGGGGAGGATGATGATTTAAATTCCAGCCACAATATCTCAGATCATTTTTCGTCTTCGGAGGAGGATACAGCAGGGAGGGCCCTGTTTCCTTCTGAAGATACTGAACTTTTATTAAAGGAAGTTAAAGCTACCATGCAGTTAGAGGACGTAAAACAGCCTAAATCAATAGCTGACCAAGTTTTTGGGGGACTGGGCCCTAAACATCATAGAGTATTTCAGTTTATAAAAATATGGAAGATAGAAAATTGTTTATACCAACTACAGTCAAGAGAAAGTATCCCTTTAAAGAATCTGTATCTGAGGTATGGGATAGGTGCCCCACAGTGGATACACCAGTTGCTTAGTAGTGATGAGCGGCATAGGCAATATTCGAATTCGCAATATTTTGCAAATTTTTAGCCAAATATTCGCCATAAATTCACAAAAATCGAGAATTCAGTATCTCCAGTCATTATTTTCTTGATTGCCAAAAATCGGCAATGTAATATATTCGCGATAAAAATTCGCGATTAGAATATTCGTGATCAACACTAAGGGGAAGACCTATTGGTTGCTAGGGATGTTGCTAAGCTCAAAGATATACGCGATAAATTCTCGATCAACACTATTCGCGAATACGACTATATAGCACTATATTCTAAATATTTGCGAATTCTCGAAGTGGTGATATTCACGTTTTAAATTCGTGGTTTGAATATTTACTCTCAACACTATTGCTTAGGCCTGCTATTGCTGCCTCATGGGTCTCAAGGTCTTTAACCTGTTGGGGATACATGACGTACGGTACGTCATGATGCCCTGGTACCTAAGGACACATGACTTACCTGTGACCCCCCCCTATCGGGGATCGCTGCAATTCAGACCTGCTGGATCAGAAACTTCAAAATGACGCTTGTTTTAATTATTAACCCGACCCCTCTCTGAATTCCAGGATGGCCGAGTGGTTTGGCAGAGTGTTGGCACATTGCTGACACTCTGCCTGAAACGACTGACATCTGTGCTGGCACAGATGTCAGCCGTTTAACCCCTTCCATGCCGCGGTCCGTATGTGCCGACAGGATGGGATCACATAGGGAGGGGGCTCCCCTCCCTCTGAATCACCCGCTGCTCTGTTGTGGCAGCGGGTGATGGTTACCATGGCAACGAAGAACCAAGTGGGTCTGGGTAAAAAAAAAGTTAAAAAAAAAAGTTAAAATAAAATACACATTTATCATTGAATAAAAATTAAAAAAATAAAATACCCCACACATGTTTGATATCACTGCATCCGTAATGACCTGATCTAAATGGTCATGTTACTTTCCCCGCACGGTGAACGCCATAAAAAATAAGCTATGATGAAATAGAATTTTTGCTCACCCAAAAAAAATAATAAAAGTGATCAAAAAAGTCGTATGTACGCCAAAATGGTACCAATCAAATCGGCACCTCATCCCGCAAAAAATTAGCCCCTACATGAGACAATCGCCCAAAAAGTACAAGAAATATGGCTCTCAGACGGGTGGAGACAATAAAACGTATTTTTTTCCCCCTAAAACGATGTTATTGTGTTAAAAGTTAAATAAATTAAAAAAAGTATACATATTATGTATCGCTGCGTCCGTAAGAACCTGCTCTATAAAAATATCACATGACCTAACCCCTCAGGTGAACACCATAAAAGAAAACAAAAAACAAATTAAGTAAAAAAGCAATTTTTTTGTCACTAGGCACTGGATGGAGGGCATTCCTGGGCACTTTTTGAATGAAAATAACGCCCCTCTGGGCACCTTCAGGTGTCATTAGCATAAAGATAAAAGAGGATTTTCATGAAGGTAGAAAGCCGGATCCAAGTGTAAAGAACACCTATGGAAAGAAGGTATGAAGAGCTATAAGAACCTATGTTTGGCTTAATATTGATTTTCCAGGTGACAGAATCCCTTTAAGGGGTTAAGGTTATGGTTAGATCAGCCTGAGTCTCATATTAAGGACAAGACTCCTAGACAATAATTACTTTCTTCTCTTCCTACTTTCCTTAAAGCAGCTGATTTCCTAGCAGATGCATCCACTGATGCAGTGCGTTTTTCTGCTAGAGCGGCGGCCATGTTGAATGCTGCCAGACGCGCTATCTTGTTAAAGTCGTGGAAAGGAGACCAGGGCTTTAAGGCTAGATTTTGTGCAGTCCCCTGTGTAGGTTCTAGGCTTTTTGGCCCCTCATTAGATGATATTCTGGAAAGAGCTTCTGATAAAAAGAAGGGGCTCCTAGTTCCCCAGAGGCCTACCTTTTTTGTAAACCCCAGTCCAATTTTAGAAAACAAAGGGGAAGGCAGGGTGATAAAAGAGAGAGATTTCCTAAAACATGTACCAGTTTTTGTTCAAGCCCCACGAAAGTAGATATAAAGACAAACAGCAATGACACTTTAAGTCAGGTGGGAGGAAGGTTGTCACAGTTTTTTCTCGGGCATTCCATTGGGGGACACAGACTATGGGTATAGCTTAGAGGTATTACCAGGAGGGACACTATGCAAATAGAAGAAGCTCCTCCTCCTCGGGCTATACCCCCAGGCTCCAGCAGGAGAACTTCAGTCTTTGCTTAGTGTCTGTAGAAGGAGGATGACACTGCTACTCCTGTTTATTATTTTTCTTACAGAGGGGGACGCAGGTCAGCATGGCGCTTTCTTGGTACCCCGTGGAGTGACCGCCGCCGTCCTTGGACGTTGCCTGGCCTCCTCCACCTTTCCCCCAAAAAAGAAAAGAGGATCCGGGCTCCCTGGTAGCACCGCATCCCGCCAGCCATTGGGACACCTGCGGCCACCCTCAATCCAGAGCACTGTATCTCCCACCCTGCGGAGTCAGACGTCTGAAGAGGTGCTTCCCTGCTGGTCCGGACTTAGAGGGAGAAGACTGCAGGAACAGATAAGTATGACTGCAGTCTGTGTTTCTTCTTCTCCCTCTTCTTGTCCCCCCTGGGCCGACTGGGTGAACTTGGGGGCTGGGGGCATATGAGGCACTTATGAGGCACTTTTCTCACCCATAATAGAGGGAATTGGTACCTCTAAGGGTTCTGCAGCACTCAGTGCAGTGCTATTTCTCGGTGCCACCTTATGTCTGGTGCCACCTTAAGAATCTCTTCCACCTTAATAGGTCGGAGCCACCTTAAGAGGCCGCTCTGCCTGGAGGAGCAGACGCGGTGGCTGCAGACAGAGCTCCTGCCACGGCTCTCAGTTGCCTTGTATCTATTGGGGGGCCTTATAATAAGGGTCCCCAGCACGGCAGAAGGAATTCAGACATCTTAGGAGCATTCTTTTGTATCGCGCGCGCGCGTGTGCATTTTCCAGACGCACAATTAATTAGTGGGCGGAGCCTAACTCCTGCTTCCTCCGCCTCCTACAGCAAGGTGTCTGCCGTGGTTCTCTCGTGCTCTCTGCCTTCCTGACACTTGGATTTCCAATTTCTGCCGAACTCGGCACTTGCCAGAGCGGTAGTTTTGACCAGGTTTGCTTCCTGAACGCAGTCTGGTAGCAGAATTTTTTCCTTCTTTTCCCCAAAGGTGCCAATCATGCCTAAGCCTGGGGCACCCACTAAATCTGCCAAGGCCTCTTCTCAGGCTCCACTGGGGTCCTGTAAGTCGTGCCTTCTGCCTCTCTCGGTCACAGGTCTCTGTACCTCATGCCCTGCCCCTGGCCCCGACCAGGTTGCCCCTATTGCGTTAGTCCAGCCTGGTTCCCCACCTACACCTGCGGACTCGGTGGTACCCGTCTGGGCATCTGCCATGTTTAGTGCTGCTGCGGATCTGGCCCTAGTAGCCAAAGCGGCCATGGCCTTCATGGAGCGTATGACGCCCGCTAACCCAGAGGCGCTTCCCGCTCTAACTCCCCCCAGTGACCCTTCCAGGGGTCGCCCGGGCACTAAGAGACCGCGTGAGCGTCAGCAATCTTCATCTGATGTCTCCGCTCCCCCCCCCCCCCCGCCTTGAGGCGCGCTCTGATGGTTCTCCCCCTAGGGAGCAGAAATCAGAAGGGGAATTGTCAGATTTGGATGAGGTCATGGAGCGGGATCCCCCTCCCAGACTGTCCGCTATGGTCTCTGAGTTGGTTACGGCGGTCCGTGACACCTTCAACCTCCAAGAGGACCTTACTACTCCCGCCAGTCAGGAGTTTGCCCTCTTTTCGCCTAAAAAATCAGAGGCAGCGGTGTTTCCCGTCCACAGTGAGTTCACCGCGGTCGTGTCCAAGGCCTGGGACCGACCAAACAAAAAATTTACTAATGCTAGGCGCATGGATACGCTGTACCCGTTTCCTGCCACTAGCGTTGATCAGTGGGCTTCCCCCCCTATTGTGGATCTGCCTGTGGCCCGGCTGGCCAAAAATACTGCCCTACCAGTCCTGGACGGCTCCTCTCTACAGGATGCTGTGGACAGGCGCTTGGATTCCTTATTCAAGTCCATTTTTTCCTTGGCGGGCACGTCCCTGCGCCCGGCATTTGCATCTGCGTGGGTTGCTAGGGCCCTCTCTATGTGGCTGCAACGTCATCACCAAGATTTGACGGACCTGCATGCGTCTGCTGACACCTTGGACTTCATCCTCCAGATGTCTCAGGCAGCTAAATTCCTCTGCGAGGCCTCCATGGACATTGCGGCTCTGTTTGCCCGCATCTCCTCCCTCTCGGTAATCCAGCGCAGGAAGATCTGGTTGAAGGTCTGGGACGCGGATGCCTCCTCCAAGCGTGCCCTTGCTAACCTTCCCTTTGATGGTTCCTGTCTTTTTGGGGCCCAGCTGGATGAGTTTATTTCAGCTGCGACCGGGGGTAAGAGTACTCATCTGCCCCAGCCTAGGTCCAGACGCCCTGCTCGCCAGAATTCTTCTGGGCCCAGGTACCGCTCCTTTCGGCGCTTCTCCTCTGTCCGGCCGTTCTCCTCAGGATCTCAGGACTCCCGCAAGAAGCCTTCCTTCAAGGCTCAGCCCTCCTGGCGCCCGAGAGCTCAGTCTGCACGTCCTGCAGCCCCCAAGCAGCCCTCAGCATGACGAGGCGCCCCCACCTCTCTCGGTGGGGGGCCGTCTGCTCTCCTTTCAGGTGCCCTGGAGAGCTCACATTCAGGACGCCTGGGCTCTAGAGATTGTAACGTCTGGTTACAAAATAGAGTTCGAATCCAGACCACCGGAACGTTTTTTCCCCTTTCGGGTTCCGGGAGACCCTGTCCGAGCTTCGGCTCTGTTTGGGGCGGTCACCTCTCTTCTGGAACGGGGGGTCATCTCCTCTGTTCCCCTGGAGGAGCAGGGAACAGGCTTTTATTCCAACCTGTTTGTGGTGCCCAAGAAGGAAGGGTCTGTGCGCCCTATCCTGGACCTAAAGCTGCTCAACAAGTTCCTGCGGGTCCGGAAGTTCCACATGGAGTCCCTCCGGTCGGTCATTGCCTCCCTTCTTCCAGGGGAATTTCTTGCCTCAGTGGACATCCAGGACGCCTATTTACACGTCCCTATAGCAGAGTCGCATCAACGCTACCTGCGGTTTTCTATCGGAGACTGTCATTTTCAGTTCATCGCCCTTCCCTTTGGGTTGGCTTCTGCCCCGCGGGTCTTTACCAAGATCCTGGCACCTCTAATGGGCTTACTTCGTTCAAGGGGCATTTCTCTTTTGCCCTACTTGGACGACATTCTGATAAAGGCCCCATCCTTTCCACAAGCCGTGGACAGCGTCCAAATTACTGTCCAGACTCTGGAACAGTTTGGCTGGTTGATCAACCGGCCAAAGTCGACTCTCCTCCCATCCCAGAGGCTCTCCTTCCTGGGGATGATCCTGGACACGTCAGTCGCCAAGGTGTTCCTTCCAGACTCAAAGTCCTGCCAGATTCAGGAGGCGGTTCGGCTCCTGCTGTCTACCCAGCTTCTGTCCATTCGGCAGTGCATGAGGACCCTGGGCCTCATGGTGGCATCCTTCGAGGCCATCCCGTACGCGCAGTTCCACACTCGTCCCCTTCAGCGGCTGATTCTCTCCCGCTGGGACAGGTCCCCTCTGGGTCTGGACTCCAGGGTCCACCTTCCCCTCGGGTTCGGACCTCTCTGTCTTGGTGGCTGTTCCCCCTGATTCTGGAGTCCGGGCGGTCCTTTCTTCCCGTTGTCTGGACGATTGTCACCACGGATGCCAGCTTTTCGGGCTGGGGCAGGGTTCTCCGGAACCAGACGGTTCAAGGGGTTTGGTCAGCGGAGGAATCTCGCCTTCCGATCAATATCCTGGAGCTGCGAGCAATTTTTCTCTCCCTCTCTCATTGGACCCGGATCCTTGCAGGGGTTCCTGTGCGGGTCCAGTCGGACAATGCCACGGCTGTGGCCTACATCAATCATCAAGGCGGGACCCGCAGCAGGGCCATAATGCAGGAGGTGGAGCGGATCCTCCAGTGGGCGGAGTCCAACGTCCCGGTGTTGTCGGCGGTGTATATTCCGGGTGTCAACAACTGGACGGCAGATTTTCTGAGTCGGACCAAGGTGGATCCCGGCGAGTGGTCACTGCACCCGGAGGTCTTCCAGGACCTTTGCTGCAGGTGGGGCCGTCCGGACGTCGACCTGATGGCTTCCAGGTTGAACTGCAAGGTCCCAGTGTTCCTGGCTCGGACGAGGGACCCGAGAGCTTGCGGAGTGGACGCGCTGGTATCTCTATGGCAACAATTCCGCCTTCTCTACGTCTCCCCCCCCCCCCCCTTCCTCTGCTACCCAAGGTTCTTCGCAGGATCGCGCTGGAGGGGATCCCGGCGATTCTCATCACCCCGGACTGGCCCCGCCGCGCCTGGTTCGCGGACGTCGTGCGCATGCTCGCAGACGCTCCTTAGCCCCTCCCGGACAGAGAGAATCTTCTGTCTCAGGGGCCTCTCTTCCACCGGAACTTACGGTCGCTGCTTTTAACGGTCTGGCTGCTGAAACCATCATCCTGAAGTCACGGGGCTTCTCCGAGTCAGTGGTGCGGACCATGATTAAGGCGCGGAAGCCGGCTTCCTCTAGGATTTACCACCGCACATGGAAGGCCTTTCTTTCCTTTTGTGAGTCCTCGTGGCTTCCTCCCCTACGCTGTTCCATTCCGGTGGTACTTGCATTTCTGCAGTCTGGCCTTGAGAAGGGTCTCTCCCTCGGTTCCTTGAAGAGTCAGGTCTCGGCTCTGGCTGTCTTCTTCCAGAGGTCCCTTGCTCGTCTCGATCCGGTGCGGACCTTTCTTCAAGGGGTGGCGCGTTCGGTGCCCCCGTACATCCATCCCCTGCCGTCTTGGGACCTTAACTTGGTTCTCCTCGGCCTCCAGGGGGCCCCCTTCGAGCCCCTTAGAGATGTGACTCTTTCCTTCCTTACCTGGAAGGTGGTTTTTCTGGTGGCCATAACCTCTATTTGGCGAGTGTCGGAGCTAGCTGCGCTATCCTGCAGAGATCCTTTCCTGGTTTTTCACCAGGATAAGGTGGTTCTGCGTCCGGTTCCATCCTTTCTACCTAAGGTGGTTTCGCCCTTCCACCTTAATGAAGACCTGGTTTTACGTTCCTTTTGTCCTTCTCCGGCGAACTCCAAAGAGCGCGCTCTCCATTCCCTGGACGTAGTTCGGGCTCTTCGAGTGTATCTGAGGGCCACAGCTGATTTCCGCCGTTCTGATTCCCTGTTTGTGGTTCCTGACGGTCCTCGTTGGGGTTTGGCGGCCTCCAAGGCCACCGTGGCGCGCTGGATACGATCAGCCATTTCTGCGGCTTACCGTGCTCGTGGTAAGATTCCTCCGGCCCGGATCACTGCCCACTCCACTAGGGCGGTGGGATTCTCCTGGGCCTGTTGCAATCGGGCTTCAGCGTCCCAGCTGTTTAAGGCGGCCACTTGGTCGTCCCTGCATACCTTCACTAAATTTTATCAAGTGCATTTGCTGGCGTCCGCTGACGCGGCCCTTGGGCGCAAGGTGTTGTAGGCAGCGGTTCCCGTTTGACCATTGGACGTGGCTCCTGGTGGTGCTGTGACTGTCCCCCAATGGAATGCCCGAGAAAAGGAGATTTTTGTGAAACTCACCTGTAAAATCTTTTTCTCGTAGTTCCATTGGGGGACACAGCTCCCACCCCTTCCTGCGTATGCACGGGAGGATGTTTTTTCTATTGTTCTCTGGTTGGACCTCACGGTTTACGGTCTGTTTGGTTCCTTTACCTTTTTGTTCTCCTTCTCCTACTGCTTTGGCAACGCCTGAAGTTCTCCTGCTGGAGCCTGGGGGTATAGCCCGAGGAGGAGGAGCTTCTTCTATTTGCATAGTGTCCCTCCTGGTAATACCTCTAAGCTATACCCATGGTCTGTGTCCCCCAATGGAACTACGAGAAAAAGATTTTATAGGTGAGTTTCACAAAAATCTCCTTTTTCCTGACTGGGTGTCCGTTTCCCAGAACAGATGGATTCTAGAGGTTATAAAACATGTCCACTCGACTTATTTGTTCAAACAATATGCCCCAAAAAAGAGAAACTTTACAATTGGAAGTTATAACTCTATTAAGCAAAGGGATGGTTTGCCCGGTTCCCAACACAGAAGTACTGTAGGGGAAGGGTTTCTATTCCCCTCTTTTTTTTTAGTAAGAAAGCCAAATGGATCGTTTAGAGTAATACTTAATCCGAAGAGACTGAACAAATCCCTAACTTACAAGAAATTCTGTATGGAAACAATAAAGTCAACGACAAATTTAGGCTTCCAGAATTGTTGGATGGCGAAATTGGATCTGGAAGACGCTTACTATCACATTCCGATTTAAGCCTTGTCCCAGAAATTCTTGAGAATAGCAGTTTGGATAAGAGGGTAGTTGTTACATCTTCAGTACAGGCTGCTCCCCTTTGGCATATCTCAGACTCCACAAAGGTGGTAGCAGAGATAGCTGCCTTCGTAAGACTAAGGCCCCTTTCATACGGGCGAGTATTCCACGCGGGTGCAATGCGTGAGGTGAATGCATTGCACCCGTGCTGAATCCAGACCCATTCACTTCAATGGGCCTGTGTACATGAGCAGTGATTTTCACGCATCACTTCTTGCAGGACCTGGCTGGAAAGGGACCTTCGGTGACGTCATCGCTCTCACGACGTGGTGAGTTCGGTGACGTCAGCGCAGGTCCTGCTGAATGAAGATAGAGATTCTTATATCTTCATTTAGCAGGACCTGCGATGACGTCACCCCGCTCACCACGTGGTGAGCGAGATGACGGTACCGAAGGTCCTTTTCCACCTAGGTCCTGTAAGAAGACGACGAGCCTGGCTGCACGATCAAGTGGATGAGGTGAGTTAAATTTTTATATATTTTTTTTAACCCCACAATGGATCTTTTACTTAGCATTCTGAATTAAAGAATGGTATTATTTTCAAAATGCATTGCACTCACGCGGAAAAAACTGAACAACGCAATCGCAGTCAAAACTGACTGGAATTGCGTGCGCACTCGCACGATTTCCCCGCAACGCACCCGCATCATATCTGGCCCTCACATGCGACGCCTGTGTAAAAGAGGCCTAGGAGGTGTACTTTTAGTACCTTATCTAGACGATTTTCCGTTTCACGTGCGTATTACAGCGCGTTTTTTGGAAATAGGAAACACGCGTTGTACGCGCGTTCGTGTGATTGACCACTCTGGCGTCAATCACAATACGCGCGAAAAAATGCCCCAAAGAAGCTCCTGTACTTCTTTGGGCGTAGGGCGTTTTACAGCGCGTTCGCACGTGCAGTAAAACGCTCAGGTGAGAACCATGCCCATAGGGAAACATAGGTTTTCGCCTGTTGAGCGTTTTACAGCGCGTAGGAACGCGCTGTAAAATGCTCAGGTGTGAACCCAGGGTTAGACCTTTCATCAAAGGCCAGGTGTGCCCTGTTATGGTGGACAATACCGAAGAATCTGTCTGCAGGAGTCCCATGGCCTTTCAAAGATCAGATAGTGGTTACCACAGACGCCAGTACCAGGGGTTGGGGAGCTCACTCTGAGAACAGGTACTGGCAAGGGAGGTGGGGCCTAAAATCAAGGAAAGGCTCCTCCAACTTCAAGGAACTAAAAACGGTAAAGATGGCCTTATAATAAGCAAGAAAATATTTTTTTTATTAAGACAATTCAACAACAGAGGCCTACATAAACCGTCAGGGGGGAACAAAAGTTCCACATCTTTTGCTTTTGTCCCAAGAGATGTTTCATATAGCGGAAGAAAGAATGCTTTTCCTGTTAGCAGTCCATCTAAAGGGAAATAAAAACTTGATAGCAGACTTTCTAAGTCATACATCCATCAAGCAGGGGGAATGGTGTCTGAACTAGTCCAAAAATATGGTCTTCCCACAGTAGATCTGTTTGCTTCCAGAGCTGAAAGAAAGGTGGAAAGGTTCTTCTCTCTCAATCCTTTGGACTGCCCTTTTGCAATAGATGGGTTAGCGCAAGACTGGAGTCGGGAGCTGGGATATGCCTTTCCCCTTTTTGCCTTATTCCCCAAGCATTGAGGAATAGTGACCCTCAGTAATCTTCGTAGCTCTAAAGTGGCCAAATAGATCCTGGTACACAAACCTTCTGAGGTTAGCAGTACTTTACCAGGGGCCTCTATTGCATCCCAATCCAGAGATACTTCATCTCTCAGTATGGAAATTGAAAGGGAAATCTGGTCTAGGAGGGGTTTATCAGACAGAGTAGTTTCCACAATGTCACGTCTAAAAAGTAAATTAGGGTGTGGAATATTTTTTCTACCTTCCTAGGTTACAGTCTAGAGCCTTTAAAAGTCCTGGATGTGCCAAAAGTTCTAGATTTTTTACAAGCAGGTCTAGATAAAAATCTAAAAGCATACAGGTTGCGGTTCTGAGTATTTTTTAACACTAAGTTAGCAGAACATCAGTGGATTAAAAGAATCATGTCTGCAGCTTCTAGATTACATCCCCCATTAAGACCCTTATCTTCTCCTTGGGATATAAACACGATCCTTTCGGCTCTAACTCAAGAGCCGTTTCAAACAGTTAATAATATCTCTATTAAGACTGCTTACCTTCAAGATGGCTTTTCTGATTGCAGTTACTTCAGCTAGAAGGGTCTTAGAAATTCAAACTTTCTCAGCTTTTCCCCCTGTGTTGGAGGATAAAATAATTATTAGGCCCATTCCATCTTTCCAGCCGAAGGTAGTCTCAGATTTCCACAGGAATCAGGATGTGGTGTTGCCATCATTTTGGCCAAATCTTACAAATCTGTTAGAGTAAAAATTCCACTGTCTGGATGTCAGAAGATGTTCGTTATGTTATTTAGATTACACGGCATCCTAGAGAATAGATGAGAATTTATTAATACAATTCTAAGGTAGATTCAAGGGTCACAAGGCTTCTACTAGAATGATAAATGGGTCAAAAATGCCATTTCCTTGCCTATTCTTCTTTGAACTTGTCTCCCCCAACTGGGTTTGGCACATTCAACAAGAGCAGTTGCTGCCTCTTGGGCAGAAAAGGCGGATGCTTCACTGGCCCAAATCTGCAGAGCAGCCACTTGGAGTTCTCCTCATACCATTTTACCTTGTTTAGACACTATAGGCTGCATCTAAATTGAGATACAGCCTTTGGGAGGAAAGTACTACAGGCTGTAGTCCCCCCGCCCCCGTCCCCCCTAAAAGTGTAACAGTTTATTCTCGCATGGGTGCTGTTATGGGTAAGTAAAAAACAAAAATTACTCTTATAGGTAATTGTTTTTCTTGAACCCCATGACAGCACCCCAAAATTTCTCACCCTTAGCTTAATTTAAATTTTTTTAATTTTTTTTAAAGGGGGAATTTTCACAAATGGGCAAATAGATGCATGATATTGAATAGGGATTCCCTTTTTTTCCATTGTCTCTTTTCTATTTTCAAGCCTATTCTTTGGTGGTTGGTGTGCCTCCGGAGGTTTGGTTATTATTATCACTGAGGTGTGGTGGGGTAGGAACCATTTTATCTCTTCAGGTTTCCTGTCCTGGATGGGAGGACATAGTCACATCAGTGCTCATATGGGTTTCAGGAAAAACAATTACCAGTAAGAGTCATTTTTGTTTTCAACCTACACAAGGCGGAAATGGCTGGAAACCCTGGGTTTCTCCCCCTTGGTGGAGTATTCAATAACATTAAGTAACATTATGTCCCTTGTTTATATGTTTCAGCGCTTACTGAAGCTATGCGCAGGCGCTCTGATGTAGTTTACTTGGTTGCCCAAGAGCTTCAGCTCCATGTTTCTTATGAAAGAAGCGCAGGCACAGACTGTAATGGCAATTCGCATGCTCCGTAACTATTAGGATGCAGACGGCCATCTTTGATGTGGTTCTTGTTCTGTATATGCCGATCACTAGGTGATGTATATACATTGTGGCACTGCATGCGCAGTAGCTATTAGAATGCAGGCGGCCATCTTTCATGTGGTTCTCCATCTGTATATGTAGCTCACGCTGTGATGTGTATACATCATGGCGGGGCATGCACAGTGAAAATACAGGGACGGCAGCAGCCTGATAGATCCACATGGAGTCCGGGGCAGAGGGAGCCATGTCCATGATTGTTTTTATTAATCAGCACAGATGCACTTTATGTATTACCACTAATCATGTAGTTTACCCATATACTGAGATGACAAGATCAAGATATGAATTTCACAGAATTATGGACAATGACATATGTCTGTATAGTCTGTACACTGATTGAATCAGGATGATGTTTGTTACTGTACTATTGTTACCACACTTTATTAACCCCTTAAAGACCTGCTTTTATTTTTGCATTTTGAATTTTTCCTTCCCACGTTCCATTAGCCATAACTTTTTTATTTTTTCATTCACATAGCCTATTTTTTGCAGGACAAGATACCGTATTTTTCGCTTTATAAGACGCACCTGATGATAAGACGCATCTAGATTTTTGAGGAGGAAAATAAGAAAAAAATATTTTTAACCAAAAGGTGTGCTTTTGGTGGGTTTTCAACTAATGGTGTGTAGATGGCACTGTTATGGGGGATCTGTGGATGACACTGTTATGGGGGAATCTGTGGATGGCACTTATAGGGGGATCTGTGGTGGACACACTGTTATAGGGGGGGAACTGTGGTGGACACTCTTATGGGGGGATATGTGGATCATACACTAGTGTGGGGGATGTGTGGATGACACACATATAGCATCTTATGTAATGGGGGGTCACTATTCACACAGGACAATATACTGTGACACATATTGTTACAGTATAACCCGGTATAGTAAGGGTTAATACCGTTCGGGCGATTCCCTTGGAGAAGAGCACAGCAACCCACAACCACTGGAATCCACCGAACTGGAACCATACGAAGTCCTCCTTTCCTGGAACAGGCAAGAGAACGTTCTGGAGTAGCAATTCCCCCCAAGTACGAGACGAGGCTCCGTATTGATGGTTAAACAGGAATTACTAACTTTATTGAGGGCTACCTGCCCGGTATTTATCCAGGTCTCCCACCTGGTGGACACTCCCCTAGGGGACCAGAAGGAAGACTGAGACACAGGGGATACAGCAGCCAATCACACACAATGGGACAATAGGGACAACCACACCCAGCAGAGGCTGGCAATCTGTCCCCTCCAAAACCCAGTGGCGAGGTTGGTTTCGCCACACATCTCCTCTTTTCCAAACAGACTAACAGGGTATCTGACCTTCTGCCGGTCAGTGCTCTTGTTAGTCCAGCAGCCCACCCACAAAACAGAAACAGCAGTACAGCCCACCCACAATAAATGGTTACTACACCTGTGCAAGGGATAAACCTGTCCATGTCCATGTGCCCCACTACGGCTGTGTGGGGGACTGGTAGACTGAGGTGGTGGGTTGCTGAGTGGGCAGAGACCAGCGGTTCTCTGCCCTGGTGCCAGCGCTACCACAGAAGTAGCCTGGTTGGAGCCTGGTTGTTGGAGGGGGAGACCGACTGTCTCCCCTTTAGATAGCCCACCATACTGCTGTGGGGGGAGACCGACTGTCTCCCCTTTGGCTAAATGGCCCTGTTGCTGGGGGACAGGACCGACTGTCCCTACCCCCTGTGCTGTGAGTGCAGAGACCACGGTCCCATCTGCACTGTTGTGGGGCTTACTGTCTCCCCCTGGTGCGTTAAACGGCCGCTGGGGAGAGGGGGTAACAAGCTCCTCTCCCAGACATTCTTCCAGCCGCTGGGGAGGGAGACCGACTGTCTCCGCTCCCAATACAGTGCCCTGCTGCTGGGGAAAGGAGACTGGGCTCTCTATTCCCTGCTGGGCACTCTGCCTCTGGGGAGGGAGGACAAGGCTCTCCTCTCCCAGTAAGTCACTCTGCTGCTGGGGGCCAGGACCGACTGTCTCTGCCTCCTGTAACTTAGCCTGCCGCTGGGGAGAGGGGGTAACAAGCTCCTCTCCCATGCATACTTCCAGCCTCTGGGGAGGGAGACCGACTGTCTCTGCTCCCAATACAGTGTCCTGCTGCTGGGGAAAGGAGACTGGGCTCTCTATTCCCTGCTAGTCACTCTGCCGATGGGGAATGGAGACTGGGCTCCCAATTCCCTGCACTTTACTCTGCCGCTGGGGAACAGGACCGACTGTCTCTGCCCCCTGTAACTAAGCCTGCTGCTGGGGAATGAAGACTGGGCTCCCAATTCCCTGAAGGACCGGTGGAGAGACCTCGGTCCCATCTCCACCGGCCACCTGGGTTTCTTTCCAGTAAACCTCCACAATATCCTCCCAGCTGAAGGGCTCTGGACCTGGGTCTGACACTCTGCTCTCTCGCTGAGCCCTCTCACTGGAGTGGAACAGCTGTTGGTAGTCCTGTTCCAGCTCCATCTCCCGGGTCACCAGGTGGACCAGGTCTTGCTCAATTTTGTGAGTGTCGTCCCAGTCATACATGCTCTCCCGCCACTCAAATAGGTCCCTGAACCGGGCTTGTGTAGGGCTCCCAAACTCCAGCTCTGAAAAAGTCTCCCATAACAAGCCAGGACCATCAAACTCGTCTCCCTCTGGTTTGTCATGCTCGGCTGTCCGGGGTAGGTACCGAGCTTCATACCACCAGAGTGCCTGGTAGGCATCTTCCAGCCACATCTCCCGCCTTACCAGGTGCTTCAGGTCTTCTACCCACTCTTCCAGGGGCTGCTCTCCTAGGAAGGGCATCCGCAGGGCTACTCGCTTCTGCTGTCGCTGCTCGTCCTTGGGGAGCCTCTCGTCCCGCAGATATTCCACAATACCCAGTGCCTGGTACCAGATGCCTTTGCGGACTGCATCTCGGTGATCCATGACACCCTCATCATACTCCATTGCTGGTTCCATCCCGGTGCTGTCAAGGTCGCTGTACTGGGACACACGTTGCCCTCAAATTGTAAAATCCACAGTGCCTTCTGTCGCTGTCCTTCTGGCTGTAGGAACGATCCTGCTGCTTGCCACCAGTTGTTACGGTATAACTCGGTATAGTAAGGGTTAATACCATTCGGGCGATTCCCTTGGAGAAGAGCACAGCAACCCACAACCACTGGAATCCACCGAACTGGAACCATACGAAGTCCTCCTTTCCTGGAACAGGCAAGAGAACGTTCTGGAGTAGCATGAATGAAGTGGGAGGAGCATGAATGAGTGAGCATC
Organism: Bufotes viridis; assembly: GCA_033119425.1. NCBI lineage: Eukaryota > Metazoa > Chordata > Amphibia > Anura > Bufonidae > Bufotes > Bufotes viridis. The sequence goes on from CM065592.1 coordinate 455,798,248, forward strand.
GCGAGGTTACGCTGCCGCCCTGCCTGCCGCTTTCATAGTAAGTTGTACAGAGGATTGCCTGAGTTTAAAGTACAAACATTGGCTGAAGAGGATTACTGTACCATGACTTTACTTTTAAAAACTGCTGTGTGTGGGGCCCGATGTATTACAGTACAATGACTGCATCGGGCCCCGCTGCGAGTGTTGCCAGCCTCCTTCCCCTTCTCCCATCCCGCTGATACATCGCAGTGCGGCAGCGATGTATCAGCGCCATCAGAGTTGGCAGCATTTGCTTTATAAGACGCACTGTCATTTTCCCCCCACTTTTGGGGGGGAAAAAGTGCGTCTTATAAAGCGAAAAATACGGTATGTCTTTTGATGCCACCTATGTGTTGTATTAGCAAATGGGAAACAAATAATTAGTGGGATGAAAGTGAAAAAATAAACAACAGAATTCTGCTAAGGTTTTGGGGGTTTTGACATCACGGCGTTCCCTGTGCACTAAAAATGACCTGCTGCCTTATTCTGCAGCTCAATTCGATTGAGGAAATACCAAACCTGTATAGTTTTTATTTTAATTACTTTAAAAAAATAAAAATCTTAAAAAAAAATTAACATTTTCTTTGCATTGCCAAATTCTGCCGGCTATAACATTTTTATATTTCCGTCTACAGAACTATGGACTTGTAGTTTTTGATCACTGTTTTTTTTTTTTTTTTGGGGGGGGGGGAGTGACTAAAAATTGCAAATCACGTTTTTTTTTTACAGCATTCAGCCCACAGGCAGTCTTTTATTTTTTTATAGTTGAGACATTTTCTGATGCGGCGATACCTAATGTTTGTTTTTTCATTCTTTGTATATTTTTATATGTAAAATTGGGAAAGGGAAGTGATTTAAACTTATAATATTTTGGTGTTTTTTTTTATTTTAACCACCTCAGCCCCCCTAGCTTAAACACCCTTAATGACCAGGCCACTTTTTGCAATTCCGCACTACGCTACTTTCACGGTTTATTGCTCGGTCGTACAACTTACCACCCAAATGAATTTTACCTCCTTTTCTTATCACTAATAGAGCTTTCATTTGGTGGTATTTCATTGTTGCTGACATTTTAACTTTTTTTGATATTAATAAAAAATTACCAAAATTTTTGCAAAAAAATTACATTTTTCGCTTTCTGTTGTAAAAGCTTTTTAAAAAAACTACATTTCTATATACATTTTTCTCTAAATTTATTGTTCTACATGTCTTTGATAAAAAAAATGCAATAAGTGTATATTTATTGGTTTGGGTAAAAGTTATAGCGTTTACAAACTATGGTGCAAAAAAGTGAATTTCCGCATTTTGAAGCAGCTCTGACTTTTTGAGCGCCTGTCATGTTTCTTCAGGTGCTAGAATGTCAGGAAAGTATAAATACCCCCCAAATGACACCATTTTAGAAAGAAGACACCCCAAAGTATTCGCGGAGGGGCATGGTGAGTTCATGTATCATTTCATTTTTTTTCACAAGTTAGCGGAAAATGACACTTTCTGAGGAAAAAATAATAATAATAAAGTTTCCATTTCTGCTAACTTCTGGCAAAAAAAAAAAAAATCTCCCACGGACTTACTATGCCCCTCAGTGAATACCTTGGGGTGTCTACTTTCTGAAATGGGGTCATTTGTGGGGTGTGTTTCCTGTTCTGGCATTTTGGGCGGGGCTAAATTGTGAGCAACCCTGTAAAGCCTAAAGGTACTCGTTGGACTTTAAGCACCTAGGCTGCAAAAAAGTGGCACACATGTGGTATCGCCGTACTCAGAAGAAGTAGGGCAATGTGTTTTGGGGTGTATTTTTACATATACCCATGCTGGGTGAGAGAAATATCTCTGTAAATTGACAACTTGGTATAAAAATTTTTAAAAAGTTGTCATTTACAGAGATATTTCTCACACCCAGCATGGGTATATGTAAAAATACACCCCAAAACACATTGCCCTACTTCTCCTGAGTACGGCGATACCACATGAGTGACACTTTTTTGCAGCCAAGATGTGCAAAGGGGCCCAAATTCCAATGAGTACCTTTAGGATTTCACAGGGCATTTTTACGCATTTGGATTCCAAACTACTTCTCACGCATTAGGGGCCCCTAAAATGCCAGGGCAGTATAAATACCCCACAAGTGACCCCATTTTAGAAAGAAGACACCCCAAGGTATTCCGTGAGGGGTATGGTGAGTTCTTGTAAAATTTTATTTTTTGTCACAAGTTTGTGGAATATGAGACTTTGTAAGAAAAAAAAAAAAAAGTACATTTCCGCTAACCTGTGGAAAAAAAAATCTTCTATGAACTCGCCATGCCCCTTACGGAATACCTTGGGGTGTCTTCTTTCCGAAATGGGGTCACATGTGGGGTATTTATACTGCCCTGGCATTTTAGGGGCCCTAAAGCGTGAGAATCCAAATGCGTAAAAATGCCCTGTGAAATCCTAAAAGGTACTCATTAGAATTTGGGCCCCTTTGCGCATCTTGGCTGCAAAAAAGTGTCACTCATGTGGTATCGCCGTACTCAGGAGAAGTAGGGCAATGTGTTTTGGGGTGTATTTTTACATATACCCGTGTTGGGTGAGAGAAATATTTCTGTAAACTGACAACTTTGTATAAAATTTTTTAAAAAGTTGTCGTTTACATATTTCTCACACAAAGTATGGGTATATAAAACAATACATCCCAAAACACATTGCCCTACTTCTCCTGAGTACGGCGATACCACATGAGTGACACTTTTTTGCAGCCAAGATGCCTCATTGGAATTTGGGCCCCTTTGCACATCTTGGCTGCAAAAAGTGTCACTCATGTGGTATCGCTGTACTCAGGAGAAGTAGGGCAATGTGTTTTGGGGTGTATTTTTACATATACCCATGCTGGGTGTGAGAAATATCTCTGTAAAAGACAACTTTTTAAATTTTTTTATACAAAGTTGTCAATTTACAGAGATATTTCTCTCACCCAGCATGGGTATATGTAAAAATACACCCAAAAACATATTGCCCTACTTCTCCTGAGTACGGCAATACCACATGTGTGCCACTTTTTTGCAGCTAAGATGCGCAAAGGGGCCCAAATTCCAATGAGTACCTTTTAGAAGGGCATTTTTACGCATTTGGATTCCAGGCTTCTTCTCACGCTTTAGGGCCCCTAAAATGCCAGGGCAGTATAAATACCCCACATGTGACCCCATTTTGGAAAGAAGACACCCCAAGGTATTCCGTGAGAGGCATGGCGAGTTCATAGAAGATTTATTTTTGCCACAAGTTAGCGGAAATTGACTTTTTTTTTTTCTCACAAAGTCACCCTTTCCGCTAACTTGTGACAAAAAGTTAATTCTTTCATGGACTTAATATGCCCCTCAGCGAATACCTTGGGGTGTCTTCTTTCCAAAATGGGGTCATTTGTGGGGTGTTTGTACTGTCCTGGCATTTGAGGGTCTCCGCAATCATTACACCTATGGCCAGCATTAGGAGTTTCTGCGATTCTCCTTATATTGAGCATACGGGTAACGAGATTTTTTTTTTCCGTTCAGCCTCTGGGCTGAAAAAAAAATGAACGGCACAGATTTCTTCATTCGCATCGATCAATGTGGATGAAAAAATCTCTGCCAAAAAATGTACAAAAAAAAAAAGAGGGGAAAGGACATAGGAGTGCTTGCGAAGTAAGGCCCCATTCATACGCCCGCATCTGTTCCGCAATTCTGCGGAATAGATGCGGGCCCATTCAGTGTGAATGGGGCCGGCTGTGATGCAGAGAGCACACTATGTGTGTTTTTACCCATTTATTTTACTCTTACTATTTGTGTATGTTATTTTTACTTGGTCTCATTTTATAGCTGTTTTTGTAAGCACTGCACTATTTTTTTGTGTATAAAATATTCACTTTATAAGTCAGCCTTGTTTCTCTAAAGAATCCATAGCCTGAACGTGTGACTTTGTGATTGCTGGTGAGCAGAACGTATATACAGCCAGATCCATAAATATTGGGACAGCAACACAATTCTAACATTTTTGGCTCTATACACCAGCACAATGGATTTGAAACAAACAAGATGTGCTTTAACTGCAGATTGTCAGCGTTAATTTAAGGGTATTTACATCCAAATCAGCTGAACGGTGTAGGAATTACAACAGTTTGCATATGTGCCTCCCACTTGTTAAGGGACCAAAAGTAATGGGACATAATTATAATAATCATAAATCAAACTTTCACTTTTTAATACTTGGTTGCAAATCCTTTGCAGTCAATTGCAGCCTGAAGTCTGGGACAGATAGACATCACCAGATGCCAGGTTACATCCCTGGTGATGCTCTGCCAGGCCTCCACTGCAACTGTCTTCAGTTCCTGCCTGTTCTTGGTGCATTTTCCCTTCAGTTTTGTCTTCAGCAAGTGAAATGCATGATCAATCGGATTCAGGTCAGGTGATTGACTTGGCCATTTCTTTCCCTTAAAAAACTCTTTGGTTGCTTTTGCAGTATGCTTTGGGTCATTGTCCATCTGCACTGTGAAGCGCCGTCCAATGAGTTCTGAAGCAATTGGCTGAATATAAACAGATAATATTGCCCGAAACACTTCAGAATTCATCCTGCTGCTTTTGTCAGCAGTTATATAAATCAATAAATACAAGAGAAGGAGTTCCATTGGCAGCCATACATGCCCACGCCATGACACTACCACCACCATGCGTCACTGATGAGGTGGTATGCTTAGGATCCTGAGCAGTTCCTTTCCTTCTGCATACTCTTCTCTTCCCATCACTCTGGTACAAGTTGATCTTGGTCTCATCTGTCCATAGGATGTTGTTCCAGAACTGTGAAGGCTTTTTTAGATGTCGTTTGGCAAACTCTAATCTGGCCTTCCTGTTTTTGAGGCTCACCAATGGTTTACATCTTGTGGTGAACCCTCTGTATTCACTATGATGAAGTCTTCTCTTGATTGGTGACTTTGACACACATACACCTACCTCCTGGAGAGTGTTCTTGATCTGGCCAACTGTTGTGAACGGTGTTTTCTTAACCAGGGAAAGAATTCTTCGGTCATCCACCACAGTTATTTTTCGTGGTCTTCTGGGTCTTTTGGTGTTGCTGAGCTCACCGGTGCGGTCCCTCTTTTGAAGAATGTTCCAAACAGTTGTTTTGGCCATGCCTAATGTTTTTGCTATCTCTCTGATGTTTTTTTTTTTTTTTTTCCAGCCTAATGATGGCTTCACTGATAGTGACAGCTCTTTGGATCTCATCTTGAGAGGACACAGCAACAGATTCCAAATGCAAATAGCACACTGGAAATGAACTCTGAACCTTTTATCTTCTCATTGTAATCGGGGTAATAAGGGAATAACACACACCTGGCCATGGAACAGCTGAGAAGCCAATTGTCCCATTACTTTAGGTCCCTTAACAAGTGGGAGGCATATATGCAATCTGTTGTAATTCCTACACCGTTCACCTGATATGGATGTAAATACCCTCAAATTAAAGCTAACAGTCTGCAGTTAAAGCACATCTTGTTTGTTTCATTTCAAATCCATTGTGGTGGTGTATAGAGCCAAAAATGTTAGAATTGTGTCGGTGTCCCAATATCCTGACTGTACGTGGATGGTGCAACAATTCCGACTTACGTCAAAGTCGGTGGTGGCAGATGGTGTTTGGGGGTGATCTACACTCACTTTGCGGCCTGAGTGTGTGGTGTGCACAGAGTGAGAGCTTGGAGGTAGTCTGGCCCCTGGCAGACCCATCCCTAAGGAAGGACAGCGTCTGTCCGAAACGCCTCAGTTTTTTGGCACCTGTAGCAACCCTTAGCTGCAGGAGTGACATCACTAGTCGCTCCGTGAGAGCACAAACTGCTAACTCTTATGTTAACAGCATCACGCCACCAGCCGGGGCGTAAGCTGTACAGCAAAGAAGGTAATTTGTGACAGTGCGGGATCCTGGATTCAATACAGCAGAGAACATAGCTCAATAAGAGCAGCGCTTACCACAAGGTAATAGAATTAATAAGAGCTAACAGCAATATTGCGGGATCGCAATACAATAGGATTACTTACCATTGCACACGTAACAGGAATATTTATTATTACTTTACCTCCCCTTGAGAGCGCGGTACCATTTGAATTACTTGAAGTATATCTACTAAGCATAGCAGTTTGTGCGGTCCTGCTGCGGTACCACAGCCACATAGGTATAGCAAACATAAGCGCGCTACTGAAGTAACTAAGTATCAGACAATATTTGAATTTTGCTCCATGACTTGTAATTTGTATGGATTTTCTTTACATAGAACTGTTATAAAATATATATAATTTTAAGGTTCTATTATTTAAAAATTGTAAAACTCAGATTTATTCTTGGCAGATGACTGTACCAGGAGCTCAGAGAAACATGTGATGTCAGATTTTAGAACAGATGATTGTGGTGTCACAGAAGATACACATGAAGAGCATGCCATTATTTCAGATGTATCCTCAGCTTTTCACAGCAAAGGTCTATCATCTGATCATTTGGATGGATTTCACAGAAGAAGTGTTTATCATCAAAGAAGTCACACAGGGGAGAATGCTCTTACATGCTCAGAATGTGGGAAATGCTGTAAATCTAAATCAGATCTTATTAGACATCAGAGAACTCACACAGGGGAGAAGCCATTTTCATGTTCAGAATGTGAAAAACATTTTAACTCTAAATCACATCTTTTTAGACATCACAGAATTCACACAGGGGAGAAGCCATTTAAATGTTTAGAATGTGGAAAATTGTTTACTGATAAATCAACTATTCGTAAACATCAGAGAATTCACACAGGGGAGAAACCATTTTCTTGTTTAGAATGTGGGAAATGTTTTACTGATAAATCAACTATTCGTAAACATCAGAGAATTCACACAGGGGAGAAGCCATTTTCTTGTTTAGAATGTGGGAAATCTTACACACAGAAATCATGTCTTGTTATACATCAGAGAACTCACACAGGGGAGAAGCCATTTCCTTGTTTACAATGTGGAAAATCTTACACGGAGAAATCAAATCTTGTTAAACATCAGAGAATTCACACTGGAAAGAAGCAATTTTAATGTTCAGAATGTGATAACTAGAGATGAGCGAACTTTTGAAAAATTCATTTCTGCAGCTTGGTCAAAGTTCAACAAGAAATTTGATTTGTTCTGAATTAATTTGTCAGAAAATCACTATGTTAAAGCTCCATTTAACCTATCAATCAATAAGACCATTTTTAACGGCCCCTTAAACCGAAGTGCACCCGTCTAACAGCCATTAAAAATGGTAATACGCTCATATGCACTTATGGCCTTTTGGGTTAAAAAAAAATCACTCACCTCATCCATTTGCTCACACAAGGGCTGTCTGCTCCTCTCTTGAATGAAAAAGACCTTCTAAAGGACCTGCGCTTAGTGTGATGACTTCTGGGAGAGCACGATGACATCATCACGCTGAGCGCATGTCCTTCGACAGGTCTTTTTTAGTCAAGAGAGGAGCGGACTGCCTCTGCACGAGCTAGTGGATAAGGTGAGTACATTTTTTCCCCCCGTTTTTTTCTAAGACAACTCCAGCCGCCATTTTTGGAAAATGATTCAATATCATAAAGCCCAAGGAAATTTGGCTTCATTTAAAATTGATTATTTTAATTTTTTTCCCCTAAAATTCAGACTGTATTCCACTTTGGATGGTTCGCTTCGCTGAACACTAGTGATAACCATAAAGCAAATCTTGTTAGACATCGGAGAATCCAGATGCGGAGAAATTATTTTCATGTTCTGAATGTGTAAAATGAAAAAGAACTCAGTCAAGTCTTATCACACATCAGTGAATTCACACAGGGCCGAAGCCACTGCCATGTTCAGGATGTCATCTGTAATTGCACAGCAGAGAGTTTACAGAGGAAAAATGTTTTTTCTACCAAGGGATTTTTTTTTATTTGAATTTGTCAACTTCCAAGAGCTATAACTTTGATTCATTTTATGTAGCAGTATGAGGGCTTGTTTTTTGCGTTACAAGTTGTAGTTTTTATGGTGCTATTTTGGGGTACCATGACCTCCTGATTAACTTTTATGAACTCTTTCTGGGAAAAAGGTGGGTTAAAACAGCAATACTGTTTTTACGCTATAAAATTTGCAGTGTTTATTTTTTGGCACAAATGACATGATTACTTTATTCATTATTTGATTATAGTGATACCAAATACATCGGTTTTTTTATAAAGTTACACATGATAATTGTGTAGTGCAAGTCATTACGGATGCAGCAATACCAATTATGTAAGATTTTATCTTTGCCTTCAGTTCTTAAGGGCTCATTTACACAACCATCTGGTCGCCGTGCCCCTGTTGTGGACAACAAATAGCAGGTCTGCAAAACATGGGCACCGGCTGCTTTTACTCCATATCATAGATGTGGACCCATTGACTTGAATGGGCCTGCAATCCGCAAGATACGTCAAATGATAGGACATAAAACAAATTTTTCAGGACCATAGCAGAGTGAGGTTTTTTAACTAAATTCAAACCAAGCCCTTAGCGAGCCATAAATACCTCTCTTGCCCCTGATATAAAACTCAACTTTTATTTATTACATTTAAAATAGTTATTCAAGACGTGAGCTAACTTTAAAAAGTTTGTTTGGTCAGTAGTCTGTCCAAACCCCTGATGACGCTAGTGTATGCTGGCAAAACATGTCGGGGGACAGATTCTGATTGTTTTTAGAGAGTTTGACTGTAGGATATTGCATGTGAATAAGCAACTAGAAAAATATACTAATATAGTTTAAGGATATACTAGCAGCCAGTAGGGGAGTGCACACCCATACGTGACTGCATTAGTACGAGTAGGCTCGGATCCAAAATTACTGACCAAACAAACTTTTAAAGTTAGCTCACGTCTTGAATAACTATTTTAAATGTAATAAATAAAAGTTGAGTTTTATATCAGGGGCAAGAGAGGTATTTATGGCTCGCTAAGGGCTTGGTTTGAATTTAAATGATAGGACATGTCATATTTTTTGCAGAGCAGAGTCACAGATTGGAAGCCCACAGAAACACTCAGAAGCATGTCCAAGAACTTTGGGGTCTGTGCCTCCGCTCCGTAAAAGATTGGACATGTCCTATCTTTTTATGTATTTTGCGGATCTCGGACTCATTCAAGTCAATTAAATTGGTCCGCATTGCCATAAAGACTTCACACGGCCGGTACCCATGTTTTGCGGACCGCTATTTGCAGTTTGCAACAGGGGCAGGGCAACCATGAGCTCTAGAGTCCATTAAATGTATTGCACATGCTCTCAGGTCCTGAGTAATTTTAAGTAAGGTACTGCATGAAACAAAGTAAATGACCCTGCAGTGTAATCAGGCGATCCGTCACATGATTCCCTTAGACTTTATATAACTGTGCAAACATTTTGTTACCATTTGTTAATAAATCTGCATTTTGGGCCTATGTCTGTTTATTCTTTAGATGATAAGATATGGGCCCAGAACTTATGGAGTTAAGGAAGAGTCGGTGGTCACTGTGTGTGCAAATGGTGAGGGGAGACTTCCATCGTGGATCCCAGACTTTGTGGAATTTTTTAGGACACTTTGAGGGTCATTTATCAAAGAAACTTTTTACTCTGGTCTTTGATAGCCACTACACTGCCGAAGGATGTGCCTACTATATCCCAAAACATACACTTCATCATAACTTAGGTGTATACTCTGGTAGTGTGCGCCTGAAGTGAAATTCTACTCCACTCCCTGAGTGGAGTAATTTTTAGACAACTTTTACACCTGAAATTGGATAAATGTTTGTGAATGGGCCAATTTTCCAGCCAAAAAATGTCTGTGTCACGGATGCGGTAAAAGGAAAACACCAAACAGACAACAGGAGGGAAGGGATGAGTCACTAGGTTTTGATGCTAGTGAAAGGGAAAATGGGTCACCTCCTGGCCCTGACTCCTATCTGTATGGGCACACCTTGAAGGTAGGCATGCCCATACACCGGAACCTGGAATCCCTGGAGACCCTGCGGTGCCCTATAGATATTGACAGGGCTGAGAAGACCTGTTTTTTCCCAGCTGAAGAAACCAGCATCTCCCTGAGGCCTAGTAACTACCAACAAGGGGAGGGAAAACAAAACACAGAAGGAACGAGACCCTTAACTCCTGTAGAGAGATGGACCAGCAGCAACACAAGGAAAGACAAGCACACCAGCTCTTTCAAAACTCAAATGAAGCTATCCAGCGCATGGTTAGGAGGGTGGGGTCAGACTAAATAGGAGAGGAGTAAGATCATTAGGCTGCACCTTAAACAAGGGGTGTGGACATAAACAACAACACAGAATCAGGATTAGTCAAAGAGGCTGTTCGATTCCTCCACGCTCAGCCAGTCTCTCTGATCTCCTGACATTTGACACATGCGGGACCTTAACATTACCCCCCTTTTATGGGTGACCTCCAGGCACCCAGGACCGACCTCATCAGGGTGAGCTCTGTGAAAGACCTTCACAAGATGATCAGCATTAACATCGTCTGCTGGAACCTATATCCTTTCCTCTGGTCCATACCCTTTCTAGTGGAAGAGATATTGGAGGGATCTACGAAGAACTCGAGAGTCCACAATCCTGCTGATTTGAAACTCCAAATTACCGTCCACCATGACAGGAGCAGGAGGCAAGGAGGATGGTTCAACAGGTTCGACACATTACTTCAACGACTTATGAAATATGTTATGGATTTTGAAAGGCACCATGCCCTGATGTAGGCTGATAGCTGTAGGCTGAGTATGTTGGGAATTGTAGTTTAGCAACAGCTGGAGGGCTGCAGGTTGGGCATCCCTACCGTAATAGGATGAATTAATTGCTCCTTTCAACCAATGACGCCATTTCTCAAAAGTCAATTTAATGGGCAGCAATTCTCTATTACCCACATCATAATTTCTTTCGGCAGTCGACGCGTCAACCTCTACAATAAATGTCTGAGTACAGAATAGGGGCCGAAGCAAAACATTCCTTCACAGCAGATAAGGCTTATAATGCCGCATCAGACCAGTTCGGTATATCAGCACCCTTCCTAGTCAGGTCTGTTAAAGGTTTATCCACAGTAGAATAGTTCAAAATAAATTTACGGTAGTAGTTGGTGAACCCCAAAAACCGCTTTCAGATTTTCAGGTCGATCCCAGTCCAACATGGCACGGACTTTCTCGGGATCCATCCAAAAACATAAGTGTCGGGATTCAAACCCGTGACCGGCCATGTCCCAGGCGGTAGCTCTAGCCACTAGACTACCAGCCCTTCTGGACTTTTCCTTCTGCTGAACTCTTTGATCTACCTTGTTCCAGCCTTGCCTTGTTAATCTCTGTGATTCCTTGCACCTGCTACTTCCTCTTTATAAGCCCAGCCTCTTGCACCTGACCCCCGCTGGTTATTGTTCTTCTGAACTTGATCCTGCTGCATCTTCCGCTGTTCCTCTGTTGCTACTACTAACCAACTCGACTGCTGCCAACCTCGGAATCGTCCATGACTACTCTTCTGCTTGATCCTCTACTACCGTCTACCTCTCTGTTGCCGACCCGGACGCCTCCACCCCGCCTCTTCTCCTTGCGGTCTCCCGCTACTGGACTCCACCCGCTACACTGCCGGTGCCCTCTAAAGCAGGTGAGCTAGCACCCCTAACACTAAGGCCTCTTTCAGACGGGCGTTGCGGGTGCACTCCGTCAAACAGTGCGGGTGCGTTGCGGGAATTGCCGCGATTTTTCCCTGCGAGTGCAAAGCGCTGTCATGCGTTTTGCACGCGCGGGAGAAAACTCGGCACAGACCCGAACCTGCACTTCTTCACAGAAGTGCATGTTTGGGTCAGAAATTGTCCCGCTGGTATTATTCCACATTATAACATAGTTATAATGTAAAATAATACCCTTGGCCATCTCCCTAATGTTGAACCCGGTGCAGAATGGGTTAAAAATAATAAACTAATCATAACTTACCACAGCCTGAGGATAGTGATTAAGGACCTTGGATGATGTCACATGGTCACATGGACCAATCACATGCTCCATCACCATAGTGATGGAGCAGGTGATTGGGCCATGTGATGTGACGTCATCACAGGTCCTTTAGATCATCGATGCTGCAGGGAAAGAGAGGACAGATCGCGACTACGCGATCAAGTGGCTAAGGTAAGTTAACTTTTATTATTTTTAACCCCTTCCTCATCATTTAACAATGCATTCTTTATTAAGAATGCTATTATTTCCCCTTATAACCATGTATAAGGGGAAATAATAGAGATTGGGTCCCGTTGCTAAGCAACAATGCGGGAAAATCGCAACGCATCCGCACTTGGTTGCGGATGCTTGCGATTTTCCCGCATCCCCATTCACTTCTATGGGGCCTGCGTTGCGTGAAAAACGCAGAATATAGAACATGCTGCGATTTTCACGCAACGCAGAAGTGATGCGTGAAAATCACCGCTCATGTGCACAGCCCCATAGAAATGAATGGGTCCGGATTCAGTGCGGGTGCAATGCGTCCTCCTCACGCATTGCACCCGCGCGGAAAACTCGCCCGTGTGAAAGGGGCCTAAGTATCAGAGCAGGTAACCCAGGAGTTTCACATTCTAAACAGCAAATACACACTTTTCCAATTTAGCATACAACTTATTCTCTATTAGGATCTGTAACAGCTGTCTTACATGATCTTGATGAGTTTTCATATCTGGAGAATAAAATAGTATGTCATCCAGATATGCAACAACAAACCTCCCCACCAGATGATGAAAGATTTTATTGACAAAGTGTTGAAAAACCGCAGGAGCATTGGTTAACCCAAAAGGCATGATCAGATTTTCAAAATGACCCTCTGGTGTATTGAAAGCCGTCTTCCATTTGTCCCCCTCCTTGATCCTTATCAGATTATATGCCCCCTCAGATCCAATTTGGAGAACACCTTGGCACCGACAATCTGATTAAACAAATCTGGAATCAAAGGAAGAGGGTAAGGATCACGGACAGTAATATGGTTGAGCTCACGAAAGTCCAGACATGGCCTAAGAGTACCATCCTTCTTTTCTACAAAGAAAAACCCAGCAGCCACTGAGAACTTAGACTGTCTAATATGTCCTTTATCCAAACCTCGGTGATATACTCCCGCATGGCCTTACTTTCGGGTCCCGAAAGGTTATAGAACCAAGTTTTAGGCAGTTTAGCTCCGGGAATAAGATTGACGGGACACTCCTGGTTACCACTTTCAGAAAGTACATCAAAAAATTCAGAAATGAACGAGGGTACAGTTTTAGTGGTGACCTCAGAGAATGAAGTATTAAGACAGTTGTCAATGCAAAAATCATTCCAATCGAGAATCTGTCTCGCTTGCCAGTCGATGGTAGGGTTATGTTTGCTTAACCCCTTAAGGACTCAGCCCTATTTCACCTTAAGGACTTGGCCATTTTTTGCAAATCTGACCAGTGTCACTTTATGGTGATAATTTTAAAACGTTTTTTCTTATCCAGGCCATTTTGAGACTGTTTTTTCGTCACATATTGTACTTCATGACAGTGGTAAAATGAAGTCAAAAAATGTAATTTTTATTTATAAAAAAAATACCAAATTTACCAAAATTTTGGAAACATTTGCAATTTTCCAAGTTTCACTTTCTCTACTTCTATAATAAATAGTAATACCGCCAAAAAAAGTTATTGATTTACATTCCCCATATGTCTACTTCATGTATCGATCATTTTGGGAATGCCATTTCATTTTTTGGGGACGTTACAAGGCTTAGAAGTTTAGAAGCAAATTCTGAAATTTTTCATACATTTTCAAAAACCCACTTTTTAGGGACCAGTTCAGGTCTGAAGTCACTTTGTGAGGCTTACATAATAGAAACCACACAAAAAAGGCCCAATTTTAGAAACTACACCACTCAAGGTATTCCAAACTGATTTTACAAACGTCATTAACCCTTTAGGTTTTCCACAAGAGTTAATGGCAAATGGAGATACAATTTCAGAATTTCGATTTTTTGGAAAATTTTCCATTTTAATCAATTTTTTCCAGTAACAAAGCAAGGGTTGAAAGCCAAACAAAACTCAATATTTATTGCCCCGATTCTGTAGTTTGCAGAAACACCCCATATGTGGTCGTAAACTGCTGTATGGCCAAACGGCAGGGTGCAGAAGGAAAGGAACGCCATATGGTTTTTGGAAGGCGGATTTTGCTGGACTGGATTTTTTACACCATGTCCCATTTGAAGCCCCCCGATGCACCCCTAGAGTAGAAACTCCATAAAAGTGACTCCATCTAAGAAACTACACCCCTGAAGTAGGCCTGCACAATATATTGCGAAAGCAATCGCAAATAATCGCCATATCGCAATCTGCTGACCCAAAAATGCTGCAATTATATTACAGTACATTTTGCTTTATAAGACACACTTTTTCCCCCCCAAAAGTGGGGGGGGGGGGGAATAGCAGTGCGTCTTATAAAGCGATGGTTGACTTTCTTCGTGACACTGACACTGTATCTCTGGCCGCTATGCTGCACAGCGCGGCCAGCGATACATCAGTTACAGTGCGGGGAGGGAGGAGGGGCTGGAGGCAAGTCGCTATTTTAATGAACACATGTTCTTCTATCTATTTTATTTATCTGTTCTGTGCAGTGTGTAAGAGGGTGCAAGGTGTCATATTCGATGGCAGGTACGTGTCACCGAGGTTGCTGGCCTCGGTGAGGTAAGAGCCGGGTTTTTTTTGGTCTGCAGCAGCTAGTGCTGCTGGACTCTGTTACTTAGTTTGGCTGCAAAGCTAATCCGGGCCGGCTCTTACTGGGAGTAGGCAAAGAGTTGGGTGGGTGCCTACTCCCCACGGTCCAGGCCGGACTTTATCCGGGCCTTTAAAAGGCAGCCTCCTTAGCAGCTGAGGGTGGTGATTATCCTGGAGCCTGATAACAGGGCTGTGGAGTTCTCTGTCCTGGAGGAAAGAGCTCAGCAAGGAGGTGGCTTTTGTTCCTGGCTACCTGAAGGTGGATTCTCCTGCGGCTGGGCCGACAGCCTGGTGCGAACCTGCACCTACACCTCCCAGGTGACTGAACCTGTGTTGGCCTGTTTTGTTTTGCCTCCTTGTTTCTGACATGTGTGAATTACCACCAAAAGACTGTTTGCTGTTTATTTTTGTGTCAGTGTGAATAAAACACTGTTTATTGCACATCCTGGACTCTTTGTTTTGCCTCGGTACTGCACCCGCACCGCTGTCTACCAAAGCGACTCCCCACATTTGGTGTTGGATGCGGGCATGCGCAGTGAGGCTGGCGGGAACGCCGAAGTTTTTTTTTTGCTAAAGTGCATGGAATATATTAAGCCAGCAAAGTTGCAAGCAGGAATTTCTGGCAACATGGAGGCTGCTGTGAAGGCTCTCATAGAGGCTAACGTGCAGCAGCGGGAGACCAACCAGCTACTGCTACAACATGTGATGGCGTTACAGGCGGCAGGAGCGTCCCACCACGTCCATGATGCCCGGAAAGCGGTCCGTGCGGCGATCCCAAAAATGACCCCCGCAGACGACGTTGAGACATACCTGGCGGTCTTTGAGAAGGTCGCCGTGAGGGAAAAGTTACCCCGTGACCAGTGGGCTGAGGTGGTCGCTCCGTTCCTGGCTTCCGGACCCCAGCAGGTGTTTTTCGACTTGTCGGACGACCAAGCGGCAGATTATGACACCGTGAAAGGAGAGATCCTAGCCAGACTGGGGGTGAACGTGCTGGTCCGCGCTCAAAGAGTCCACCAGTGGGACTTTAAAACGACTGATCCCGCTAGGCCGCAGTACTACGACCTGCTGCACAGGCTGCAAAAGTGGCTGCAGCCCGATCTACTAAGTCCCACTGCCATGCTGGATCGACTGTTGGCGGACATCTTTTGGAGGGCCCTGCCTTATCCCCTCCAGCACTGGATCGGCCAGGTATCGCCCACCAATGCCCTGGAGATGGTCGACCTGGTGGAGCGTTACGAGGCCACCAGAAACCTGCAGGGGAGTCTTGCTGGGAAGGGGTCAGTCAAACCCCGGAGGCCTCTGCCCCAGTTCCGACGTCCGGCGACAGAGCGGCCTGCACGGAATATACCCCCTGCGAGTCCGCCTCCCGTGGTATGCTGGAGGTGTCAGGAGCCAGACCACATCAGGGCCGACTGTCCGCATCGGGATGAGCCGATGGAGGTGAACTACGGGGGTCGCCACTCCTTGTACGCCCGGAGACTGTGTGCGACCACCCAGTATACGGGCCGGAAAGTGGGTGTGGTGTGCATTCACGGAGACTTAAAGGACTATCCCACTGCTGTAATGTCTCTGTCCACGGCGGCCGGCACCTGGACTTGTGAAGTGGCGATCTCCACAAAGCTACCCTATGAACTGATAATTGGGAGAGACTTCCCTGGTTTTCCGTCACTGTGGCCTGAGGTGAAAGTGTCTAATAGCCCTGAGACAGGGGTAACCCTAGCAGAGTGGCCTGATACCACTGGAAGGCCAGAACCCTGGGAGCCCGAGTCTGAAGGGCCAGCGGTAGGGGTGACCACTGCTGCAGCGGTAGTGGGGGAGACAACCCCACTGAGTGTAATGGTGGGAGACATTGCCACCGGGACCTGAGTTGGCAGACCTCAATGTCTCCGGGGAAAATTTTGGGACCGCACAACACCGGGACCAAACCCTAACCAGGGCCTGGGAGAATGTGCTGGAAATTGATGGCAAACCCCAGAAACCAGGGGCTGAATTAATGTTCCCACGATTTATTGTTCTGCAGGATATGTTGTATCGGGTGAACCAAATCCGAGGTGAACCTGTTGAACAGTTGGTGGTGCCCACAGCGTATCGCAAGCTTGTCATGGAGCTTGCCCACCAACATGTTCTTGGGGGACATCTGGGGTGGCAGAAGACCCAGGACCGCATTCTGCAGCGGTTTTATTGGCCCAGTGTGTTCAAGGAGGTAGAAAATTACTGTAAGTCCTGTCCAACCTGTCAGGTAAATAGCCCCCAGCCACATTTCCGTAGTCCTCTGGTACCTCTGCCAATTATTGAAGTACCGTTTGAGCGAATCGCTATGGATTTAATTGGGCCTGTACCAAAGTCTGCCAGGGGCCACCAACACATTCTGGTAGATCTCGACTATGCCACTCGGTATCCGGAGGCGGTGCCTCTGCGACATACCTCAGCTAAGCTCATTGCCAAAGAGTTATTGGAGATGTTTTCCGTGTGGGCCTGCCAAAAGAGGTTCTGACAGACCAAGGGACCCCTTTTATGTCCAAAGTAATGAGGGAACTGTGTAAATTGTTGCGTATAAAGCAGTTACGGACGTCCGTTTACCATCCGCAAACAGACGGTCTTGTGGAGAGGTTTAACCAAACTCTAAAAAAATATGTTAAAGAGGGTGGTGTCTAGAGATGGGAAGGACTGGGATCTGCTTCTGCCCTATCTCATGTTCGCAGTGCGAGAGGTGCCCCAGGCCTCTACTGGGTTCTCGCCCTTCGAACTGCTTTATGGCAGACACCCTCGGGGCCTGTTGGATATCGCCAAGGAAGCCTGGGAACAACAGCCTGTCCCCCACAAAAGTGTCATTGAGTATGTCGCCCAGATGCAGGAACGGATGGAAAGGGTGTTGCCTTTGGTCCGGGAGCATATGGAGGCAGCGCAACAGGCCCAGAGTAGGGTGTACAATCGTCAGGCTCGGGTACGGGACTTCAATCCGGGAGATCGGGTTTTGGTTCTGGTACCCACCCTTGACAGCAAATTCCTAGCTAGGTGGCAGGGCCCCTATGAGGTGATCGAGAAGGTAGGGGAAGTAAATTACAAAGTACACCAGCCAGGCGGCGCAAGCCGGAGCAGGTGTACCACGTGAATTTACTTAAGCCGTGGAAAGATAGGGACGCGGCCGACGACCACAGCCCCGGCCAGGGCTTCTAGGTGAAAAGGGTCCAGCCCCACAGTTCGAGGCCTGTGAAGCCGTAACCACGGTAAAAATTGCAGACAGCCTGTCTTCGAAACAAGTTCAGGAAGTCCGGGAGTTCCTCAGTCGGAACACGGATGTGTTCTCGGACCTCCCTGGCCGCACGTCTCTCATCCGACATGACATCGTCACTGAGCCTCAGGCCAAGGTCCGGTTAAAACCATACCGGGTACCCGAGGCTCGGCGGCGGGCCATCGCAGAGGAAGTGCAGTTAATGTTGAAGCTCGATGTCATTGAGGAGTCGAAAAGTGAGTGGGCCAGTCCCATAGTCCTAATACCCAAGCCGGATGGGACGTTGTGGTTCTGCAACGACTTTCGCAAGTTAAATGAAGTATCCAAGTTTGACGCGTATCCCATGCCCCGAGTAGACGAGCTTGTTGAAAATTTAGGACAAAGCCGTTATTTTACTGTGCTGGACCTCACTAAAGGGTACTGGCAGGTACCCTTAACGGAGTCGGCTAAGGAAAAAAACGCGTTTGTTACCCCGCAGGGCCTGTATCACTACAAGGTGTTACCCTTTGGCCTGCATGGCGCCCCCGCCACTTTCCAAAGGTTAATGGACATAGTGCTGCAACCACATCGTCAGTACGCCTCGGCCTACTTAGATGATGTAGTCATCCACAGCACCGACTGGGAAAGCCATTTACCCAAGGTGCAGGCGGTAGTGGATGCCCTGAGGAAAGCTGGACTAACCGCCAATCCAAAAAAGTGTGCGATTGGGTTGGAAGAGACCAAATATCTGGGATATGTAATCGGGCGGGAGTCATCAAACCTCAGGTAACTAAGGTAGAGGCCATTCGTAACTGGCCCCGACCGGTCACCACCAGGCAGGTAAAGTCGTTCCTGGGTATTGTAGGATACTACATGAGGTTTGTGCCCCACTTTGCCACAATAGCAGCGCCATTGACAGACCTGTTGAAGGGACGAAAGTCTGGGAGGGTTAGCTGGAGTGAGAAGGCGGAGGAGGCTTTCGCCGCATTGAAGTCGGCCCTGTGTGGGTCCCCGGTTTTGGTGACACCCGACTTCAACAAGGAGTTTGTCGTACAGACCGACGCCTCGGAGGTAGGCCTCGGTGCGGTACTGTCTCAGGAGGTCAACGGGGAAGAACATCCCGTTGTCTTCCTGAGCCGTAAGCTCAGTCCCGCCGAGTCCAGGTATAGTATAGTGGAGAGGGAGTGCCTGGCTATCAAGTGGGCACTCGAATCTCTCCGCTACTACCTGTTAGGGAGGAGGTTCCGTCTGGTGACCGACCATTCCCCTCTCAAGTGGATGAGTCAGGCCAAGGAGAGGAATGCTCGGGTCACCAGGTGGTTCCTATCCCTTCAAAATTTCAAATTCTCCGTGGAACACAGGGCAGGCTGCAAAGCTAATCCGGGCCGGCTCTTACTGGGAGTAGGCAAAGAGTTGGGTGGGTGCCTACTCCCCACGGTCCAGGCCGGACTTTATCCGGGCCTTTAAAAGGCAGCCTCCTTAGCAGCTGAGGGTGGTGATTATCCTGGAGCCTGATAACAGGGCTGTGGAGTTCTCTGTCCTGGAGGAAAGAGCTCAGCAAGGAGGTGGCTTTTGTTCCTGGCTACCTGAAGGTGGATTCTCCTGCGGCTGGGCCGACAGCCTGGTGCGAACCTGCACCTACACCTCCCAGGTGACTGAACCTGTGTTGGCCTGTTTTGTTTTGCCTCCTTGTTTCTGACATGTGTGAATTACCACCAAAAGACTGTTTGCTGTTTATTTTTGTGTCAGTGTGAATAAAACACTGTTTATTGCACATCCTGGACTCTTTGTTTTGCCTCGGTACTGCACCCGCACCGCTGTCTACCAGAGCGACTCCCCACAAGTGCTATTAGGAAAATGGCAAGTTTTGTATTTTGTACTTTTGCAGTAATGCAAATATGTATTTTATTTTGAAAAACACTGTGCATTTCAGTTCTTGAGTTTAGCATAACTACATTTCACATTATCAGTCATCTGTGTGTGCTTTTACCTCGAAAATCCAAGCAGATAGACCTCTAGCACAATTCCCTTAAAATATCGCATCGCATATCGTTATCGCAATTTTTAGGGCCTTAATCGCAATCGCACAAAATTCCCATATTGTGCAGCCCTACCCTGAAGGTATTAAAAACCGATTTTACAAACTTTGTTAACCCTTTAGGTGTTCCACAAGAGTTATTGGCAAATGGAGATAATATTTCAGAATTTCTATTTTTTGTTACCTTGCCTCAAAAAAAGTGTAATATAGAGCAACCAAAAATCTGATTTACCCTAAAATAATAAAAACAAAACTGCCACCTTATCCCATAGTTTCCAAAATAGGGTCATTTTTTGGGAGTTTCTACTGTAGGGGTGCATCAGGGGGGCTTCAAATGGGACATAGTGTCAAAAAACCAGTCCAGCAAAATCTGCCTTCCTAAAACCATATGGCGTTCCCTTCCTTCTACGCCCTGCCGTTTGGCCATACAGCAGTTTACGACCACATATGGGGTGTTTCTGCAAACTAGAGAATCAGGGCAATAAATATTGAGTTTTGTTTCGCTGTTAACCCTTGCTTTGTTACTGGAAAAATGGATTAAAATGGAAAATTTGCAAAATAATTGCTGTTTTGGGACCGTTTTTATTTTTTGTTATTTACATCGTTGAACTGACAGGTTAGATTGTGTGCTATTTCTATAAAGCAGGTTCCTATGGACGCGACAATACCAAATATGGCTACTTTTTGGGGGGTATTGTTTCAGTTTTACATAAAGCATTTTTGAAGAAAATGATTTTTTAGTGTTTCCACATTCTAAAAAGCCATAGTTTATTTTTTTGGGCGACTGTCTTATGTAGGGGCTCATTTTTTTGCGGGATGAGATGTCAATTTAATTGGCACTTTCTTGGGGTGCATATGACATTTTGGTCGCTTTCTATTACACTTTTTGTGATGTAAGGTGACAAAAATGGCTTTTGTCACCGTATTATTTATTTTTTGTTGTGTTTACCTGAGGGGTTTGGTCATGTGTTATTTTTATAGAGCAGGTTGTGATGGACGTGGCGATACATAATATGTATACTATTTATTTATTTAAGTTTTACACAATATCATCATTTTTTAAAACAAAAAAAATCATGTTTTAGTCTCTCCATAGTCTGAGAGCCATATTTTTTTTATTTTTTTGGGGCGATTGTCCTATGTGGGGTATCATTTTTTGCGGGATGAGATGACTGATTGGCACTATTTTTGGGCGCATATAACTTTTTGATCGCTTGCAATTAGTTTTTGAGATGTGAGGTGACAAAAGTGTTTTTTTTTTTACATTGTTTTTATTTTATTTTTTTAAAGGTATTTACCTCAGGGGTTAGATCATGTGATATTTTTTTAGAGCAGTTTTTATGGACGTGGAGATACCTAATATGTATACTTTTTTTTAATTTATTTTACTTTAACACAATAATAGCATTTTAGAAAAAAAAAAATTATGTTTTAGTGTCTCCATAGTCTGAGACCTATATTTTTTAATTTTTTTGGGTGATTGTCCTATGTAAGGACTCATTTTTTGCGGGATGAGATGGCGGTTTTATTAGTACTATTTTGGGAGGCATACGCCTTTTTGATCACTTGGTATTACACTTTTTGTGATGCAAGGTGACAAAAAATGGCTTTTTTACACCATTTTTTTTAAAGTTTTTTTTTACGGTATTTGCGTGAGGGGTTAGGTCATGTGATATTTTTATAGAGAAGATTTTTACGGATGCGGCGATACCTAATATGTGTAGTGTATTTAATTTTTTAAATTTTTATTCAGTGATATGTATTTTTTTCACTTTTTTGACCCAGACCCACTTGGTTCTTGTAGATCCAGTGGATCTGGTGTCTATATAATACAGTAAGTACACTATATAGTGTACTTACTGTATTTTTTACTTTACAAAGTCTGAATAGGCTTTTGCATTCAGGGCATCGGCAAAACATGCATCGGGGTTCAGGCTCTCCCTCCAGGGTCCCTGTCAGCATGGGCTCTAATGCCAGACTTATGATGGTATTATACTGTTGAATTGGTGCAGTTTACAGTCACCTCATCCCGCAAAAAATGAGCCCCTACATAAGACAATCGCCCAAAAATAAAATAATTATAGCTCTCAGACTATGGAGACGCTAAAACATGATTGTTTTGTTTCAAAAAGGCTTTTATTGTGATATATATATATATATATATATATATATAATAGTAAGAAGATGAAAAGCAGCACACTGCCGTGGGGTGCAATTCCGGAGACTGACCTGCGCCAAGGTCAGAAATCCATAAACAAGAAAATGCGGCAGCACTCCAAGTTCGGTGAATGAAGCGGTGTTTTATTCAACCCAGTGTCACAGCAACGTTTCAACTGCCTGTTGCAGTCTTTGTCAAGCTCAAGAAACATGTGCACGTAGCATCTCATATATAGTGCAATCAATTACAAAGTGATCATGATACATTTGTAGGTTATATCAAAGAATAAACTTCAATATAATATATTACAGTGTTACACAAGTGTACTTCAATACAGTGTCATATCTCATTAGTTAATAAATGCTTTTCATTTGTATATTCGTGATCTTTGTGTATTATATTAGAACATTATTCTCAACCATGTCCAGGTGCAATATATGTGATAATTAAAAACAGTTTAAGAACTCATTACCGGTCATCTCCTATTTCCGATCGAGTAAGACCGCACGGCGTACCCCTGATCGTATTGCGCATGCGCAGGAACGGAGAACTATCGCGATACCTAGGCTATTACATCACTGGAGAAAATCCAGGATGTCTCACCAAAGATGGCGACCGCACTCTGGACCTGCGCACTGCCCTATGTAAAGTGCGATTCTGGGTTACTCCATCGCTAGGGTGAAAAACTCAGGGTTATACAGGGTTGCTAGGGGTGATGGCACCAGGGCTGCTCATGATGACTCGTGGCCAGCTTGGTTTGGTCTCCCTGGAATGGGAGACCATCACTGACGTGGCGTTCTCCTAATTCCTGGCACCCTGAGCCATTATATAATCACATACCAAGTGTACGTGGAGGTGAATACCCGAATATTATTCCTATACGTAAGGTTATGATAATAATTTGACAGGTTCAAGAGAACATCGTTATAGTGAACGCCATTTTGGGTGAGACATTATGGAGTTTTTCACCCTAGCGATGGAGTAACCCAGAATCGCACTTTACATAGGGCAGTGCGCAGGTCCAGAGTGCGGTCGCCATCTTTTAGAGGAGGAAATGGGTACGAGACATTGAGGATTATACACATGGTTATGTCTACAACTGGCAGGGAGACCAAAGGAAAAACCGGAGAAATGGAGGAGAGAAAGCGACTGTTGGTAAGAAACCATTTGTACGAATCTCTCAAGATCGAACAACAACTGTGGATGGTAATTCTAAAGAAGATATGAATGCACAGAGCCCTTTTTTAGGGACAAGTACGGACACAAGAGAACCAGGCGGGGGGCAGAGGCCAACATAAATGGAGAAAGAGAGAAGTCCCAGAGACCACAACGACACAAGAACATAACCAAGAAAAGAATATAGTGGTAAATATATCATCTACTACCTTAGATACCTCTGAAATACAATTGTTAAATAGAGGACTCTCCTTTTGTCCGGTATCAGGAACTAATTGGTTTAATATGGAACTAGACCTACATAGATTCATGAGATCGATTAAATTATGCCTCACAAACTAGGGAGCTATCTGACCATAGTAGTGGCTTAAGTGAATTGAGTCTGGGGAATACGGGTCTCTATACTAAAAGTAATTTCGACCCGGTGATTGATCACCCAGCGGTTGAGACTTTCTTTCTAGCTCTAAGGAGGGATTTGGATAATCTAAGAGGAGAGGTTGAACATAGTCCCCCTGTACATGCAAATATAAGGTCTGATGAATTGTCTGCACTAAAATCTCTGGCGTCGAACCGCAACCTCACCATCAAGTCGGCTGACAAGGGTGGTGGGGTTGTGGTGATGGACACTGAGAAATATATACAGGAAATTCAATCACAGTTAAATGATACAAAGGTATACTGTAAAATGTCACATGATCCAAAATTTACATTGCTAAGAGAATTAAGAGATATCCTGAATGGAGCCCTACAAGCGGGCATAATTGATGAGAAGTTATTTGCCTTTCTATATATTGATAAACCAGTAACTCCTATTTTGTACACCCTCCCCAAGATACATAAGAGCCTACAGGCTCCTCCTGGTAGGCCAATTGTATCGGGGAGAGGGTCAGTATTTAATAATGTGGCAGTATTCTTAGATAAGATACTTCGCAGATTTGCTATATCAGCTAGATCTTATGTGAAAGACACTCAAGATTTTTTGTCTAAAATTGAGGGCTTGACAATGCCGCCGGGCTCCATTTTGGGCTCTTTCGACGTATGCAGCTTGTATACGTCGATTGAGCATACTCTGGGGCTGAGGGCGGTACAATCAGGTCTTGCCATGACTGATTATACAGATCAGTGTCAGCAGTTCATTTTAACATTACTGGATTTTGTTCTAACAAAAAATTATTTTTTGTTTCAAGATGACTTTTTTTTACAATTACAGGGTACGGCGATGGGGTCCAATGTGGCGCCCACCTATGCTAACATCTACATGACACACCTTGAGGAGGCGTTCGTCTATGGGAGCCACCACTTCAATCAGGTTTTGGGGTGGTGGCGCTACATAGACGACGTCTTCTTGGTGTGGGTGGGCGCTACAGAGGACCTCATCTCCTTCCACAGGTTTCTCAATGGTATTGATCCAAGTGTCAAATTTACGCTGGTACATTCATGTGAAAGGATTCAATTTTTGGATATGGAAGTCAGCATTGATAATCAAAAATTGGTGACAGATATTTATAGAAAATAATGAACTTTATCACAATATGCTAATTTTTTGAGAAGGACCTGTATACATAACAAAAAAGTGTGAAACAACTGAAAATGTCATTCTAGGTTCTTCAAAGTAGCCACCTTTTGCATTGATTACTGCTTTGCACACTCTTGATCAGCTTCAAGAGGTAGTCACCTGAAATGGTCTTCCAACAGTCTTGAAGGAGTTCCGAGAGATGCTTAGCACTTGTTGGCCCTTTTGCCTTCACTCTGCGGTCCAGCTCACCCCAAACCATCTCAAATGGGTTCAGGTCTGGTGACTGTGGAGGCCAGGTCATCTGGCGCAGCACCCCATCACTCTCCTTCATGGTCAAATAGCCCTTACACAGCCTGGAGGTGTGTTTGGGGTTATTGTCCTGTTGAAAAATAAATGACGGTCCAACTAAATGCAAACCGGATGGAATAGCATGCCTTCAATTCCCACACCATCACACCTTCTCCATGCTTCACGGTGGGAACAAGGCATGTAGAGTCCATCCGTTCACCTTTTCTACGTCGCACAAAGACACACTGGTTGGAACCAAAGATCTCAAATTTGGACTCATCAGACCAAAGCACAGATTTCCACTGGTCTAATGTCCATTCCTTGTGTTCTTTAGCCCAAACAAGTCTCTTCTGCTTGTTGCCTGTCCTTAGCAGTGGTTTCCTAGCAGATATTCTACCATGAAGGCCTGATTCACACAGTCTCCTCTTAACAGTTGTTCTAGAGATGTGTCTGCTGCTAGAACTCTGTGTGGCATTGACCTGGTCTCTAATCTGAGCTGCTGTTAACCTGCGATTTCTGAGGCTGGTGACTCGGATGAACTTCCCCTCCGCAGCAGAGGTGACTCTTGGTCTTCCTTTCCTGGGACGGTCCGCATGTGAGCCAGTTTCTTTGTAGCGCTTAATGGTTTTTGTGACTGCACGTGGGGACACTTTCAAAGTTTTCCCAATTTTTTGGACTGACCTTCATTTCATAACCCCTTCAGGACACATGACGTACCGGTACGGCATGTTTCCCGAGTCCTTAAGGACACATGACGTACCGGTACGTCATGAGTAGTTCCGATCACCGCTGCTCAGCCGGCAGTGATCGGAACAAGGTACCTGCTGAAATCATTCTGTGACCGCGGGAATCAGAGAGTTAATGCCCCCAAAGTTGTAAACTTTAACCCCCCCTGCAGCCCCCAATCATATTGTGGCTGCGGGGGTGCAGGGGGGTGGTTGCTATTCCCCCGCCCACCTCCTCTGTAATATTCCCTGGTGTCTAGTGGATCTATCAGAGTGTCAGCACATTGCTGACACTCTGATAGAAACGGCTGGCATCTGTGCTTGATCAGATGGCAGCCGTTTAACCCCTTCCATACCGCGGTCCGTATCGCAGAGGGAGGGAGCCCCCTTCCCTCCCTCCCTATCGCCCGCTGCTCTCTTATGACAGCAGGTGATGGTTGCCATGGAAGCAGGACGCTTTCAGAAGCACTGTGCTGTATTTTTTACTTTACATAGTGTACTGTACTCTATTATACAAATACAAAAAAACTAGAGACCCTATTAACCAGTCCCCGACCGCCGTACGCAGGATTGCGTCCTGCGGGCGGCCGGGATCTTCTGTTTGGACGCATCGGGGCGTCCTCTCGCGATGCGCGAGATTTCGGGCACAAGCGCCCGCGCATGCGCAGATCGCGCATAGCAGTGGATTTAAAAGAACTTGGTCATCAGCCTGCCAGCCAATCGGCATCGCTGGCGGGCTGATGACATTCAAAAAAACGAATCAGGAGCCATTTAACCCATCATATTAGTAAATATGATGGATTAAATGGCTTCTGTGCTCTCTCCTGGGTCCTTTTCGTCGGTTGGACCCAGGAGAGAGCACACCTCTACAGTGAGTACACCAAGCACCACACATAGCCCCCTGATCAGCCCCCCATCACCCAAATTAACCCCTTGATCACCCCTTCAGCACCTGTCAATCATCCAGTGAAAGGGAAAAAGTGATCAGTGTAAACTGTCACTTTTTTTTTTTCACTAAGATTGACTGTTAGGTTTAGCTTAGTTTAGTCCCCTTTGGTAGGTAGTTAGCGTTAGCGCCAAGCCCACCGCACCGCAGTCACTGGTTCGCTGATTAGCGTAGCGCTAATCAGCGCTTGTACTTTTATAGTATCTGTAAGTGATCAGAACTGATCACGGTCAGATATATAATAGTACTAGTGTCACTTTAGTTCGCCCTCCACCCCAAACGCAGTGTTTGCCCGATCAGACCCGATCGGTCGCCCACACCTGCGCTCACCCACGCCACCCCGCCGCAGTGACAAAAAATTTTTTTTTGTAATCACTGCACAATCCTCATCAAGCGCTGCGGCGATAAAAATCAGTTTTGATATTTTTATCAATCGCAGCGGCTTCTGTACTTCGCTACCCTCTCAATTGTAAGACAGGCTTGCTTTTTTCTTGGGTAGTCTCAGGAATACCCCTAAATTTAGACGGCCAAATGTCAAACAAGGGGTATTCCTCTGAAGAGGCCTACAGGATTCTGACCCAGTCGGATGAGGAATGGGAACCCTCATCTGACGAATCTAGCGGGTCAGAATACCAACCTGTAGAAAGCAGTGGCTCTCTGACCCAAAGTTCTGACGAGGAGGTGGAGGTCCCTGATAGAAGCAGGCGTACCCGGCCCCGTGTTGCTAGACCGCAGGCTGCGCAGGATCCGCTTCAAGGGCAGCAGAGTGGGGCTGGCGCTGCCGGATTACGTGGTGAGGCATACACCAGCAGCGCAGCCCGTCCTGGACCTTCTACCAGCACTGCCGCACAACATGGTGAAGTGGCGAGCACCAGAAGGGCAGTAGAAGCTGGTACGGTGGCACGTGCAATAGTTTCCCGTCGCAGCCACCGCAAAGACAACAGGCCCGTAGAGCCCCTAGAGTCCCTGAGGTGCTGGCAAACCCTGATTGGCAGCCCCCATCTTCAGCCGCACCAGTAGTTCCCCTTTCACCGCCCAGTCAGGAGTTCGGGTGGAAACAGCTCAAATAGGATCGGCGCTGGGGTTTTTTGAGCTGTTTTTCACTGCGGAGCTCTTCTGACTTAGTCGTGGCAGAAACAAACAGATATGCCACTCAATTTATCGCCGACAACCCGGGAAGCTCTTATGCCCAGCCTTTCCGGTGGAAACCAGTCCAAGTTTCCGAACTTAGAACTTTTCTGGGCCTTCTCCTCAGCATGGGCATAACCAAAAACATGAATTGCGGTCATATTGGTCCACGAACCCAATTCATCACATGCCCATGTACTCTGCTGCCATGTCCAGGACACGCTTTGAGACCATCCTGCGCTTCCTGCACTTTAGTGACAACACCACCTCCCGTCCCAGAGGCCACCCAGCTTTTGACCGGCTCCATAAAATTCGGCCCCTCATAGACCATTTCAACCAGAAATTTGCAGATTTGTACACCCCTGCTCAAAACATCTGCGTAGACGAGTCCCTTTGTACATTTTACCGGGCGCCTTGGCTTCAAGCAGTACATCCCGAGCAAGCGCGCCGGTATGGGGTCAAATTGTATAAGCTCTGTGAAAGGGCCACAGGCTATACGCACAAATTTCTGGATCTATGAGGGAAAGATCAGACCCTGGAGCCGGTCGGTTGCCCTGACTACCTGGGGAGCAGTGGGAAGATAGTCTGGGACTTGGTGTCACCCTTATTCGGCAAGGGGTACCATCTTTACGTGGACAACTTTTACACAAGTGTGGCCCTCTTCAAGCATTTGTTCCTAGAACAGATTGGCTGCTGCGGCACCGCGCGACCTAGTCGCCGGCTACCCCCAACGGCTTCTTACCACCCGACTCTGCAAGGGGGCAGAGGGCTGCACTGTGTAACGACGAACTGCTCGCGGTGAAATGGAGAGACAAGCGTGACGCTTACATGCTCTCCTCCATTCACGCAGACACGACAGTACAAATTCAACGGGCAACCAGTGTCGTTGAAAGCCCCTCTCAGTCCACGACTATAACCTCCACATGGGAGGGGTGGACTTCAACGACCAGATGTTGGCCCCTTATTTGGTTTCCCGAAAGACCAGACGCTGGTATAAAAAAGTGTCTGTTTATCTGATTCAATTGGCTCTATATAATAGTTACGTTCTCTACAGTAAGGCTGGGAGAACTGGATCTTTCCTAAAATTCCAGGAAGAGATCGCCGAGAACCTCCTGTATCCAGGAGGTTCCGTGGCCCCATCCACCAGTGTAGTTAGCCGTCTACACGAGCGGCACTTCCCTAGCGTTGTGCCGGGTACCTCAAACCAACCGCCACCCCGAAAAAATGTCGTGTCTGTAGCAGGAGTGGAATAAGGCGTGACACCCGTTATTTCTGTCCTGACTGTCCTGACCACCCTGCCCTATGCCTTGGAGAGTGTTTCCGAAAGTACCACACTCAGGTACACTTAGGGACCTAGGGACAGCACTACACAGGTAGTTTTTTTTTCCACTGAGGCTCTAGGGTCTCTCAGGACACTAGGTTTTGAGAGACCCTAACACATAGGGACGGTGCTGGTGTGCTACAGCAGAAGTGTGAAACGGTAGAAACCTCTCCTTTCACTTGGGATAACGCGTATAATGTACTTCGCACCATCTCTGTGTGATTTACACTTTACACATTGTCCCATGGGAAAGGAGAGGTTTCTGCTAGGAAAATAAAGAGTGAAATGGTAAAAAAATAAAAATTAAACAGGTAGCAAGAAAAAAATCTTGAGTTAGTTCAGGTTTTTATGTTCATGTTTTATAAAAGTTTTAAAATGTTCTGGTTTTATAAAGTTTGCAACGTTCAAGTCATGTGCCTGCTGCCTGTTTTTTCTTCTTTTTTTTTTTTTCCCCATAACCACCCTTTATTTTCCAGGTATACCAACAGACCAACGGACCAACCGACTGAAAACGCCGCAGCACTGATGTGAATTCTGAGAGAAGCACTGCGCTGCTGTCAGAAGACACGTGAAGTCAGTGTATGCGGCGCTGCAAGACGAGATTTCTCCTCTGCAGGACAGGTACGCTTGCCCTGGCATGTGAGCTGAGGAGAGGTGTTGGAGTTCATATGCTTTGGCAAACACTTTGTATCAAAAATCTGGCAAAGATATCTTCCTCCACACCGATGGATTGATCGATGTGAATGGAGAAATCACGCTTGCCAGGACATAGGAGCTGAGTGGGTATGGATGTTTGGGCGGAGCTCCTATGTCCTGGCAATCGCCAGGCCCCTCTTTTTTTCTTGCATATTTTTTGGCAGAGATTTTTTCATCCACATCGATCGATGCGAATGAGGAAATCTGTGCCGTTCATTTTTTCTTTCAGCCCAGAGGCTGAACGGAAAAAATCTCATTACCTGTATGCTCCATATAAGGAGAATAGCAGAAACTCCTAATGCTGGCCATACGTGTAATGATTGCGGAGACCCTCAAATGCCAGAGCAGTACAAAACCTCACATGTGACCCCATTTCGGAAAGAAGACGCCCCAAGGTATTCGCTGAGGGGCATATTGAGTCCATGAAAGATTGAACTTTTGTCACAAGTTAGCGGAAAGGGAGACTTTGTGAAAAAAACAAAAAATCAAATTCCGCTAACTTGGGCAAAAAAATCTTCTATGAACTCACCATACCCTCACAGAATACCTTGGGGTGTCTTCTTTCCAAAATGGGGTCACATGTGGGGTATTTATACTGCCCTGGCATTTTAGGGGCCCTGAAGCGTGAGAAGAAAAATGCGTAAAAATGCCATCCTAAAGGTAACTCATTGGATTTAGGGTCGAATTGCAGCATTGGTTGCAAAAAGTGTCACACATGTGGTATCTCTGTACTCAGGAGAAGTAGGGCAATGTGTTTTGGGGTGTACTTTTACATATACCCATATTGGGTGTGAAATATCTCTGTAAATGACAACTTTTTAAAAAAATTATACAAAGTTGTCATTTACAGAGATATTTTTCACACCCAGTAGGGGTATAGGTAAAAATACGCCCCAAAACACATTGCCCTACTTCTCCCGAATACGCCGATACCCCATGTGTGCCACTTTTTGCAGCCAAGATGCGCAAAGGGGCCCTAAATCCAATGAGTACCTTATAGGATTTCACAGGACATTTTTTACGCATTTGGATTCCAAACTGCTTCTGACGCTTAGGGGCCCCTCAAATGCCAGGGCAGTATAAATACCCCACAAGTGACCCCATTTCTGAAAGAAGACACCCCAAGGTATTCCTGTGAGGGGTATGGTGAGTTCATGTAAAATTTTATTTTTGGCACAAGTTAGTGGAATATGAGACTTGTAAAAAAAAAAAAAATCAATTCGCAAACTTATGCCAAAAATAAAACTTCCATGAACTCACTATGCCCATCAGCGAATACCTTGGGTGTCTACTTTCCGAAATGGGGTCACTTGTGTGGTATTTTACTGCCCTGGCATTTTAGGGGCCCCTAAACGTCAAAAGCAGTTTGGAATTCAAATGCGTAAAATGTCCTGTAAAATCCTAAAGGTACTCATTGGATTTAGGCCCATTGCCATCTTGGATGCAAAGTGGCACATAGGGTATCGCCGTACTCAGAGAAGTAGGGCATGTGTTTGGAGTGTATTTTTACATATACTCATGCAGGGTGTGAGAAATATCTCTGTAAATGACAACTTTTAAAAAATTTATACAAAGTTGTCATTTACAGAGATATTTTTCACACCCAGTAGGGGTAAATGTAAAATACACCCCAAAACACATTGCTCTACTTCTCCTGAGTACGGCGATACCCCATGTGTGCCACTTTTTTGCATCCAAGATGCGCAAATGGGCCCTAAATCCAATGAGTACCTTTAGGATTTTACAGGGCATTTTTACGCATTTGGATTCTCACGCTTAGGGGCCCCTAAAATGCCAGGGCAGTATAAATACCCCACAAGTGACCCCATTTCGAAAGAAGACACACCAAGGTATTCTGTGAGGGGTATGGTGAGTTCATGTAAAATTGTATTTTTGGCACAAGTTAGTAGAATATGAGACTTTGTAAAAAAAAAAAAAAAAATCCATTTCCGCTAACTTGTGACAAAAATAAAACTTCCATGAACTCACTATGCCCTCAGTGAATACCTTAGGGTGTCTACTTTCGAAATGGGGTCATTTATGGGGTATTTCTACTGTCTGGGCATTGTAGTACGTCAGGAAACAGGACAGGTGCTCAGAAAGTCAAAGTGCGGAAATTCACTTTTTTGCACCATAGTTTGTAAACGCTATAACTTTTACCCAAACCAATAAATATACACTTATTGCATTTTTTTATCAAAGACATGTAGAACAATAAATTTAGAGAAAATTTTTAGAGAAATGTAGTTTTATTTGACAAATTTTCCAACATAAAGTGAAAAATATCATTTTTTTGCAAAATGTCGGTAATTTTTGATTAATAGCAAAAAGTAAAAATGTCAGCAGCAATGAAATAGCACCAAATGAAAGCTCTATTAGTGAGAAGAAAAGGAGGTAAAATTCATTTGGGTGGTAAGTTGCATGACGGAGCAATAAACGGTGAAAGTAGCGTAGTGCAGAATTGTAAAAAGTGGCCTGGTCTTTAAGGGTGTTTAAGCTAGGGGGGCTGAAGTGGTTAAGGGAGGGTTCCATAGCAACAAAAAAACTTTGCTCAATTGAGCTCAATTCACCACTTTTACCCTAAAGGGTAAAAGTGGTGAATTGAGCTCAATTAGCAAAGGTTCTTGTACTCTATTATACAGACACCAGATCCACTGGATCTACAAGAACCAAGTGGGTCTGGGTCCAAAAAAAATGTAAAAAACAAAAACAAAACACATCACTAAATAAAAATAAAAAATAAAATACACTACACATATTATCGCTGCATCCGTAAAAACCTGCTCTATAAAAATATCACATGACTGAACTCCTCAGGTGAAAGCCATTAAAAAAAAAAAATGGTGTAAATAAGCCATTTTTTGGCACCTTACATCACTAAAAGTTTAATACAAAGTGATCAAAAAGGCGTATGCCTCCCAAAATAGTACCAATCAAACCGCCATCTCACCCCGCAAAAAATGAGCCCCTACCTAAAACAATTGGCCAAAAAATAAAAAAACTATGCCTCTTAGACTAAAACATGATTTTTTTTGTTTCAAAAATGCTTTAGTGTTAAATGTAAAATATCCCCTAAAAAGTAGACATATTGGGTATCTCCAGATCCGTAAGAATCTGCTCTATAAAAATATCACATGACCTATAAACACTTTAAAAAAAATTTAATAAAAACTTTGTAAAAAGTAGTCACTTTTATGGAGTTTCTACTCTAGGGGTGCATCGGGGGGCTTCAAATGGGACATAGTGTCAAAAAACCAGTCCAGCAAAATCTGCCTTCCAAAAACCTTATGGCGTTCCCTTCCTTCTACGCACTGCCGTTTGGCCATACAGCAGTTTACGACCACATATGGGGTGTTTCTGAAAACTACAGAATCGGGGGAATAAATATTAAGTTTTGTTTGGCTGTTAACCCTTGCTTTGTTATTGGAAAAAATGGATTAAAATGGAAAATTTTCCCAAAAATCTAAATTCTGAAATTTTATTTCCATTTGCCATTAACTCTTGTGGAAAACCTAAAGGGTTAATGACGTTTGTAAAATCAGTTTGGAATACCTTGAGGGGTGTAGTTTCTAGAATGGGGTCATTTTTGGGTGGTTTCTATTATGTAAGCCTCCACCCCCTGGCGGCTGCCCCCTCAGACTACGCCCCCCTGGCGGCTGCCCCCTCAGACTACGCCCCCCTGGCGGCTGCCCCCTCAGACTACGCCCCCCTGGCGGCTGCCCCCTCAGACTACGTCCCCCTGGCGGCTGCCCCCTCAGACTACGCCCCTGGCGGCTGCCCCTCAGACTACGCCCTGGCGGCTGCCCCCTCAGACTACGCCCCCCTGGCGGCTGCCCCCTCAGACTACGCCCCCCTGGCGGCTGCCCCCTCAGACTACAGCGCCCACTACATGACACTGTCTGACAACTGCTCTGGGTGCCCACACCCTTCACAATCTGCGCCCCATAGCCACTAGAACTTTGCCTCATGCTGCTCAAAGCCTGCTCCCTAAATCCCATTTTCTCACAAATGGTCCTATTACACCTGGGGATTCTGCAGGCGATTATCGGGAGGGAAGCATTCCTTCCCGGCAATTGCCTGCTCGTTAATGGAGGAGACACATTTACATGCAGTGATCTCCTCCACAGTATAGGGAGCAGTGATCACTAATGGCATTGCTCGTCCTCATACAGAAGCTTTCTGTCTCAGCAATTACCTGGCTCGCTAGTGGAGAAGACTGCTGCCATTACATGCAGCGATGGTCGCTAATGCCATAGCTCGTCCCCATACTTAGACCCAGTTTCTCATCCTGAAACCCCAGACCCAGAAAGTGATCCTGAAGAGCTCTCTATAGAGTATCCTTACATCACACAGAATACACCTCCATGACCACAGACACACAGCCTCCTGACCGCTCTCCATTCCACCCACCCCCTCACAACCTGCACTCTCCACCAATGTCTGCACTCTATAAAACTACAATCCAAAGACACTGGACTGACATGCCTATACAGGATCCAACCCTGGAGGAGCGCTCCTCTGCGCCTGCACAGGATCCAGCCCAAAAGCACGTCTCTCCCCTGGCTTTAATGACTGGACGCCCCTCTCTTGTGCCATCCCAGGAATAAGATCTATGGGGTGCAAAAACATAAACATGTCACCCACAGCCACATAAGTAGAACATTTAAGATGAGCCAGTAAACCCCAGACCACCACATGAAGCCCAAACCTAGGAGCCACATTCCAGACCTACCTGCCCTACAATTTCCTGTAACTGCCCTGAGCTAATTCACAGCAACACCCCCTACTCCAGACGGTGAAGTTCATGTACCCCATAAAGATACTACATTAGACGGCCCCCTGAGTTTACAGACTACACTAATAAGTCCTAGGACCACTCCTCATGCCACCCTAATCTAGCTAACAGCAGGACAAGTATACCCACCCCCATCCCATATACCCACACACTCCCCACTGACCCCCACATTGCCAGGGCCACTCGTCATACCGCCCCCACCCCCCTTTCCCACAGATAGCAGCATGAGATCCCCCTTGTTTTCTCTGCATGGGTCCCACACACCATAGTCCCCACTGACTATTTTTCCCACAAAGACACACTGCCCCCCAGAGCCTGGACCCCCACATGTGACCTCACTCTTAACACTAATGATCTCCTTGTCTGATCTTAATGGCTCCCACACAATACTCCCTGCTGACCCCAAGACCAGGGACTGCACCCCAGGACACCCCATCTAGCTAGACTGCTCCCCCAAGTACTACTGTCTGATCAGGTGTCCTACAAAACACAATTCCCACATGCCCCCCTCACCTCACCTCACCTCACCTCACCAAGTCCCCCTCAGGGATTTCCACCCCCAGAATACAGCCGGTCCTGTACTGTAAACCCCTGTAATTACACCAGATTTCTCTCCACCACCCAGACAGGCCTGCACTCCATGAACCGCACTGCCCCTGAGTGCTCCACTTGCCCCTCATATATGACCTCAATATGCTGCTCACCTGCCCCCTCATATATGAGCTCCATATGCTGCCCCTCATGAAGAAGCTCTGTGTACAGCAGGACTGCACCACATCCGGGCACACACAGCCCCTCCTCCTCCCACAAGCTCCTGCAGTCCGGGTTTGTCAGCACTTCCCACATTTGGTCATGTGACCATGAAGGAGCATGTGACCAGTGACGTCACAGACCTCCTTCTAACAACTCCTGTTTACCATCTACCCTTCCAGCAGCAGCACAGCCTGGAGCCTGACTCCTCCCACACAGGATCACCTTTGTGAGGTAATGTGACTGTGAGATAGGTGGTGGTGATAAGTGAGGGTTAGGTAAGTGTCCTGTGTGTTGGGCTGTGGGACGTTCTGCATGTTCTGTGCGGTCTCCTGTGTGGGTTAGGATTAGGGTTAGGATTAGCTCTCTCGACCAGAGGAGCACCTGGGTATATCTGAGTATAATTCTATATGTACAGCGCAGGTATATACATAGTCATCTTCCTGTGTATTATAGTATATACTATGCTGGTATAACCTGGGTATATCTGAGTATAATTCAATATGTACAGCGCAGGTATATACATAGTCATCTTCCTGTGTATTATAGTATATACTATGCTGGTATAACCTGGGTGTATCTGAGTATAATTCTATATGTACAGTGCAGGTATATACAGAGTCATCTTCCTGTGTAATATAGTATATACTATGCTGGTATAACCTGGGTGTATCTGAGTATAATTCTATATGTACAGCGCAGGTATATACATAGTCATCTTCCTGTGTATTATAGTATATACTATGCTGGTATAACCTAGGTATATCTGAGTATAATTATATGGCCCCTTTCACACGAACTAGTCTTCCGTGCGGGTGCAATGCGTGAGGAGGACGCATTGCACCCGCACTGAATCCTGACCCATTCAGTTCTATGGGGCTGTGCACATGAGCGGTGATTTTCACGCATCACTTTTGCGCTATGGAAAATCGCAGCATGTTCTATATTCTGCGATTTTCACGCAACGCAGGCCCCATAGAAGTGAATGGGGATGCGGGAAATCGCAAGCATCCGCAATCATGTGCGGATGCGTTGCGATTTTCCCGCATGGTTGCTAGGATACGATCGGGATGGGGACTCGATCGTTATTATTTTCTTTATAACATAGTTATAAGGAAAATAATCGCATTCTAATTACAGAATGCAATATTCTCGGCTTTAAAGGGTTAAAATCATAAAGAGTAACTCATCTCTCATTGCACGCTAGAGCCTCAGAACGTCGCTCTCTTGATAGTTTGGCTGCTTGAGGACCTGTGGTGACGTCACAGGTCACATGGTCCAATCATAGAAGCATTTGAGTGACCATGTGACCCATGTGATCATGACATCACGGCAGGTCCTTCATCGAACAACAGATGTTCGATGAAGGACCTGCCGTGATGTCACAGGATCACATGGGTCACATGGTCCACTCAAATGCTTCTATGATTGGACCATGTGACCCTGTGACGTCACCACAGGTCCTCAAGCAGCCAAACTATCAAGAGAGACGACGTTCTGGGGCTCTGCGCGTACAATGGGAGAAGGTAAGTTAACTCTTTATTATTTTTAACCCTTTAAAGCCCGGGGAACATTGCATTCTGTAATTAGAATGCGATTATTTTCCCTTATAACTATGTTATAAAGGAAAATAATTACACATACAGAATACTCATCCCGAAACCAGACTTCAGTGATGAAGTCTGACTTCGGGTCTGGGTACCAAGCATGCGGATTTTTTCACGCGCGTGCTCAACGCACTACAAACGTTAGCACACGCGCGGAAAAATCGCGGCGATTCCCGCAACGCACCCGCATCTTATCCGGGCGTCAAACATGACGCCCGTGTGCAAGAGGCCTATATGTGCAGTGCAGGTATATACATAGTCATCTTCCTGTGTAATATAGTATATACTATGCTGGTATAACCTGGGTGTATCTGAGTATAATTCTATATGTACAGCGCAGGTATATACATAGTCATCTTCCTGTGTATTATAGTATATACTATGCTGGTATAACCTGGGTATATCTGAGTATAATTCTATATGTACAGCGAGGTATATACATAGTCATCTTCCTGTGTATTATAGTATATACTATGCTGGTATAACCTGGGTATATCTGAGTATAATTCTATATGTACAGCGCAGGTATATACATAGTCATCTTCCTGTGTATTATAGTATATACTATGCTGGTATAACCTAGGTATATCTGAGTATAATTCTATATGTACAGCGCAGGTATATACATAGTCATCTTCCTGTGTATTATAGTATATACTATGCTGGTA
>CM065592.1:455836509-455866287 GCA_033119425.1 Bufotes viridis
GTTTCAAGACAGCCTGCTATCATTTCCCCGGGCTGTGCTGAAGTTGGTGGTGCAGGTGTTACGCTGACCGGATGAGGATGCGGTAGATGAGGAGGAGGAAGCGGAGTAGGAGGCAACAGGGGGCACCGAGAAATATCTAGCAATCCTCGGTGGCGGTAGGACATGCGCCCAGCTGCCACTACATTTACCCAGTGGGCAGTTAGGGAGATATAGCGTCCCTGCCCGTGTTTACTGGTCCATGTGTCAGTGGTTATGTGGACGGTTATGTGTGCCACACCAGGGAACTCCTTTGAGCTGGCTTTGATGTGCTCAGTCCCTCAACGAGGTGGGCAGCAGGAGGCGTACTGGCTAGGGGCTAGCTGCGTGACTACCATCTCTTCCTCCGAACGAGTCACTCGGATGACCTTGATTCCATGTGGGGTCTAGGGCCTCATCATCTTCCACCCGCTCTTCAGCCCTGCCCTCCTTGCCGGTCTGCACACTGCAGAAAGCCGCAGCGGTTGACACCTGTGTCTCGATATCAGAGAAGTGCTGCGGTAATCCTGCCACATCCTCATCCGCAAACATGGTTGGGCATCAGTGCACTAATTTTCTTCCACTTCTGAAGAAAGGCTAGGTGGATGGCCCACGGAACCCCCGCCAGCAGAGTCATCAAAAAGCATAAGAGACTGCTGCATGACTTGGGGCTCAGACTGCTTGGCTGATTTGCAAGGGGTGAGGTGGAAGACAGATGCTCACAGGCCGCCGGTGCCAACTCTGCGCTTTCAGCAGGGGACCGGTTAGAAGACAATGTGCAGGAACTGGAGGCACTGTCAGTCATCCAAACTAATACTGCCACTACTTGTTCTGGCCTCACCATTCGGGCCTACAAAATGATGCAGTGCATCCTGTCGCCTGCGTGCACCAAAGTAAGGTGTTTTATTTGGGTGCATAGCTGGCACAGATTGACAACGTCCTTTCCCTGCAGCAAGAGCTCCACCACCACCACCACCAGAGCTGTCACGGCAGTAGTGTGGGAAATCCAATGCCTTGCAAAAGTATTCAACCCCCCCCCCCCCTTTTCAACTTTTTTCTTTTACAGCCTTAAATTCAGGGCTGCACGATATGGGAATTTTGTGCGATTGCGATTAGGGCCCTAAAAATTGCAATAACGATATGCGATGCAATATTTTAAGGGAATTGTGCTAGAAGTCTATTTGCTTGAATTTTCAAGGTAAAAGCAGTCACAGGTGACTGATAATGTGAAATGTAGTTATGCTTAACTCAAGAACTGAAATGCGCAGTGTTTTTCCAAATAAAACATCTTTTACTAAATGAAATAACATATTTACATTACTGCAATTGGGGATCTGTGGGTGACACTGTTATGGGGAGGATCTCTGGATGGCTCTGTTATGGAGGGGGGATCTGTGGATGACACATATATAGCATCTTATGTTATATGTCATCAGAATCAGGTTTATTTCGCCAAACACGACAGGGTTGTGTCCAGAATTTGGTTTGGCACAATGACATACAAGAACAGTGTTTACACGGAACAAGTTTACACTTGCAATCATCAAGTTTACAATTGGTGGGGGGTTAGTAGTCTGGGAGAAGGGGGGGTAGGGGTGTCGATAAGATAGTCCGGGTAGGATTCCACGGGTAAGTGGGGGGCGCATTTTGGGGATAAGGTGTTGGTCATCCACAGATCCCCCCCATAACAGTGTCCCTGTAGTGTGAATGACCCCCAATACAGGGGGTGGGGGTCGTATCTGGTTTTATAATGACAGCGGGGCCCGTGCAATGACTGTATTCTACTATATAATCTTATCTATAATTGTAGGGTTTGTTAATATATAAAAATCCTGGGTAATCAGCGCCTGTATTACTTACAAGCACTCGGTAGCAGAGAGGAGGAAGGAGGCAGGACGGGAGGACGGGCGCTGGCAGCGTGACTCACTACGTCACCCGCCTGCACCGCCCACTTTATAAATTAAGCAGGCGGTGTGGGCGCATGATGTAGTGACTCACGCTGCCAGCGCCCATCCTCCCGGCCTGCCTCCTCTCTGCTACCGAGCGCTTGTAAGTAATACAGGCGCTGATTACCCAGGATTTTTATATATTAACAATCCCTACAACTATAGATAAGATTATATACAGTGAGCGGGGCCCGCGTAGTAGAATACAGTCACTGCACGGGCCCCGCTGTCATTCTAAAAGCAGATGCCGGCCCCCAGCCCCTCCTCGTAGCTGATACACCGGTCGTGCGGCATCACGGCGTGGTGTATCCAGTGGCGTAGGGATCGCCATAGCAGCCATAGCAATGGCTATGGGGCCCTACGCCACTGGGGGCCCGGAGCCGCTCCTCCCCGCCCAGCGCCGCCTCCTAGCTAATTTATTCACTGCACTTGCCTCTGTAATTGAAGAGAAGCTCTGTAATCTCGCACAGACACACTGGCAGAGGCATCGAAGTGCGCATGCGCCGTCTTCCTGGCTTCTGCCAGTGCGCCTGTGTGAGATTACTGCGCTTCTCTTCAATTACAGAGGCAAGTGCAGTGAATAAATTAGCTAGGAGGTGGCGCTGGGCGGGGAGGAGATCTGTGGATGACAATAAAGGGGGGATCTGTGGAAGACACTTAAAGGGGGGATCTGTGGATGACACTTAAGGGGGCATCTGGGGATGGCACTAAAGAGGGGATCTGTGGATGACACTTAAAGGGGGATCTGTGGATGACACTTAAGGGGGGATCTGTGGATGACACTTAAAGGGGGATCTGTGGATGACACTTAAGGGGGGATCTGTGGATGACACTTAGGGGGATCTGTGGATGACACTTAAGGGGATCTGTGGATGACACTTAAGGGGATCTGTGGATGACACTTAAGGGGGGATCTGTGGATGGCACTTAAAGGGGGGATCTGTGGATGGCACTTAAAGAGGGATCTGTGGATGGCACTTAAGGGGGGATCTGTGGATGACACTTAAGGGGGGGATCTGTGGATGACACTTAGGGGGGGCATCTGTGGATGACACTTAAAGGGGGATCTGTGGATGACAATTAAGGGAGGTGGCACTTAAAGGGAACCTGTCATCTCCAATTAACCGATTAAACTGAGCCCTAAGAATGAATAAATGCGTTTCCACAGTCATATATATCTTATCCAGACTCCAATCTGCAGCCTTTTTGACCATCTAATCTATTTTAAATTTCCCTCCATATATGCTAATGTGCCCAAAAGAGTCATATTTTACCTCTCACAGACAAGAGAGTCATATCTTTCCAGAGTCATGTTCTTCAGCTCCGCCTTAGAAACGCCCACAGCCATGTAATCCCGCACAATCGCATTACTCTTCATACTGAAAACGAGGTTGTGCTGGGTTTGGAGCGCAACCACGTCATCTACGTGCAGGCCAGTGTATCCGCCTGGGATAGTTGTCACCCAGTCTGGAAGCCGGAGCGGCCGGGTAAGAGCAGGGGGCTGCCAGTGTCCAAAGTTACCCCTGCGGCAGGCGAGGAGGAGACGCGGGAGAATGTGTCTTCCTCCGGTATAACTCCTGTGGAGTTCATGCCGAAGGAGGGAGCGGAGACCGGGGCCCTGTGAGCGCTGATGGCAGCCACGCAAGATCAGCCTTCAGCAGGAGCCCAGAGTCTGCAGCACATCCAGACCAAGCAGGTGCAGCAGCATGTCAGGCAGCAGCTGCCCGGGCTAGTGGAGGTGCGACGGGGCTGCCGGGGTCCCCGCACATCGAACTGTACATGTTGGCTAAAAGCTCCTCAGCCCGGGGCGGCGGGAGAGGAGCGAGGATGAGCTGCGGACACCAACGGAGTGAGTGCTGCACGTGTGCCCGCCGGGGATGCACCTCCGTATACTGGGCACACACAGTGTAAAGTATTGATCTGAGGGAGATAAGCTGCCAAAGCAGGTCTGACACATGCTCTGTGTATGACCCTGAGGAGCACACATACTAGAAGGTGTTATCCAATAAAATCCTTATCATCTGCCCATAGGACATAGCCTCTGTCAGCCCCTAGAAGTCAATGGGGCCGTGCATTAGAAGGGGTTATGCTATGAAGTCCTTATCACATGGCCACAGGACATAGCCTCTGCACACCCACTAGAAGCCCCCCCAGTACACACTGCTGTCCGCCCCTCTGTATACTAGGAACACACTGCTGACCCTCCCCCCCCCCCCTCTGTATACTAGGCACACACTACTGACGTCCCCCTTTATACTGACACCATTCAGGGTATATCCTGTACACAACGCTAACTCCTGTATACGGACACCGTGCAGGGTAGTCCCCATACAGTATAACTTCTCCTTCTGGCTGTCCCATACGGTATAACGTCTCCTTGTGGCTGCTCACATACAGCATAACGTCTCCTTGTGGCTGCCCCCATACAGTATAACGTCTCCTTGTGCCTGCCCCCATACAGTATAACGTCTCCTTGTGGCCGCCCCATATAGTATAAAGTCTCCTTCTGGCTGCCCCCATACAGTATAACATCTCCTTGTGCCTGACCCCATACAGTATAAAGTCTCCTTCCTGCTGTCCCATACAGTGTAACGTCTCCTTGTGGCCGCCACCATACAGTATAACGTCTCCTTGTGGCTGCCCCCATACAGTATAACGTCTCCTTGTGGCCGCCACCATACAGTATAACGTCTCCCTCTGGCTGTCCCATACAGTATAACGTCTCCTTGTGGCTGCCACCATACAGTATAATGTCTCCCTCTGGCTGTCCCCCATACGGTATAACGTCTCCTTGTGGCTGCCCCCATACAGTATAACGTCTTCCTCTCGCTGCCCCCCATACAGTATAACTTCTCCTTGTGGCTGCGCCCACATAATATAACGTCTCATTCTGGGTGGACCCATACGGTTTAACATCTCCTTTTGGTTGCCCCATACGGTATAACGTCTCCTTGTGGCTGCCCCCCATACGGTATAAGGTCTTCTTCTGACTGCCCCATACAGTATAATGTCTCCTTGTGGCCCCCATACAGTATAGCGTCTCCTTGTGGTTGCCCCTATACAGTATAACGTCTCCTTGTGGCTGCCTCCCATACGGTATAATGTCTCCTTGTGGCTGCCCCCCATACTGTATAATGTTTCCTTGTGGCTGTCCCCCATACGGTATAATGTCTCCTTCTGGCTGTCACATACAGTATAATGTCTCCTTGCGGTTGCCCCCCATACAGTATAACGTCTCCT
This sequence comes from Bufotes viridis, assembly GCA_033119425.1. Lineage (NCBI taxonomy): Eukaryota > Metazoa > Chordata > Amphibia > Anura > Bufonidae > Bufotes > Bufotes viridis. The sequence continues at coordinate 455,841,711 of CM065592.1, forward strand.
TGTGGCTGCCCCCACATAGTATAACGTCTCCTTCTGGCTGGCCCCATACGGTTTAACTTCTCCTTTTGGTTGCCCCATACGGTATAACGTCTCCTTGTGGCTGCCCCCCATACGGTATAAGGTCTTCTTCTGACTGCCCCATACAGTATAATGTCTGCGAGGGCAGTGCTGAAGACCGACCATCAAAGTCGTTGACGTCTCCGAACACACTGCCGGGTGGAAGCTTCCACCAAGCAGTGTGTTATGTTTAACAAAATAGCCTTTGCCCTGCGCATTCTGGCACAGGGCAAAGGATAGCATCGGGCATAAACTGCTTTGATGCTCCTGTTAGAGGTGGTGCAAGGATGGAAATGGAGGTCTGTTTGTAATGCTTTGAATCCGCACAACATCTTTAAAAAGACTGTTGTTTCTAACCTTCCGCTTTCTCTCGTGTACTGGCGATCCTTTGCCTCTAACCACTTTTTGTCCATAAAACTATCTCCATTATCTGGATGATAGCTATGACTGGGCAGTTAATATAAAAGGTTACAATCTGTTTAGAAAGGATCGTCAAAACCGGAGAGGTGGAGGGGTCTGCCTCTAAGTGAAGTCCTGTCTAAATCCCATAATTCGAGAATACATCTCTGAGGGAGATGAACATGTGGAGTCACTGTGGGTAGAAATACATGGAGCAAAAAACAATAATAAATTACTAATAGGAGTGTATTATAAACCACCTAATATACCAGAGTCCACAGAAAATCTATTACTAAACGAGATAGACGAGGCGGCAAATCATAATGAGGTCGTTATTATGGGGGATTTCAACTACCCAGATATACAGTTGTGTTCAAAATTATTCAACCTCCACTGAAATTGAGTGTTTTGATAAATCAAAGAGGCACTTGTAAGTCAGACAAATGTAACATAACATTTATAATGAAATAACCACAAATGTCTTTTCTGTGCTCACATCATTATCAGTTTTATTCAACCCCCAAGTGACATTCAATCTTAGTACTTAGTACAACATCCTTTTCCAGTTATAACAGCTTTTAAACGTGAAGCATAGCTTGACACAAGTGTCTTGCAGCGATCTACGGGTTTCTTCGCCCATTCTTCATGGGCAAAAGCCTCCAGTTCAGTCACATTCTTAGGCTTGCGCGCTGCAAATGCTTTCTTTAAGTCCCACCAGAGGTTCTCAATCGGATTTAAGTCTGGTGACTGCGATGGCCACTTCAAAATGTTCCAGCCTTTAATCTGCAACCATGCTGTAGTGGACTTGGAGGTATGCTTGGGATCATTGTTCTGTTGAAAGGTCCAACGTCTCCCAAGCCTCAGGTTTGTGACGGACTGCATCACATTTTCATCCAATATCTCCTGATACTGAAGAGAATTCATGGTACCTTGCACACGCTGAAGCTTCCCTGTACCTGTAGAAGCAAAACAGCCCCAAAGCATGATTGACCCCCTGCCATGCTTCACAGTAGGCAAGGTGTTCTTTTCTTTATAGGCCTTGTTCTTCCTCCTCCAAACATAGCGTTGATCCATGGGCCCAAACAGTTCTAATTTTGTTTCATCAGTCCACAGAACACTATCCCAAAACTTTTGTGCTTTGTCCACATGACTTTTGGCATACTGCAGTCGACTCTTCTTATTCTTTGGAGACAGCAAGGAGGTGCGCCTGGGAGTTCTAGCATGGAGGCCTTCATTACGCAGTGTGCGCCTTATTGTCTGAGCTAAAACTTCAGTACCCGCATCTGACAAATCTTTTTTACGTTCCTCAGCAGTCACACAGGGACTTTTCTCCACTTTGCGCTTCAGGTAGCGCACAGCAGTCGAAGTCAGCATCTACTTTCTGCCACGACCAGGTAGCGTTTCAACAGTGCCCTTTGCCTTGAATTTGCGAATGATGCTTCCTATGGTGTCTCTTGGTATGTTTAACATCTTTGCAATGTTCTTATAGCCATTGCCCTTCCTGTGAAGATAAATCACCTCTTCTCTTGTCTTCCTGGACCATTCTCTTGACTTCACCATGTCTGTAAACACACCAGTAAATGTCTAGAAAGAGCTGAGTATCACCGTCATTTTAAATCTGCCTAATTGGTGCTTACTATGCTTGATTGCTGCTCCTTGACATCCAGAGGTGTTTTCAATACCTGATCGAAAACACTTGAATGAACCTCTGTTCTTGAGAGTGGTAGTCTTTAAGGGGTTGAATAATTGTGTCAATGAAGAAATCACAAAAAAAAACATTTAATACTGTATTACAAAAACAATTGATGTCATTTTAGTTGCATTTGGTTCTTTAAAAAGTCCTTGTAAGATTTCATTCTGAACACAATTACAAATGTACACTAAATTTCCTAAAACCCTTTACAGCATTGGGGGTTGAATAATTTTGAACACAGCTGTAGACTGGGAAACTGAAAGCTGTACATCTCATAAAGGAAACAGGTTCTTGGCAATAGCCAAAGACAATTACCTTTCCCAACTGGTTCAGGACCCCACTAGAGGGACGGCCATACTGGACTTAGTATTAACCAATAGACCTAATAGAACATCAGATGTGCAGGTTGGGGGACACCTAGGAAATAGTGACCATAAAGTAATAACCTTCTAATTATCCTTCAAACGAGAGTTTCTAAAGGAAGGAACAAAAATACCAAACTTCAAAAAAGCTAAATTTAGCCAACTAAGCGAGGCCATAGGCCTAACTAACTGGGACAAAGTCCTCAAAAATAAAAATTCAACCACAAAATGGGAGATTTTTAAAAGCATTGTAACATCTAATTGTGAGAGGTACATACCTTATAGGAATAAAAGGCTAAGAAACAATAAGAAACCAATGTGGATAAATAGAACTGTAAAGAAAGCAATAAATGACAAAAAGAAAGCATATTAATCACTAAAACAAGAGGGGAGTCAGGAAGCACTGATAAACTATAAGGAAAAAAATTGAATATGTAAAAAAATAATAAAAATTGCCAAACTAGAGACCGAGAGATTAATTGCCAAAGAGAGTAAAGCTAACCCTAAAATGTTTTTCAATTATATTAATAGTAAAAAATATAAATCTTAAGGAGTCGGCCCTCTACATAGCAATGAGGGGGGTGTTGCAGAGAGTGACGAGGATAAAGCAAAACTATTAAATATTTTTTTCTCCACTATATTCACTGAGGAAAATAAACTGTCAGATGAAATGCAGAATGTAAAAGTAAATCCCCCATTAAAAGTGCCCTGTCTGACCCAGGAAGAAGTACAACAGGGACTTAAAAAGATTAAAATAGACAAATCGCCAGGACCGGATGGCATACACCCCCGTATCCTAAGGGAATTAAGAGATGTCATAGCCAGACCTTTATTTCTGATATTTGCAGACTTTATACTGACAGGGAATGTTCCACAGGATTGGCGAATAGCAAATGTGGTGCCAATATTCAAAAAGGGTCCAAAAACAGAGCCTGCAAATTATAGGCCGGTAAGTTTAACATCTGTTGTTGGTAAACTGTTTGAAGGGTTTCTAAGAGATGCTATTTTGGAGTATCTCAATGAAAATAAGCAAATAACGCCAAATCAGCATGGCGTCATGAGGGATCGGTCATGCCAAACGAATTTAATCAGCTTCTATGAGGAGGTAAGTTCTAGACTTGACAACGGCGAATCAATGGATGTCGTATATCTGGACTTCTCCAAAGCATTTGACACTGTTCCTCATAAAAGGTTAGTATATAAAATGAGGATGCTCCGACTGGGAGAAAATGTCTGTAAGTGGGTAAGTAACTGGCTGAGTGACAAAAAACAGAGGGTGGTTAATAACTGTACATACTCAGATTGGGTCACTGTAACTAGTGGGGTACCTCAGGGGTCAGTACTGGAGGGGTCACTGTCACTAGTGGGGTACCTCAGGGGTCAGTATTGGGCCCTATTCTCTTCAATATATTTATTATTGATCTGGTAGAAGGCTTGCACAGTAAAATATCTATTTTTGCAGATGGCACTAAACTGTGTAAAGTAATTAACACAGAAGAAGACAGTTTTCTGCTACAGATGGATCTGGATAGATTGGAGGCTTAGGCAGAAAAGTGGCAGATGAGGTTTAACACTGACAAATGTAAAGTTATGCACATGGGAAGGAATAATGCAAGTCACCCGTACATAGTAAATGGTAAAACCCTCGGTAACACTGACATGGAAAAGGATCTAGGAATTCTAATAAACAGCAAATTAAGCTGTAAAAAACTGTGCCAGGCAGCTGCTGTGCTGCCAAGGCCAATAACATAATGGGTTGCATCAAAAGGGGCATAGATGCCCGTGATGAGAACATAGTCCTACCACTTTAACTAGTCAGACCACACATGGAGTACAGTGTACAGTTCTGGGCTCCTGTGAACAAGGCAGACATAGCAGAGCTGGAGAGGGTTCAGAGGAGGGCAACTAAAGTAATAACTGGAATGGGGCAACTACAGTGCCCTGAAAGGTTATCAAAATTAGGGTTTTTCACTTTAGAAAAAAAGACGACTGAGGGGAGATCTAATTAATATGTATAAATATATCAGGGGTCAGTACAGAGATCTCTCCCATCATCTATTTATCCCCAGGACTGTGACTGTGGCGAGGGGACATACTCTGCATCTGGAGGAAAGAAGGTTTGTACACAAACATAGAACAGGATTCTTTACGGTAAGAGCAGTGAGACTCTGGAACTCTCTGCCTGAGGAGGTGGTGATGGTGAGTACAATAAAGGAATTCAAGAGGGGACTGGATGTATTTCTGTAGTGTAATAATATTACAGGCTATAGCTACTAGAGAGGGGTCGTTGATCCAGGGAGTTATTCTGATTGCCTGATTGGAGAAGGGAAGGAATTTTTTTCCCCCTTAAGTGGGGAAAATTGGCTTCTGCCTCACAGGGGTTTTTTGCCTTCCTCTGGATCAACTTGTAGGAAACAGGCCAAACTGGATGGACAAATGTCTTTTTTCGGTCTTATATACTATGTTACTATTTGCCGAATATGCAACTCATCAACAGTACAGCTAAACTGGTGAAAGATTTGCTATTAGATCTGACACAAGAGCCTGTCAGATATCCCTGCCACTAGTGTCAAAGTACAGAAAACAGTACTAACTTTCAAGTATTATTTAGGATCAATATAAATTAAAAAACTATCCTGACCCGAAAGTATATAATTTGTACAATTAACCAAGCCAATTTGGCATATCAGAATCGGTTACAGTTATCAGAGTTTACTGCTATAGACAAAGCATAGAAGGGCACAATTATTCATCCTTTTGTTTTTTTTTTAATAAAACCTGGCACTGCCACTGACCTTACATTTGAGTTCTTCTAGCTAATTTACCTGCACCTTATCTTTTACTGACAGCCTCCTGTTTGAGACAGAACGCTGTCAGTTATGAAGTAAACCTCGAAGGTGTAGCTAGACGAATACACCTTGTCTGTCTCAAGAAGCACGAGTCATAAATACATTCAATTTTCGTGGAAAGACAAATTTGAATTTAGTAAAATATAGCGAAATATATAATCCGCTCTAGGCCCATAGAATATACCGCTGTTGGGTTAGATCCGCTATTTTCATAGTCATGTTTTAAAATGCTGTTTAAGATGTCTAAGGCAACTTTAACACCTGTGTTATGTGCTGATCCGTCTGGTATTTGCACAGATGTATCCGCAAATATAATGCTATCGTTTATATCTGTTCAGAATGGATCATTTTGCATTAGTTTGTGGGAAAAAATTTAATCTCAACATTGGTCAGTTTAGAATTACTTTGAAAGTCAATGTGTAATGGATCATTTTTATAAAGCAGCATATTGTGTCAGCGACAACTGATACGTAACTATTTACTTACATAGTAATTCTAAAATGATATGTTTTTGCCAATTTTCGCTTCAAACAGCATTTTTTTGTACGTCTCCATGAAAGAATGGAGGCGGAACTGAGCGGACAAGTTTTATTCTGAACGGTTCCTTATCCATTCCGAATGCTTTGGGGCTCCACTGATCCGTTTCGGACCACTTTTGTCATCCCAGAAATGGATCTGCAGTAAACGGAATCCAAAACACAGGTGCGAAAGAAGCCTAAGAGGTAAATTTCTATTGTTTAATGAAAAACAAGATTTGTTGTAATCTCGAAACATTAGTTTGCAAAAAAATAATCACAGACACGTTGAATTTGGTTAAATAATTTATTTACCCCCAAAAAAGGAACATTACAACTTTATTAGTGACACTTGTAACATTGTATCAACAGCTAAATTGAATTAACGCATTTAAGGTGTGCCACTTTCTCCGTTTTTGAGTAGCTGATTGACATTGATATTGAGTGGGTGGGTTTATCCAGCGTACGATGGTGTGTACGTGAGTTTTTAGTTTTGCTTTCTGTGTGGAGCGGTCCTGTAGCACGTGGGACTGAGGCGTCCCGTGCTACAGGACCTCTCTACACAGCAAGCAAACTAAAACTCACGTACCACCATTGTGCGCTAGATAACCCACCCACTCAGGACTGAAAGGGGTGGCAAGAACCACTGAAGCGCGTAGTCTTACAAATAAAGGGTTTCTTCTTTTTTGCTTGAGAAGATCTGGTCGTTATTGTGCGCCCTTTTGTTTTTTTTTTTGCCATATTCTGACATTTTTATACTTGATATCCTTTCACCCAAACCGTTGGGGTGGCTCCCACATAGGGTGACCATAACCGGCAGCACCGACTGACCTTTCTCATCCTTCCCAGCCTAGTTGTCCTTACCACTTCCCTCCCTCCCCTCCCACAACAAGGGGAGTGGCACAAGGTGAGAACAATCAGGACACCGGCTAACTTACAAACCAGTAAGCAATCCTAAAACATACTTACCCTATGAGCGCCTCTCTCCTTTTTATGCCATATATTGATTTATAAGTTAAAAGTAAGTGGTTGCCGAGAACCAACATCACAAACATTGCGGACTAGGCCTGGAAAAGAGTCACGGACACCTGAGGTGAGTCATGGTTATTCATGAATTCCTGCTCTCCCTGCCCACCTGCTGATGATTGACAGGCTTCTACCTAGTTTTCTCCCGTTCTGTCTAGGAGAGAACTGCCAATCATCAGAAGATGGGTGAGAGAGCAGAAGATTAGGAATAACCATGACTCTTCTCAGGTAGATTTGACTATTTTCAAGGCTTGTGCTGCAATGATTATGATGCTGGTTCTCAGCAACCACTTACTTTTGGCTCATGAGTGACACACCACTGCAATCAGCATTTCTTTCACTAATTTATGCTTCCCTCAGTGAGGTCAGCATAAAGTTGATGGCAGGTTCCCTTTAATCATTTAATAATGACCCTGGAAAAGTATCCGCCAACATAGAATAGTCCTGTTTATTCATGATTTCAAGTTCTTACTGTCGAACTACTGTTGATGGAAAATATTTTACATAGATTTCGAATGGAAGAGAACTTCCATTCCACAGTCGATCTACAATAGAACTAGATATTTATACAAACCTGGACTCTTCTAAGTTCGGATTAAAATATATAAAGGGATTAAGTCATTACATTTTACACCCTCAAGTAAAGCGTATGTACGTGTTCGTCCAGATGATTTATTTAATATGTCAATGATACTGAGGTGTCAAAGTTTGGGTACTTACACACGCTTTACTTGTGGGGGTAAAATCAGATGACATAATCCCTTTAAAATTTTTGAACAGTTATGATCATAATGATTCTTCTTGGCAACCATCTATTCTGAAATAAAATTAAAATAACAGACCAAAGAATATTTAAAAATTATTACTTTGTATTATATTTTTGAGTTACTTTTTAATGGACGTATGGTATCGTTTTTGCTAAATGAAGTTCAATGATAACTGTTTTTTAATAATTTATTTTAAATTATTTTTATTGATTTCTATATTATTTATGTATTTGGCTAAATTATTTGCTATTTATTTTGACTATAGATCATTATGTTTACTATGCCAAAGTAGAATTTTTTTAATGTTTTTAAAGGCATTCTGTCATCATATTTTACCACATCAAGTAAAGCATATGTACATGTCCGTCCCGACGAGTAGATGCTTTAGATACCATTATTATCTGGCATTGTGGCTCTGTTTATTCATAAATTGTATTTTTGTTACATGTAAATGACTCACATAAGGTGCCCAAGGGGATTTCCTTTTATACACCCTGTATTAAAGGACCCCCCCTTGGGCACCTTATGTGAGTCATTTACATATAACAAAAATAAAATTTAGGAATAAACAGAGCCACAATGGTCGAGATAATAATGGCATCTAAAGCACTGCTAACTCTTCGACGACATGTACATATGCTTTACTTGATGTGGTAAAATATGATGACAGAATTCCATTAAAAATTTTGTCAAATGTTCATGTTTCTTGCATTAAAATTCACTAAGATTTAAATAGAAGATTTGTTCTTTAAAATAAGAAAAAAAAATGTAATAAACTGTATTCTACTGTAAAGAATTCAAATAAACATTGTCCAGAATAATCTTCCGGGATGTGTAGTTATTCTGTAAAAAAAAGGAAACATCATATTAAACATCTCATTCACATTAATAAAATTAATCAATTATATAATTACAATATTTAACAAGATCGATATTGGAATCACTAATTAGAGCACAATGATTCTAAAAATTATAAATAATATTTTTTATTTACCTATAATAAACTTGAAACAAAATATTCAACAATCATGGAACTTCGAACTCTGAAATATACAGGGAAAAAAGTGAGATTTTTTAGCTTTGTAAGTAAAGTTTATACTCTGTGGATTCAAACATTTATATGGTTATTATATCGTAAGCTAATCAACGTTCAACACAATTAATGAAATAACACCAATATAATAAAAAAGTAGTTTTAAAAGTCTAAGAACATGAATCTATCCGAATAAGCATATAATTTTCTGGTAGTACTATTAACACTCAATTGTCAACAGTGCTTGATAAATTCCTGAATCGCATAATATGTTTGTTTTTTATCTCCTCTTCGTTTGGACGCTCCATATTAGCAATATTTGGTGGAAGAGTCAGTGTTCGTGAAGTCCATCATGATTGTATTTCATGGTTTACTAAATGCAATACTGTTATCGACAAGTCTTCAAGATATTTTACATCCATTTTTTCGTACACATTTTTTACCGACCACCTGCCTTGGGTTTTGGGAAGGAACAGCTTTGTTCTGACGGAGCACTTAGGTTCTGTATTTCTTTTCAGAAATTTCACGGTGGCTAGTTCTCTGCCGATGTTATAATTGTGGGTGAGGGCAGCCAACTTTGTTCTTGCCTCCATGGCATCTATCATGAACTGAATCCGCTTCATCCTATATTTTAATACCAAGCTGTGAAAGTTTTTAAGTTTACCGCTATGACAATTATATACAAGATGTTTCAAATCATTCAGAAGGGTTTGGTTGCTTACAATTTTTTGAATGCTCAAAAAGGGTTGATGTTCGGGATTTAACCAAATAACTTTTTCTTCTTCTTTATCCATTGACAATACACCGTGGCTACAATGATTATATATATCACTGTCCCATTCATGTATGTCCGTTACATAGTGTAAAAGAGATATCCATCTTTCTTTCAAATTTTTAACGTCGTCCCCACAGGTTTGTATTGACCACCAGAAATGTAAAACAATCTTGTCGATCCGTGGTGTAATTTCCTTGCAGAACTTCTGTTTGCTGGCTACAGTGAGTTTTTTCCTTATAGATTAGACATAGTTCCAGACGTCAAATTGGTGATTAATATCGGAGTAATCTTGTCGCATTTTTTTCCTTATTCCTACGTGTCTATCCAAGGCAAAGATAAGAATTTTGTATCCCCTTGAAAGCATTCTATCCATGCAAATTTCAAAGGCGTATTTCTCCATCGCTACCGGGGAAGAACACTGGGATCGCTGAACAATTTTAAAATCTATAATCTTCTCTGTCATATTGTCCATGACAGTGTAGGTACAATATTTGTCGTTGTGTCCTGGGCTGTCACATTGCCCATCTCCAGAAATGCAAAGGGGAGCATTTTTTAGTTCTTCAAAGTTACGTGATTGTTTTTCATTTCAGGCCAGATCTGTTGCTGGAAATAGAAATTTTGATTGATATCTGTAGTAAGATTTCATCCTGAAAATGTCTAGAAATTCTTTTACTTTTTGGAAATTTAAGCCACTGAATGAAATAGAGGAGGCTAATAATATGTTTCCAGAGCTGTATCGAGCAATTCTGGGCTGCGATTCAAAGACTGTAAATGGATGTCCTAGGTAACACTTACCTTTGATCATTACGGAGGATCCCTCAATAGATTTAAAAAATGAACTTACAAGATAATTACAATCTGACGAATACTGACATTTGACTTTCCGGATAAGATTATCCAAGCAGGATTCTAAGATAATGAACTTCCTTTCTTGCATAATTTCTGCTTCTGTTAATTCGATCATCTCTGGCTTTTTTAGTGGGTCTTTGTTGTACATTATCGCTGAAAATCCGTCAAAATCTGAATTGTTAAAACTTAGTTCTTCAGGTTGATAATCTTCATCATTTTCTTCCAATGTTGGTTCATCCAAAGAAATTGAAGAATAATCTTCTAATGGAAGTAACAAATTTGTCAATGGCGACAAAGTATCATTGTTCTCCTCGGCTGGCAAAAAATATCTTCATGGTCGTTATCCAACATTTGTTTTTTTCTTCAATAGTGATTCGAAATCTGATATACCTACCTGTATCGGTATACCTGTAATTTGCTTACCGGAATTACGATTGTAATTCTTAGTTGGTGAACGAAAAGCACTTTCAGGTGATTGACTTGTATGATAAGTGTGGTCGTTATTTGGGATTTGAATGACTACCGAGTTTTCTAAGTTGAAATCCGTTTGAGTATAAACAGATACTTTTCCATCAACCGTATTATCCATACAACTATCCAGAACTTATTCGTTTGGCAGGCTGGATTTATCATTTGAAGCTGTCACAGTTGTTCTTTTTCTTTTCTGTTTCTACTTTTACTTCAAGTCTTCTTCAATAAAAATTTAACCTTCTAGCGCTGTAGAGAATACCGTTGGTGCAGCGTCCTTTTTCAAAGTTTTTCCTACTTTGGTCGCCTTGTAACTTTCCTCACAGAAATGTAATGAGCACATTCTGTACTTTTTAGACTTGTTATCTTCCGAAATCTTTTTAACCATTTGTTCCAGGTTGTCAAAACTTTGGCCGGTTTGTAGTAGCCATATTTTTATTTGATTTTGATCCGCTGGGAAGGGATTTAGACGAATCGATTTAGCCTGATCTTTCCTTCCTGTCTTGCTCAGACAATTTTTTATTACACACAAAGGCATTTTTTTCACCTTTAAAAAAAAAAAAAGTACAATATTATTAGAATTGAAATATGTTAGGTTTATAATAGTATTCTATTAACTATTCAAAGTTGCCTTGGATAATCGAATTAACCGTGGTATTATCATAGTTAGATAATTAATATTTCGTTAGCTAATATTTATAAATTTAGATGGTCAAAATTTGATTTTTATTCTATTAATGTAGTATCAAGATGCCTAAGAGTGGAACTATGTGCATAATTCTTTTACAAACCACATCGGTAAACTTTATATTATTGATGTGTATGACAATTTAAATAGTTAATAAAATATTTAATTAAATTTTTTGGACTTACCGGTTATTGGTCTAATGGATACAAACCAATAATTTTATCCACTATGAGCGGTTAAAAGTAAAAAATAAAATATACATTTACATATATATATATATATATTTTTTTTTTAAACAAAAAATTATATATATATTTTGTTTTTAATTCTGGTAAAAAAAATAAAAATTATTTTGTTTCCTACTTACAAATTGTTGGTCTAAATTATACAAACCAATTATGTAATCCACGATGAGCTGTTAAAATAAAAAATAAATTAATATAAAACTATATATATGTATATATATATAATGTGGGGAGTCGCTCTGGTAGATAGCAGTGCGGGTGCAGTATAGAGGCAAAACGGAGTCCAGAAAGTGTAGCAAACAGTGTTTAATTCACACTTGTAGCAAGTACACAGCAAACAGTCACTTGGTGTTAATTCACACCCATCAGAAAACGTGCAGCAAAACGAAACAGTCAAAAACAGGTTCCAGTCACCTGGGAGGCTTTAGGTGCAGGTTCGCACCTGGCTGTCAGTCCAGCCGCAAGGCGATCGACCTCCGGCTTCCAGGCCGTCTGCACTCCTCCTTGCTTGGGGTCTTGCTTCCAGCCCAGAGAACTCCACACAGCAGAGCATGGATCAGCACTCCCAAACTCAAGTGATTCCACAGCCTAACAGCAGCTCCAGGACAATCACAATCAGCTGCTGAGGAGGCTGCCTTTAAAGGCCCGGATAAAGTCCGGCCTGGACCGTGGAGAATAGGCACCTACCCAACTCTTTGCCTACTCCCAGTAAGAGCCGGCCCGGATTGGCTTTGCAGCCAAACTAAAAACAAGGTGTCAAACAGCACTAGCTGCTGCTGACACACGAAAACCCGGCTCTTACCTCACCGAGGCCAGGAACCTCGGTGACACGTACCTGCCATCGACCACGGTACCTTGCACCCTCTCACACACACCCCCCCTTTGTTCAACCCTGAGGGGGTGAACACATGTGAGGCAGTGGACGCGGGACAGGGCATCTGCGTTACCCTGCAAGCGGCCTGCCCTGTGTTCTACAGAGAACTTAAAGTTCTGCAGGGATAGGAACCACCTGGTGACCCGAGCATTCCTCTCCTTGGCCTGGCTCATCCACTTGAGAGGGGAATGGTCGGTCACCAGACGGAACCTCCTCCCTAACAGGTAGTAGCGGAGAGATTCGAGTGCCCACTTGATAGCCAGGCACTCCCTCTCCACTATACTATACCTGGACTCGGCGGGACTGAGCTTACGGCTCAGGAAGACAACGAGGCCTACCTCCGAGGCGTCGGTCTGTACGACGAACTCCCTGTTGAAGTCGGGTGTCACCAAAACCGGGGACCCACACTGTCACGGCTGTATGTGAGCAACAAGAGCATACACAGTGAGTTAGCTACTGACCGGACCCAAACTAGGGAACATAAAGGGTGACCCCTGTCAGACCCTAAAAGCTCTCCCTATGCTGCTAAGCCCATGTCCAGATCCAGATGGTGGATCGAGACATGCCCGCGTACCTAAGGCTGATGACCACTGTAACCCCTACAGTAGTGGAAGGGGCACGGCCACCGGTGCCCTGCTCAGTATATGGACGGAACCGGGGTCGCCTCGGATCCAGTCAGCAAAACAAACAGAAACACACAATGTCTGCACACTTAACTGAAGGAGCTGCAGCAGCAGTGAAAACAGATCCAAAGTCAGCAGACAATGTCCAAGTACTTGCTTCAGCAGAACACAGGTCCAGAAAAGATATCACACCAGTGAAGATACTCAAGCGAGAGATACAGGTCAAATGAAGTAGTATAATCCGCACCGTATAAAGGAAGAGAGGTGATTTAAAGGCAGAGCAATCAAACACAGGAGGGACAGCTGGGAGGAAGGAAACAGAAAGTAAAGACCTCATCACAGGGGCGGAGAAACAGAGCTGTGGGAACGTCTCAAAGCTCTAGTAGTTACATCATCACAGGGGTGGAGAAACAGAGCTGTGAGAACGTCTCAAAGCTCTGGTAGTGACAGTACCCCCTCTACGGGTGGACTCCGGACACCCAGGACCCACCTTCTCAGGATGAGCCCTATGAAAAGTCCTGATGAGGCGAGTGGCTTTAATGTCCGACACCGGAACCCACATCCTCTCCTCAGGACCATAACCTTTCCAATGAACGAGGTACTGAAGAGAACCGCGGACAATGCGAGAGTCCACAATTCTGGAAACCTCAAACTCCAGATTGCCATCAACCAAAATCGGAGGAGGAGGCAAAGAGGAGGGTACCGTGGGCTGGACATATGGTTTTAAGAGAGATCTGTGAAATACATTATGTATCTTCCAAACCCGTGGAAGATCAAGACGGAAGGCAACAGGATTGATGACTGACAAGATTTTATAAGGCCCAATAAACTTGGGACCCAATTTCCAGGAGGGAACCTTCAGTTTAATATTTCTTGTAGACAACCACACCAGATCACCCACATTCAGGTCCGGACCAGGCACACGTCTCTTATCAGCCACACGCTTATATTTCTCACTCATCTTTCTTAGATTAGTCTGAATCTTTTGCCAAATGGTAGACAAAGACGAGGAAAATCTCTCCTCCTCAGGCAAACCAGAAGGAGCCCCTCCCGAGAATGTCCCAAACTGCGGATGGAACCCATATGCACCAAAGAATGGTGACTTATCAGAAGATTCCTGACGACGGTTGTTCAGAGCAAACTCAGCAAGAGGGAGAAACGAACACCAATCCTCCTGGTTCTCTGCAACAAAACAGCGCAAATATGTCTCCAGATTCTGATTGACGCTGCTCAGTCTGACCATTCGACTGCGGGTGAAAAGCAGAAGAGAAGGACAGCCGAACCCCCAGGCGAGAACAGAAAGCCTTCCAGAATCTGGACACAAACTGCGTGCCTCTATCGGAAACAATATCAGAGGGAATGCCATGCAATTTAACAATATGGTCGACAAAAGCTTGCGCCAACGTTTTAGCATTGGGCAATCCAGGGAAGGGTATGAAATGTGCCATCTTGCTAAAACGGTCCACCACCACCAGGATCACCGACTTCCTGAGGAACGAGGAAGATCCAGTGATAAAGTCCATGGACAGGTGTGTCCAAGGACGGGAAGGTATGGGTAAGGGGAGAAGGGGACCTGAAGGCCGTGAACGAGGACCTTAGCGCGAGCGCACGTCTCACAAGCAGCCACAAAACCCTCCACCGACTTACGAAGAGCCGGCCACCAAAATCTCCGAGCAATGAGATCTACCGTGGCTCTACTCCCGGGTGACCAGCAAGAACCGTATCATGATGCTCCTTGAAGAGTTTGTGACGTAACTCAGGAGGCACAAACAACTTTCCAGAAGGACAACGGGCAGGTGCCTCAGTCTGGGCAGCCTGGACCTCGGCCTCCAAATCAGAATACAGAGCAGAAACAACTACCCCTCCGCCAAAATGGGACCCGGGTCCTCGGAGTTTCTCCTCCCGGAAAACAGCGAGAGAGAGCGTCAGCCTTCACATTTTTGATCCCAGGGCGGAAATGTAACGACAAAATTGAATCTGAGAAGAACAGAGACCATCTGGCCTGTCTCGGATTCATACGCTGGCCGACTCTGAGCACGCCAGATTCTTATGGTCGGTAAAAACGGTTATAGGGTACCTGGCCCCTCCAACCAATGGCGCCATTCCTCGAAAGCCAGCTTGATGGCCAACAATTCCCTATCTCCCACATCATAGTTTTTCTCTGCCGGTGAGAGTTTTTTAGAGAAAAAGGCACAGGGTCGCCATTTGGAAGGAGACGGACCCTGGGACAAACCGCACCCACACCCACCTCGGAAGCATCCACCTCAACAATAAAAGGTAAGGAAACATCGGGATGCACCAAGATGGGAGCAGACGCAAAACTCTCTTTAATCTTAGAAAAGCTGCAAGCGCCTCCTCCGACCAAGAGGAAAAATCCGCCCCTTTTTGGTCATGTCAGTGAGGGGTTTGACAACAGAGGAATAATTCAAAATGAACTTTCTGTAATAGTTTGCAAAACCCAGAAAGCGCATCAATGCCTTCTGATTCTCAGGAAGCTCCCACTCAAGCACAGCACGGACCTTCTCCGGATCCATGCGAAACCAGAAGCAGAGAGGAGAAAACCCAGAAATTGAATCTCCGATACCATAAACACACATTTCTCCAGCTTGACGCACAATTTATTTTCTCGCAGAATCTGCAGAACCTGAAAAAGATGATCCTGATGAGTCCGAACATCAGGGAAAAATCAAAATATCATCAAGATACACCAATACAAATTTCCCCATTAAATGGTAGAAAATACTGTTAACAAAATGCTGAAAGACGGCCGGAGCATTCATCAAGCCAAAAGGCATAACGAGATTCTCGAAATGCCCCTCGGGGGTATTAAAGGCTGTTTTCCATTCATCCTCTCTGACCCTGACCAGGTTGTACGCGCCTCTCAAATCCAATTTGGAAAAACCTTGGCCCCAACAATTTGGTTGAAGAGGTCTGGGATCAGAGGAAGGGGATAGGGATCGCGAATCGTGATACGGTTCAGCTCCCTAAAATCTAGGCAAGGTCTCAGAGAGCCATCTTTCTTTTTAACAAAAAACCCGCGGCGATCGGTGATTTTGAGGGACGAATATGCCCTCTTATCGAGACTCTCAGAGATATAGGTTCGCATTGCGATTCTCTCCGGTTGTGAGAGATTGTACAGGCGTGCTTTTGGCAGCTTGGCGCCGGGAATGAGGTTAATGGGACAGTCAAACTCCCGGTGAGGAGGTAGCTCCTGCACACCGCTCTCGGAAAACACGTCCGAGAAATCAGAGAGAAATGATGGCAAAGTTTTAGTAGATACCTCTGCAAAAGTCGCTGTGAGACAATTCTTCTACAAAACTCACTCCACTCATTTATTTGCCTTCCTTGCCAATCAATAGTGGGGTTATGTTTAGTGAGCCAGGGTAACCCCAAACACTAGAGGAGAAGGCAATCCGTTAAGGACAAACAAGATATATCCTCCACATGAGTGTCACCTACAGCTAACCGGATATTGTGAACAATGCCCTTCAGGGATCTCTGTGAGAGTGGAGCAGAGTCAATGGCAAAAACAGGTATATCTTTTTCTAATGTGCAAACCCGAAAACCATGCCTGGCTACAAATTGAGTGTCAATAAGATTGACGGCCGCTCCACTATCAACAAAAATTTCACAAGAAATGACTTTGCTCTCTAGCGCCACCCTGGCAGAAAGGAGAAAACGAGAACTGCAGGTCAGAGGAAAAGCCCCAATTCCTACATCAACTTTGCCCAAGGTAGCAGATGAAGCAGAGTTTGATGATTTTCCTTTGAGGATTTTCTCTTATCACTCTTAGTACAGTTCATGAATCTCCTAGAGGGACAAACATTTGCCAAATGACCAATGCCCCCACAACAAAAACACACCATTCTCTGAGGACTAAATCCTCCTTTATCAGGGGCAAGTCGACCTAGCTGCATAGGCTCCTCCTCAGAGGGGACCGAGACAGGATGAGGCCCCTGCACACTGAATGAGTCCGCACCACTGCCCCTAGAGTGACAATGGCTGGACCGAGAGGTCTCGTTTCTTTCTCTTAGACGCCTGTCAAGGCGTACCGCCAATGACATGGCAGACTCTAAAGATGTTGGTCTCTCATGGAAAGCAAACGCATCTTTCAATCTCTCTGAGAGACCATGACAGAACTGACTCGGAGTGCAGCATCATTCCAACCTGAATCAGCTGCCCATCTCCTAAATTCAGAACAATAAAGCTCAGCAGACAGTTTGTTCTGGCATAAAAACGTAAGTTAGATTCAGCCAGAGCAACACGATCCGGGTCATCATATATCTGCCCCAGGGCTACAAAAATCTTTCTGTGGATCGAAGGAGGGATCCCCGATGGCAGTGAAAAAGCCCAAGTCTGAGCATTACCCCTGAGCAAGGAGATGACAATCCTCACCTCTGCTCCTCATTACCAGAGGAACGGGACACAAGCAAAATGGAGTTTGCATGCTCTCTGAAGCGAACAAAATTCTCACTGCCCCCGGAGAACGCTTTCCGGAAGTGAGACCTTTGGCTCGCAACAGACTCCATGGGCCGGAGCCGAGCCCAATGCTTGAAGCTGAATCATAGATTGACGGAGATCCGCTACCTCCAAAGAAAGACCCTGCATGCGGTCAAGCCAGGTCAGAAAGCGGATCCATGTCAAAAAGGACGGTTTCGAGCGGATTATAATGTCACGGCTGTATGTGAGCAACAAGAGCATACACAGTGAGTTAGCTACTGACCGGACCCAAACTAGGGAACATAAAGGGTGACCCTGTCAGACCCTAAAAGCTCTCCTATGCTGCTAAGCCCATGTCCAGATCCAGATGGTGGATCGAGACATGCCCGCGTACCTAAGGCTGATGACCACTGTAACCCCTACAGTAGTGGAAGGGGCACGGCCACCGGTGCCCTGCTCAGTATATGGACGGAACCGGGTCGCTCGGATCCAGTCAGCAAAACAAACAGAAACACACAATGTCTGCACACTTAACTGAAGGAGCTGCAGCAGCAGTGAAAACAGATCCAAAGTCAGCAGACAATGTCCGAAGTACTTGCTTCAGCAGAACACAGGTCCAGAAAAGATATCACACCAGTGAAGATACTCAAGCGAGAGATACTGCTCAAATGAAGAAGTATAATCCGCACCGTACAAAGGAAGAAGGGTGATTAAAAGGCAGAGCAATCAAACACAGGAGGGACAGCTGGGAGGAAGGAAACAGAAAGTAAAGACCTCATCACAGGGGCGGAGAAACAGAGCTGTGAGAACGTCTCAAAGCTCTAGTAGTTACATCATCACAGGGGTGGAGAAACAGAGCTGTGAGAACGTCTCAAAGCTCTGGTAGTGACACTTATGCAGTCTCCTGCTAATTAATTAAAACCGCCTGTGGCAACAGGGAGGAGTGCTGATACCAGGAATAAACAAGAAGGAAGATAAAATATGTATCAAATGGGGAGAAACAAGACTGGATCGCACATCCACAATGCTTAACCTTTAATATGTGCTCTTTAGCTACATTACTATAGTACTAGTCCCCCATATCTCATGCAAATAGTGGAGACATTAGTGTACATTTTGATCAAAAGGTAATAAGCCCACTCACCCCGTCATGGTTGTCTCCTAGAGTGGGTTCCTTCTCTGTCCATAATCTGATAAAGGTGCCGCGCTGCATGGCGACACGTGGCACCATCCCAGCAGGCCGCAGTTACGCAAGCCAGCCAGAAAAGCACCACAACAACAAAGGCCACCATGCAGCACAGCACTGTCTGAACAGGAGCCTAATGCAACCTGCTCAGTACTAACAGAAACCAGGACTAACAGTACTTTATATTTTACTCTCAAAATCTCATCTAAACTTAATTTATTGTTGGCTTGAATACAGCCCAAGCTTTTGCCAGGATAAAAGGGAACCATCAAGTATACCACTGGATCAAACTTGCAAAAAAACTAGTAAAGAAATTCCTCTTTCAGATTCCTCTTTCTGTTGTAACCAAGCTGCGTGATATTTTGACTCCCTCACAATCACTTGTTCTTCTGTATCCACACCTACAGAATAGCCTTTGAGTAAAACTTTTTGGTTCTGAAATTGTGTGCATACCAGTGGGCAGCATGAGAAAGTGGAGGCTGAAGCAACGTCACCTGGCAATTGTTGCTGGTGTGGCTGGACAGGAATCATAGTTACACAGTGAGCCGTAAAGTACATATATTGTCCTTGACCATAGTTATATCTACCAACCAATTTTCCCAAAAAAGGCAGTTTCACACAAAACATTTCACCACATTCATGAATTGGAAGTGTGTTTGGTGTCTGCAGCAGGAAGCAAGTTTAAAGTGTTAGCAGCCAAGGTTTATATTCTTAAAAGTTTTTGCTGTTAAAATAACAACATGACATCAAGTTTCACACACTTCGCAATACATGATGATGTTCTTATCAGGGCGCACTGCAGCTGCACTGGCGGGAACTGTCTGGAAGTCGGGAACAGAGGGGCTTGTGTTTGCTGCGGAGTGCGGGCGCGGCGTCGCACGTCCATAAGAGCGGCGCACCAATCCAGGTGAACTCACTATGCACTAACCCTGCACAAAAATATGAACTAATTCACACCAGCCCGTATCTATCTGCGGTATTGCTTACTGGACACTACGGGGACTTCTCTGCAGCACAGAAACAGCACGAGCACCGTGTCTCGCTCTTCTAGTGCTGACCTATATCCTCTGCTAAGTCCTGTTGACTTCAGATCACTCCGCCTCAGGTGTCGGTGTTTTTTTGTGAAACCGACAGCCTATACAGTATATGAATGCATAATATGTGGGAAACTACTACTCATGTTTTAGCCATAACATGTTCACATATATTATAATCTAATATATAAAGCTGAGTGGATGTGTGTCTGTATGTGTGTACGTATGTCCTCTTAAGGAATCTGCACCATCGCATTTACAATCATCAAATTTGGCATACAGGTACATCAGGTGTCCAAAAAGGTTTTAGACCGGGTCTCAGCTCTCTGGGACATACCGTTCCTGAGATATTCCTGAGAAAATGCATTAGCCAATAGAAGTCTGGTCACATGACCCTTATCAGCCAATAGAAGCTCAGCTGGCAGTTCGTCTCCACATACACTTTTACTGCAGTTAACCAAAACAACCCAGCCATGTTTCTTCACTGCTACAGATGAGCTTTAACCCTTTCTACCCTGGGCCAGTTTTCACCTTCCTGCCCAGTCCATTTTTTGCAAATCTGACATGTGTCAGTTTATGTGGTAATAGCTTTGGAACACTTTTACTTATCCAGGCCATTCTGAGAGTTTTTTTCTCGTGACACATTGTACTTCATGATAGTCACAAATTTGAGTCAATATATTTCACCTTAATTTGTGAAAAATCCCAAATTTACTCACACAATTTTAGAAAAATTCCTAAATTTCACATTTCAATTTCTCTACTTTTATAATAGATAGTGATACCTCATATACTAGTTATTGCTTTACATTTACTTCATGTTTGGTTAATTTTAAAAATGAAATTTATTTTTTGGGGACGTTAGAAGGCTTAGCAGATTAGAAGCAAATTTTTCATTTTTTAAGAAATTAAAAAAAAACACTTTTTAAGGACCAGTTTATGTCTGAAGTCACTTTGTGGGGCTTACATAATAAGAAACACCCAAAAATATCCCCATTTTAGAAAGTACACCCCTTAAGCTATTCAAAACTGATTTTACAAACTTTGTTAACCCTTTTGGGTGTTCCACAAGAATTAATGGAAAATGGAGATGAAATTTCAGAATGTTACTTTTTTGGCAGATTTTACATTTTAATCCATTTTTTCCAGTAACAAAGCAAGGGTTAACAGCCAAAAAAAACTCAATATGTATTACCCTGATTCTGTGACACCCCACATGTGGTCTGATGTATAGCCGCACGGCAGGGTGCAGAAGGAAAGGAACGTCAAATGGTTTTTGGAAGGCAGATTTAGCTGAACTGGTTTTTAGATGCCATTTCCCATTTGAAGCCCCCCTGATGCACCCCTACAGTAGAAACTCAAAAAAGTGACCACATTTTGGAAACTACGGGATAAGGTGCCAGTTTGATTGGTACTATTTTGGGGTACATATGATTTTTACTTGCTCTATATTATGGATTTTGTGAGGCAAGGTAACCAAAAAATGGATGTTTTAGCACCAATTTTATTTTGTATTTTTTACAACATTCATCTGAAAGGGTAGATCATGTGCTATTTTTATAGAGCAGGTTGTAACAGACGCAATTATATCAAATATGTCTACTTTCTATGTTTGTTTGTTTCAGTTTTACATAATAAAACATTTTTGAAAAAAAATGATGTTTTTGTGTCTCCATTTTCTGAACGCCCTATTTTAATTTTTTTGCCGATCGTCTAGTGCAGGGGCTTGTTTTTTTGCAGGAAGAGTGGACTTTTTACAATTTTTGGGTACATATGATTTTTTGATCATTCATTATTACACTTTATGAGGCAAGGTGACCAAAAAATTGGTTGTTTTGGCGCAGTTTTCATTTATTTATTTTTCCAGCGTTCACTTGAGGGGTTAAGTCATGGGCAGATCACTACGGACGTGGAAATACTTAATATGTCTACTTTTTCTTATTTATTTAAGTTCTACACAATAATAGCATTTTCTAAATCGAAATAATGATGTTTTAGTGTCTCCATAGTCTGAGAGCCATAGCTGTTTTATTTTTTGACCGATTGTCTTAGGTAAGGTCTCATTTTTTGTGGGATGATGTGACAATTTGATTGGTACTCTTTTGGGGGGTATTTGCCTTTTTGATCGCTTGGTGTTGCAATTTTTGCGATGCAAGGTGACAAAAATGGCTTTTTTATACACAGTTTTTATTAAAAATTTTATGGTGTTCACCTGAGGGGTTAGCTCATGTGATATTTTTATAGAGCTGGTTGTTACAAAAATGACGATACCTAAAATGTCTACTCTTTTTAATTTATTTCACTTATTTCACATATTTCACATATTTTAGTGTCTCCATTTTCTGAGTGATAGCTTTTTTTATTTTTTGACCGATTGTCTTATTTAGGGTCTCATTTCCTGCAGGATGAGGTGACGGTTTGATTGGTACTATTTTAAAGGGGCATACATCTTTTGATCACTTGCAGCTACAATTTTTGTGATTTAACCACTTGCCGCCACGCTAACGCCGATGGGCGTCAGCGCGGCGGCTCTCTCAGGTCTCACTGCGCGCCTATCGGCGTCATCTGTGAGACCGAGATTTCGCATGAACGCGCGTGCGTGCCGTGGCGCGCTCATGCGATCGGAGCCGGGACAACTGAAACTACAGCCTGCCAGCGCTGATCATGCGCTGGCAGGCTGTAGATGCAGAAAAACGCATTTAAATCGCATTTCAGATGCTGTTTTATAAACAGCGCCTGATATGC
The DNA here is from genome assembly GCA_033119425.1 of Bufotes viridis. Taxonomy (NCBI): domain Eukaryota; kingdom Metazoa; phylum Chordata; class Amphibia; order Anura; family Bufonidae; genus Bufotes; species Bufotes viridis. The sequence goes on from CM065592.1 coordinate 455,864,339, forward strand.
CTGCTGCCTGCTCTGCCTGGTGGTCCCTTCGTCTGGGACCACCAGAGGAAACATAGGTAAAGTGCACCAATCACTACACCCCCACCCCCATCACTGATTAACCCCTGATCACCCATGTCACCCCCTGATCACCCCCTGTCACCCCCTGTCACTAATCACCCCTGTAAGGCTCATTCAGACGTCCTTATGTGTTTTGCGAATCCATGGATCTGCAGATCCATTGATCTGCGGATCCATGGATCTACGGATCCGCAAAATACGGACACCGGCAATGTGCTTTCCGCATTTTGCAGATCCGCACATTGCCAGAACTATATAGAAAATGCTTTTTCTTGTCCACAATTGCGGACAAGAATAGGACATGTTCTATATTTTTGCGGAACGGAAGTGCAGACCCGAAGCGCTGATCCATAATTCCGGATCCGAGCGAGACAAAGTCTGTCCCCATAGAAATGAATGGGTCCGCAATTCCGTTCCGTAAACAGAATTGCGGACGTGTGAATGGGGCATAAGGTCCCTTATCACGGCCGGTCAGTTAGCTAGATACTTGTAGAGGTAGTTAGCGTTGATTCTCACGCTTTAGGCCCCTAAAATGCCAGGGCAGTATAAACACCCACATGTGACCCCATTTTTGGAAAGAAGACACCCCAAGGTATTCCGTGAGGGCATGTCGAGTTCAAAGAATTTTTTTTTGGGCACAAGTTAGCGGAAATTGATATATATATTTTTTTTTTTATAAAGTCTCATATTCCACTAACTTGTGACAAAAATAAAATTATACATGAACTCACCATACCCTCACGGAATACCTTGGTGTGTCTTCTTTCTAAAATGAGGTCACTTGTGGGGTATTTATACTGTCCTGGCATTTTAGGGGTCTCTAAAGCCTGAGAACAAGTCTGGAATCCAAATGCGTAAAAATGCCCTGTGAAATCCTAAAGGTACTCATTGAATTAGTGCACCTAGGCTGCAAAAGTGTCACTCATGTGGTATCGTCGCACTCAGAGATGTAGGGCAATGTGTTTTGGGGTGTATTTTTATATATACCCATACTTTGTGTGAGAAATATCTCTGTAAACGACAATTTATTAATTTTTTTATACAATGTTGACAATTTACAGAGATATTTCTCTCACCCAGCATGGGTATATGTAAAAATACACCCCAAAACACATTGCCCTACTTCTCTTGAGTACGGCGATACCACGTGTGTGACACTTTTTTGCAGCCTGGGTGCGCAAAGGGGCCCAAATTCCAACGAGTACCTTTAGGTTTTACATGGCTGCTCACAATTTAGCCCGGCCCAAAATGCCAGAACAGTAAACACACCCAACAAATGACCTCATTTCGGAAAGTAGACACCCCAAGGTATTCACTGAGGGGCATAGTGAGTCCGTCTGAGATTTTTTTTTATTTTTTTTGCCAGAAGTTAGCAGAAATGGAAACTTTATTATTATTTTTTTCCTCAGAAAGTGTCATTTTCCGCTAACTTGTGAAAAAAAATGAAATGATACATGAACTCACCATGCCCCTCCGCGAATACTTTGGGGTGTCTTCTATCTAAAATGGTGTGATTTGGGGGATATTTATACTATCCTGACATTCTAGCACCTGAAGAAACATGACAGGTGCTCAGAAAGTCAGAGCTGCTTCAAAATGCCGAAATTCACTTTTTGCACCATAGTTTGTAAACGCTATAACTTTTACCCAAACCAATAAATATACACTTATTGGATTTTTTTTATCAAAGACATGTAGAACAATAAATTTTGAGAAAAATTTATATAGAAATGTAGTTTTTTATAAATATTTACAACAGAAAGTGAAAATGTCATTTTTTTGCAAAATGTCGTTACATTTTTATTAATAGCAAAAAGTAAAAATGTCAGCAACAATAAATACCACCAAATGAAAGCTCTATTAGTGAGAAGAAATGGAGGTAAAATTCA
>CM065592.1:455866787-456197667 GCA_033119425.1 Bufotes viridis
CTAGAATAAATGTTGGAGTCCTCTCCCCGCTGGTTCCAGGTGTCAATTTGGAATTCCTCTTGTTAAATGGCTTATGCTACTTTCACACTCGCGTGATCTGTTTGTATTATCTTTAACATAGCCAAAATAGATCGGTCTTGAACACCTTTGAAAGTCAATGGAGGACGGATCCGTTTTCTACTGTGCCAGATTGTGTCCGTGAAAACGGATCCTTCCCCATTGACTTACATTGTGTGCCCAGGATGGATCTGCTTGGCTCAGATTCGTCAGACGGACACCAAAATGATGCAAGCAGCGTTTTGGTGTCCGCCTACAAAGCGGAATGGAGGCGGAACGGAGCCAAACTGATGCATTCTGAGCGGATCCTTTTCCATTCAGAATGCATTAAGGGCAAAACTGATCCGTTTTGGACTGCTTGTGAGATCCCTGAACGGGTCTCACAAACAGAAACCAAAACACCAGCGTAAAAGTAGCCTTAAATGTCCATGTGACATAACGCGAAACGCGTTTCAAAGCTGTCCGGCTTCTTCCTCAGTGGCCATATGTCTGTAGTTTACAGAAACACCCCATATGTGGTCATAAGCTGCTGTACGGGCACATGGCAAGGCGCAGAAGGAAAGGAACGCCATATGGTTTTTGGAAGGCAGATTTTGTTGTCTGATGCATTCCTAGAGTAGAAACTCCAAAAAAAGTGACCCCATTTTGGAAACTAGGGGATAAGGTGACAGTTTTGTTTTAGGATACATATGATTTTTTGGTTGTTCTATATTACACTTTTTGTAAGGCGTTTTTGCAGTGTTTTTTATTTTTTGTTATTTACAATGTTCATCTGACAGGGTAGATCATGTGCTATTTTTATAGAGCAGGTTGTTACGGACGCGACAATACCAAATATGACAACTTTTTTTTGTTTTTGTATTAGTTTTACATAATAAAGCATTTTTGAAACAATTTTTTTTTAGTGTCTCCACATTCTAAAAGCCAAACTTTATTTTTATTTTTTGGGCGATTGTCTTATGGAGGGGCTCTTTTTTTTTCTGTATGAGATGACGGTTTGATAGGTACTATTTTAGGGTCCATATGACTTTTCGATCACTTGGTATTACACTTTTTGTGATGTAAGGTGACGATAAGGTGTTCACTTGAGGGGTTAGGTCATGTGGAATTTTTATAGAGCAGGTTGTTACGGACGCAGCAATACCCAATACATATACTTTTTTTTATACATTTAAGTATTACACAATAACAGCATTTTTGAAACAAAAAAATCATGTTTTAGTGTCTCCACATTCTGAGAGCCATAGTTTTTTTTATTTTCTGGGCGATTGTCTTAGATAGGGTCTAATTTTTTGTGGGATAAGATAGGGGTGGACGGTATAGGCGATATAGGCGATATGCAATATAAATTTGTGCCACGATATGGATTTTGTGCATATCGCCTATATCGCCGGACCGTGATATTACCTTGAGCGGCAGTTCCGATCGGAGTCCCAGCAGTGTAATGCTGGGGCTTCGATCGGTTACCATGGCAGCCAGGACGCTACTGAAGTCCTGGCTGCCATGGTATGTAAGTGAGCAGCATTATACTCACGTACGCGGTGACCGCCGGGCGCTCCTTCTTCTCATAGATCTGTGCGGCGCATTGCTAATGCTATAAGCATTAGCAATGCGCCGCACAGGCAGAAGAAGGAGCGCCCGACGGCCACCGCGCACGTGAGTATAATGCTGCTCACTACATACCATGGCAGCCAGGACTTCAGTAGCGTCCTGGCTGCCATAGCATCGATCGGAGCCCCAGCATTACACTGCTGGGACTCCGATCGGAACTGCTGCTGCCACCATTAATGTGCGGGGGAAGGGGGCCCCTGCCACCAATGATTAATACTGGGGAGGGAGGGAGGGTTTGAGTTACCAGAGGGGACTGATGAGAGGGAGAGGCTGGGGGGCTGATCAGAGGCTGGGGGGGCTGATCAGAGGCTTGGGGGGCACACGAGAGGCTGGGGGGCTGATGAGAGGCTGGGGGGGCACATGAGAGGCTGGGGGGCTGATCAGAGACTGGCTGCCATGGTCAGCTCCCTGCTGCTGTGTGTACTATATACAGGGCAGCAGGGAGAGTGTAACGTCCTATTCACCCTAATAGCTGCCTATTAGGGTGAATATGACAAGGGTTCTAGCCCTTAAGGAGACTAATAGTTATTAAATAAAAAGTAAAAAAAAAAAAAAAAGTTTAAACACCCCCCCCCAAAATATTGAAAACAATATATCGCGATATATATCGCATATCACAAATGCTTAAAATTATATCGCAATATAGATTTTAGGCCATATCGCCCACCCCTAGGATGAGATGACTGTTTGATTGGCACTATGTGGGGTGCATATGAGTGTTTGATCGCTTGCTATTACACTTTTTGTTGGCTTTTTTGACGCCGATTTTATTTTTTTTTTTATTTTTTTTTTTTTGCGTGGTTAACATAAAGGGGTTAGATCATGTGATATTTTTATACAGCAGGTTCTTGTGGATGCGGCAATACATGATATGTATACTTTTTAAAATGTATTTAAGTTTTACACAATAATATCATTTTTAAAACAAAAAAAAAAATCTATTTAGCGTCTCCATATTCTGAGAGCCATATTTTTATTTATTTTTTACCGATTTTTTGCGGGATGAGTTGACTGTTAGGGTACTTTCACACTGGCGTTTTTATTTTCCGGCATGATGTTCCGTCGTCGGGGCTCTATGCTGGAAAAAAACTGATCAGGATTATCCCCGTGCATTCCGAATTGAGAAAAATCCGTTCAGGATGCATCAGGATGTCTTCCGTTCAGTATGTGAACGTTTTTTGGACGGTGAAAATACCGCAGCATGCTGCGGTTTTCTTTTCGTCCTGGGATGCGTAGCAAAACGAATCCGTCATGACCCCCAACGTAAGTCAATGGGGACGGATCCTTTTCTCTGGCACATTCTGCCACAATAGAAAATGGATCCGTCCTTCATTGACTTTCAATGAAGTTCCAAACGGATCCGTTTTGACAATGTTAAAAAATAGTTAAAGTTAATACAAGCGGATCCGTATAAACGGATGCATGGGGTTGTATTATCTTAACTGAAGCGTTTTTTTCCGGCATAGAGCCCCGACGACGGAACTCTATGCCGGAAAACAAAAACGCCAGTGTGAAGGTACCCTTAGATTGGTACTATTTTGGGGGGCATACGCCTTCTTGATCACTTCGTGTTGCACTTTTAGTGATGTAAGGGGACAAAAAAAATGTTTTTTTAGCCCAGTTTTAATTTTTTTGACAGTGGTCATGTGATATTTTTTTAGAGCCAGTCATTACGGAAGCGGCGATGCGTAATATGTTTACTTTCTTAAATTGTTTTAAGTTTTACACAATAATATGATTTTTGAAAAAAAATAAAAAATCATGTTTTAGTGTCTCCATAGCCTGAGAGCCATAGTTTTATTTTTTGTTGTTTTTTTGGGGCGATTGTCTCAGGTAGGGTATCATTTTTGCCAGATGAGATGACGTTTAATTGGCTCTATTTTGGGGTGCATATGACTTTTTGATCACTTGCTATTACACTTTTTGTGATGTAAGGTGACAAAAATGGCTTTTTTGAGACACTTTCTTTTTTCTTTTCTTTTTACGGTGTTCATCTGAGGGGTTAGGTCATGTGATATTTTTATAGAGCAAGTTCTTACAGACTGGGCGATACCTAATATGTCTACTTTTAACACAATAAAAGCATTTTTGACATAGAAACATAGAAACATAGAATGTGTCGGCAGATAAGAACCATTTGGCCCATCTAGTCTGCCCAATATACTGAATACTATGAATAGCCCCAGGCCCTATCTTATATGAAGGATGGCCTTATGCCTATCCCATGCATGCTTAAACTCCTTCACTGTATTTGCAGCTACCACTTCTGCAGGAAGGCTATTCCATGCATCCACTACTCTCTCAGTAAAGTAATACTTCCTGATAATACTTTTAAACCTTTGCCCCTCTAATTTAAAACTATGTCCTCTTGTAGCAGTTTTTCTTCTTTTAAATATTCTCTCCTCTTTTACCGTGATGATTCCCTTTATGTATTTAAAAGTTTCTATCATATCCCCTCTGTCTCTTCTTACTTCCAAGCTATACATGTTAAGGTCCTTTAACCTTTCCTGGTAAGTTTTGTCCTGCAATCCATGTACTAGTTTAGTAGCTCTTCTCTGAATATCCTTCTGCAGATCTGGTCTCCAGTACTGCACACAATACTCCCAATGAGGTCTCCCTAGTGCTCTGTAGAGCGGCACGAGCACCTCCCTCTTTCTACTGTTAATGCCTCTCCCTATACACCCAAGCATTCTGCTGGCATTACCTGCTGCTCTATGACATTGTCTGCCCACCTTTAGGTCGTCTGACATAATGACCCCTAAATCCCTTTCCTCAGATACTGAGGTTAGTACTGTATCACTGATTTTATATTCTGCTCTTGGGTGCATTATCTTGCACTTATCGACATTAAATTTTAGTTGCCAGATTTTTGACCATTCCTCTAGTTTTCCTAAATCCTTTTCCATTTGGTGTATCCCTCCAGGAAAATCAACCCTGTTACAAATCTTTGTGTCATCAGCAAAAAGACACACCTTACCATTGAGGCCTTCTGCAATTTTGCTGATAAAGATATTAAACAATATGGGTCCCAGAACAGATCCCTGAGGTCCCCACTGGTATCAATACCATGGTCTGAATATACTCCATTGACTACAACCCTCTGTTTTCTGTCCTTCAGCCACTGCCTAATCCATTCAACAATATGTGAGCCCAAGCTGAAAGACTGCAGTTTATTGATAAGCCTTCTATGTGGGACAGTATCAAAAGCCTTACTAAAGTCCAGATAGGCGATGTCTACTGCACCTCCGCCATCTATTATTTGATGTTTGATGTTTTAGTGTCACCATAGTCTGAGAGCCATAGTTTTTTTTTATTTTTTTGGGCGATTTTAGGTAGGGGCTCATTTTTTGTGGGATGAGATGACTGTTAGATTGGTTCTATTTTAGGGGGCATACGCCTTTTGGAACGCTTGGTGTTGCACTTTTAGTGATGTAAGGTGACAAAAAAAATGTTGTTTTTTTTTACAACTGTTGAAATTTTTTATTAAGACCACCACATTTCCACCTTTATCAGATGGTTTAATAACCACTGAGTGATCTTGTTCAAGGTGGGAAATGGCGTTGGCCATGTCACGATCGCAATTAGCGATGGGGAGAAGGTGTAAATTCCTCGATCTGTGTAGGGCCCAGATCCAGGAATACATCAATGCATGATATTTCACCTGTTGTGGGAGGCATTTTATTACTTTTGAGTTTCAAATCGGAAAATGGACCCAAGCCCTCGATGTGGTCAACCTCCTTCTCAAGATCAAATAGGAGGCATACGTCAGAAAGAATGTCAATTGAAATACCCAGTTCCCGACACTGTTTTCTCTCCTGGTGCCACCGAAGTTTGCGTATAAATAGACCTATACGTCGGTGTAGGTACAAAGGAGAGGCCCAGCTGGAGTGTCTGGGTTTCAATAGTACTGAGAGGTCTTGAGGATAGATTGACCACCTGTGGACAAGTTGCGACTCATCAGCGGGTAAACGGGGGTTTGATTGAGCTAGCCCTGGATAGGTTGGCCTAAAAAAACATTGATCACTTCCCCTAAATGCACCCCTTGGTTCTTTCTTGATTTAACTTTATTTGTTGAAGGAAACCAGATTAAAACGAAAACTTATTTTAAAAAAACGGATGTAAATGGATATATCGATGTGGAAAGCGGTCATCACGCCCCTTGGAAGAATAATACCCCTAACGATCAATTTATGAGGATACACCGGAACTGTGCTGATGTAGAAGATTATAGAGAGCAGAGCCTTGCTATTCTAAATCGTTTTGAGGAGAAAGAATATGATACAGAGGGTCTATATAAAGTTAGACAAGAGGTAGAGATTTGGGATAAAAATGCTGTTAAAAAAGCCAATAGGGAAGTAAAAGATAATAGATTTACCTTTCTCACTAAATTCAACGCAATAATAGGACCTATAAAAAATACTTTGTGCAAAAACTAGACCGTTCTGAAGAATGACCCCACTTTGGGACCTCTAATCCCAGATAGACCAGAGGTACTATGTAGAAGAGCCCCAAATATACGAGGCTCTTCAGTTCATAGTCATATTCCAATGAAAAGGGAAAAGAAAGAAAAAAACCTATTCACATGGTGCGCTTTCTGCAGAAAAAAGAAGAAAAGTATACAATAAGTAAAGTCAAAGAAGGGGCTAGTCTTTACAACAAAAGGGGAAATGTCCTGTGAGCAGATGGGAGTAATATATCTGTTAGAATGTCCTTGCGGGCTTCAATATGTTGGTAGAACTATGTGTAAATTGAAAACCAGAGTGCAAGAACATATTAGAAATATTAGAAAAGGTCTTGAAAACCATAGTGTATCACTGCACCATAAGAAAGTTCATGGGAAAGACCCAAATGGATTGATTTTTACAGGCATTGAAAAAGTGAAAGGGAACTGGCGTGTTGGCGACCCTGTGGCTAATATTAACTGCCGGGAAGTAGAATGGATTTACAGGATGAACACCTTACAGCCTGATGGGCTGAATGTCGACTTTGATCTGAAACCCTGCCTTGTTGAATAGTTAAGTGGTGTTAGTCCATGATCAGTCTATGTTGATTTTCTGTACCTTTAGGGCAAGTAGATATTATTGGATGAATCGTGTCACATGGCCATATCATAGATGGAAAAAGGGGGTTGAACAGCAGTAACGGTGGAATAGAAGGTTGTAGAAGACTATTGGCTAGCTATGGACACGTGACGTTTTTATGAATGAGGATCTAAGATTCTGTGGCACTTCTGTTAGTTTTAATGTGGGTTTGACGCGATGTAAAAATTGTTTCTAAACTACAGTACGTCTGAGATGAAAAGTTTTCATTATTTTATCTATTTGTAGTGAAAGTGGAAATATTATATGGATAAAAAGAAAGTGGGTTTGTTATGTGTCCTATTCACTGCTCATAAATAGCACGCCCTTTGGTGGGTGTTATCGCCCCTGGTCGGGTGGATCCATGAGTGTGGTCATTTGTTCAATGCTCTTTTATTCATCCCGCCTGTGAGTATAATAAAAAGCCTTTAAGTGATATTCCTTGTGAATACTATGTGCACACAACTCTGATTCCTGCAGAAGGATTGTTCGTGACGGGACTATCCCTACTGGATCTCGTATGTTCGGCTGTATAAGAAGTGCCTGATATTTCCGGACCTAACCTGGTAGTCATTATCTACACCTGGCAGCGCGATCACCTTTATGAAATAGTTTTCTAATACATTTCCTACATACAATCCAGAGGGTGGAGTGCCTATTTCAATTGATTTCCCTTTTCACTTCCTATTTTATTGGGTTTTGGGATCCCAAAGAAATAGTGCATTCACCATTATCCAATTGGTATAGCGCGAGTCACACCGTTTGAGTCTGAATTCCTAGAGTGCGTGCATGCCGGCCCTATAAGAGCCAGAGATGGTGTGTGCACACATGACCTATGGGCAGAGAAGGTCATTATCGGCAGGAAGCCTCAGCTTGTGTGGGAGGACAGAGTTATTCCAGCAGCCGGGACCACTGGGAAGGGAGAGAGGGATGTCTGTGGGACTGGACCACTGGGAAGGGAGAGAGGGATGTCCGTGGGACTGGACCACTGGGAAGGTATAGAGGGATGTCTGTGGGACTGGACCACTGGGAAGGGAGAGAGGGATGTCTGTGGGACTGGACCGCTGGGAAGGGAGAGAGGGATGTCTGTGGGACTGGACCGCTGGGAAGGGAGAGAGGGATGTCTGTGGGACTGGACCGCTGGGAAGGGAGAGAGGGATGTCTGTGGGACTGGACCGCTGGAAAGGGAGAGAGGGATGTCTGTGGGACTGGACCACTGGAAAGGGAGAGAGGGATGTCTGTGGGACTGGACCGCTGGAGCCCTAAAGCTATGGAGCAGGGAAACCAGGCAGCAGGCGTGCCCACGAGCAGGAAGGAGAGGAGCTATAGGCACGGACCGCTGCCATAGCAGATAACTCTGCTGTCATTTCATCACTTTTTGTCATTGTAATTAATGACCTTTTCTGGTCACATCGAACATTCCACACGACTTCTCCATCAGTCTGCTGACTTTTACAATTTCTGTTTCGCAGCTTTTATATCTGGGTAAAGATCTGAAGAATATTAAGGCTGAAGATACATATGTGAGGGGTGATAAGCAGATCATAGAGGACGTTCCCACAGATCACCACCCAGGTGAGTAGTAACCACTACATAAAGCAGAGAAGACTCACAGATTCTGCTCCTTCACTGGCTGCTGATTACTCCTTGTATAGTCAGGTAATGGTGGCAGTTTGGGGGTCACATATTGTACTTTCTGACAGGTTTTTCTTTATTAGCACACAATTGTTACCGATACCAGGTGTCCCACAGTATTGATCAGAAGGTTGGGGTTATCGCCCATGCTTCTAACTTCTATGTAGTTAGTACTTAGAGGCTTTACTGACACTTCAGAATTTTTCTGGCAATAGGAAAAGCCTTAGGCCTCTTTCGCACGGGCGTCCCGGATAAGGGCCGGGTGCATTGCGGGAAATCCGCTCGAGTACGCACGCAATTTCAGTCAGCTTTTACTGCGATTGTATTAAGTTTTTTACGCGTGAGTGCAATGCATTTTGCATGCGTGTGATAAAAAACTGAATGTGGTACCCAGACCCGAACCCAGACTTCTTCACTGAAGTTTGGTGTTGTGTAGACTTTATTATTTTCCCTTATAACATGGTTATAAAGGTAAATAATTGCATTCTTAATACAGAATGCTTCCTAAAATGTCGATGGAGGGGTTAAAAAAATTGAACTCCCCTCATCCACTTGATCACGCAGCCGGTCTCCTCTTCTTTCTTCAGGACCTGCCTAAGGACTTTTGGTGACTTAATCGTGCTTACCACGTGGTAAGCGCGGTGACGTCAATGCAGGTCCTGCTGAATGAGGATAGAATAGATCTTCTATCTTCATTCAGCAGGACCTGCGCCAACGTCACCACACTCACCACATGGTGAGCGTGATTAAGTCACCAAAGGTCCTTTGGCAGGTCCTGAAGAAAGAAGAAGAGGAGACCGGCTGCGTGATCAAGTGGATGAGGTGAGTTAAATTTATTTATTTTTTTAACCCCTCCATCGACATTTTAGGAAGCATTCTGTATTAAGAATGCTATTATTTTCCTTTATAACCATGTTATAAGGGAAACTAATGCTGTAAATTGCCTTTTATCAATTTACTATCCTCATCTCCTATCAACCAAGCGTGAGAATCGCATTGCATCCGCACTTGCTTGCAGATGCTTGCGATTTTCACACAGCCCCATTCATTTCTATGGGGCCTGCGCTGCTTGAAAAACGCAGAATATAGAACATGCTGCGATTTTCACGCAACGCACAAGTGATGCGTGAAAATAATCGCTTATGTACACAGACCCATTGAAATAAATGGGTCAGGATTCAGTGTGGGTGCATTGCGTTCACCTCACGCATTGCACCCGTGCGGAATCCTCGCCCGTGTGAAAGGGGCCTTATGGCCGAAATAAAACTAGCTGAAATAAAAAGAGCCACCAATGAACAGTCGCAGCCGCCTGTCTGACAATAAGGATTTCACAATGTTCTGCCCTAAAGAAGTAATCATAGGAGGAAAATCCCCAGTGGTCAGTGACAGCTTGCTGGCCATTCTGCTCACCCCTTCCTGCTAAAGACTTCAGTGCTATACCCCACTCTCCCCAGGGGCTCTGACCAATCCCAGTATATGGGGCCCCAAAATATGGTCCCTTGTTGTCAAACCAGGACTGTGTTCTCTGAGGTGTCAACATATAGGATTATTGTATGTGCAGAGTGGTTTTATAGGGGAGCAGTTCTCTATTTGCTTTACACCGTGTGTTATCGGGTTCTAGATATAAATTGTAAACCCGGTGGTGTCCTAGTATCACACCCAAACAGGGAGGGGGATTGTGTAATCAATATTGGAGCCACCTATAGACTGTATCTAGTAGTTCAAAAAGTAATACATTCTTATCTGAATGTTGGTTTGCATGAAAACTTCTTTTTTACTGGAATAATAAAAGTTTTTTTTATAACTGTTTTGATGCAAATACAGAGCCATTATTAAAAATCCATCAAAGGGAACCTGTCATCAGAAGTGTCCTATTTATATATTGTATTTATGTTATGCATTTATATAGCGCTACTATATTCATCAGGGCTATACAGACATTAGGATCACACTGTCCCCAATGGGGCTCGCAGTCTGTTCCCGATCAGTCTGTCTTTCGGAGTGTTATTGACCTATTTACATGTCCCCACTGTTGAAGCTGCCAGCTTTCAGAAACTGGTTTTGTTAAATTTGACAATCGGGTTGTTTGTAGTGAAAATCCACTTTTAAAATGTACCTGATGTCATCAAACATAGCTCCGGAAGTCACTGGGGCGTACTGCTGGATGAGGCGAGACACAGCGTCCTCTCCTCTATCCTGCCCTACTTATTCTCACAGAGCTTTGCTGGCTTCTTGATGTCGGCTCCTGGCAATGGGAAATCTCGCACAGCAGAAGACATTGGCAGGGATCTTGACATCTGCTGACTGTGGTCCCAGCATCTCCTGGGCAAACACAGTGAGTGCTTAAAGCCGGGGTGTATACATATCTGCGCACTTCACATGTCAGGATCCTGGTGCCAGTGTTCTGAGAAAAAACCTTACCCTGAAAAAGCGCCTCCGGGCTTGCGCAGTACAACAGGCGGTATTTGTAAATGTAAAATCTCCTTACCCTGCCACTGCGCACACTTGGATTTTCAAATCTCCCCCACTACACAGCGTGCTTTAGATTTTAAATGAATTGCTGGCTGGCTTCTGTCAGGATCAGGTCGGTCTCTCCCTGCTCCTATGTCCCAATCCCCCCCCCCACCCCCACCCCAAAAAAATGCTGCACACACCACCTGCATTAAACAATGCCCCACAAATACCGTGAAATCTTCTTACCCCTGACAGCGCATTGCGCAGCTGGATGCACATGTGGTGTCCTCATGTGCACCCACGAGTGCGCACTGCATCTTCACTTCACTAAGTTCCTGGCGCTGCGCTTGCCGGATAGAGGAGTTGACTCCGTTACTCGCCTCATCCAGCGGTACGCCCCAATGACTCATGTTTGATGACATGTTTGATGACATCAGGTACATTTTAAAAGTGGGTTTTTCCTACAAATAACCTGATTGGTTTTGTTGAATTTGACAGTTTCTGAAAGTTGTCCGCTTGTACAATGGGGACACGTAAATAGCTCCATAGGCCCGTTCTGGTGACAGGTTCCCTTTAATGGATTTTTAAAATTGGCCGCCCTTTATTTGCATAGAAACAGTTATAAACCATTTTCACTGGAATAATAAAAGTTACGATTTCATGCAAACCAACATTCAGAGAAGAATTACTACTGGGTGCAGTCTATAGGTGGCTGCAATATTCATTACACAATTTCCCTCTTCCTGATTGGGGTGAAACCCAGGACACCACCAAGGTAGGATTTATGTCTAGGACCCCGATAACACACGGTGTTAGGAAGAATGTGGATTAAACAAATTACTTGAATGTGGACATGACAGCTTCATCAGTCTCTGGACTCCTGGATTATTTTGTAAAGTTTGTTCATTATTTGGCCCCCTGTTTGAGTGCTTCTGGTATTCTAAGTCCATAATATGATGGTGATAGCGGAGGTGGACATCGTGCTTCCTTCTCCCTTTTTCCTCCCTTTTCATTGGCATGGTGGGGGAAGGATCATCTGTCCTTTCTCTGCTGTCCCCTGTCCCCTATTGGGGTCACCATTTTATGATGATAACAGTGGACTGATGATGTCCCGAGATTTGGGGGGAGGATCCATGACACGCGATCTGTGCGCCGGATTCCTCTTCCCCTCACTGGTAGTAAGGGTCCCTCTGACTCATCTCGGGGGGGCACCTCCTCTCCCAGGGGATATTCATCTGCCTTTATATCCCTTTAGATCATAAGGGTTAGTGGCTCTTGTACCTTTGCTCTTTCTCTTGAGTGTGTGTGTGTGGGGAGGGGGGGGGGGGATTTGTGACAATTGATTGTGCCCCGAGTTCTTTTTCCCCTCACCCATGACTGCACCCATGTGACTAGGTCCTACCATCCAGGACAGGGAAGAGAGAAAATGGTTCACACTCCGACCACACCTCAGTTCAGGTTTCCCTTTCCCAGATAGGATGTACCTAGGGAGTTCTTGCTCCCAGCTTGGGTTCACACCCTGGGGCTGGGAGAGGGCTGTTTCTACTCATCGTGAAGGGACCTATCTCATGTGAGGTTAGTCTCAGGTAGCAAGTTCACCAAGTCTACCTTCCTCCTGCCTCCTCCCAGCATCAGCCGACCCCTTGGAACCCTCGAGGCTCACAAGCCCGGTACTACTAGTAGGCGTACCTGAGAAAGTGGAAGGGGCAAATCCTACAGAATTTTTTGAAGCTTGGGTGAAAGAGCAGATTGGGGCAGAGACCCTAACCCCTATATTTGCGATTTGAGCGTGCCAATAGGGTCCCTACTTGCCCATTGCCATTGGATGCACCACCAAGAGCTGTGTGTCTGAAAATACTTTATTATAAAGATCGGGACATTATCCTCAGAAAGGCCAGGGAATTACCTGAGCTTTCCATCAATGGCCACAAGGTGCCACTCTTTAATGATTACTCCGTGGAGGTGCAGAAAAGAAGCGCAAGATACCTCGATATAAATCTTAGACTGAGGGTGCTTAGAGTACCTTATTCCATGATTTACCCCGCAAAACTAAGAGTGGTCGCCTTGGGAAACACCAGCTTTTTTGAGGATCCGAGAGAAGCAATGAGATGGCTGAATCGTCATGAAAGACAGCTGCGTGCGGAAGGGCATACGGAAGATTGAGAGACAGATATTATATTCAGCTACAAGCAACATGATCATACCGGTTGGGTGAGAATGCATGTGTGTGCCTGTGCAGAACTATATTATAGAGTTCTACTGTGTAAGATTACTGTTATATTAGGGTGATTCGATTTAAGACCGTTTTATACCAGGAGATTACAGCGGGGATACTGTACGTTGAAGAGTGGCTGTGTGCACACGTCGACCGGGGGAGGTGTGGGAGATATGACACCAAAGGCCTCAGCATTAGAGTTCATATAGTTAGTGTTCAATGTTAATACTGTTTACTGGTTATCCGCTCTGTCACCCCTCTCTCTGGTAGATTACTTGACCAGACATTGCTGGTTTCGCCAGCAGGTGTTTTTTTGACCCTGCGGTCCTACAATAGGAGTTTTTGCGGGGGCCTTTTGGGGAAACCAACGTTTTCAAGTTCACGTTGATTACTGCCTTATCAAAGGCATTGTTTAGGGCTGGCATGGACAAACTGAGGCTCTCTAGCTGTTGCAAAACTACAACTCCCACCATGCCCTGCTGTAGGTGGATAGCTGTAGCCAGACTGGGCATGCTGGGAATTGTAGTTTTGCAACAGCTGGAGAGCCGCAGTTTGCCCATCTCTGGTTTAGGGGAAGGGTTAGGTTGATAGTTTGGGGGCTGCAGCTATGGAAACAGAGGTCCTGTGGAGTCATGTTGTAATTCCCGGAGTAAATTATAAACATGTTAGAGATATGTCGATGTCTTTGGGCAATGATGTGGATGCACTTATAATATTATGGGCAAGTTATGGCTAGGCCAATGCGCTTTTTGAGTTGGAAAGTTAGAGGGATTAAAGAAGCTAATAAAAGAAGAGCCATCATAGATAGTATGCGGCAATGCCATCCCTTGATCTGCTGTTTGCAAGAAACTCATCTAGCGTCAGACCAGACTCACTTATTCAAACCCCCAGTGGGAGGGACATTGCTTCCATGCCACATATTCTACATATGCGAGAGGAGTGAGCATCCTTATTCATAGAAGTATAGCATTTGATTGTTTATCAAAGCATCTGGATGAGGAGGGGCGATACGTTTGTCTGCACGGTACACTGTTCGCAACCCCGTGTACTATTATTGGGGTCTATATCCCTCCTCCATATTCACCGCTAGTGATCCAGAAAGTAATTTCCTTTATCACTGCTTTACCGGATACCCCCACGATATTGTTGGGGGATTTTACTACTGTGATCTGCCTAGCCCTGGATAGACTGGGTTGGTCCCCACAAGTAGCACATGGAGAGATCACCTCGTTTGGGAGACTATCGAACGAAGCCTCCTTGCTAGGAAGCCTCCTTTTGGAGACTAAGGAACCCACTGGAGAAAAAATACTCCTGCTGCTCCATTACCTATGGGTCGCTATCCAGAATTGACCCAATACTAGGTAATGCGGAGATGGGTCATCTAATTCAAGATATAGGTTACCTTCCCCGGAGAATATCCGACCATTCCCCAGTACGCGTCACGAATAATATATTGCCCCCAATGTCGAGACGAGATAAGATCTGGAGGTTCAACCCATACTGGCTAAATGTACTAGCTGATGCAGCGGACATAGGAAAGCAATTGAAGGAGTTCTTTGAACATAATTTATCCACAGCCTCTCAACTGGTAGTATGGGACGCCATGAAGGCATTTTTAGGGGGGATACTAATAGCTAGAGTTAATGGGAGGAAAACTGAAACTAGAGCTAAAGTCTGACAGATGCTACTTGCGGTAGAGACTGCAGAGGCCAGGTATGTGGAGAATCCATCCGCAGAACATGATAATCAGTGGAAGGAAGCACGGCAGCAGCTGAACAAGCGCTTATTATTGAACACGAAAAACAAACAAATCGTATTATGAGGAGGGGGAGAAAGTAGGTTGACTATTAGCATTAGTAACTAAGGCCCAACAGCAATCAGCTGCTACGTAATTCGAATAGGGAACTCTGCAACACATCGGACCAGATTTTACTAATTCTGTAGTCGTTTTACTCATCCTTGTATACATCCAGAACTTGTACTTCTGAGGTAGAGATTGCAGAGTTTCTTGGCCCGTTGAAGCTCCCCAGTCTGACATTGGAACAGAAAGCTCTATTAGATGCCCCTATCACTGTAAAAGAAATGGAAGCGGCAGTGGGAGATATGTCTAATATATATATATATAGATATATAAAACATATGCCTCAATATTACTGCCCCATTTACTAGATGTCTATAAGGAAGCCCAAGTACAGGGTAGACTCCCAGATTCTATGACCGAAGCGATTATAGTGGTGATTCCTAAGCCCAGTAAGGAAGTTTTGGAGGCGGAATCCTATAGACCCATCTCCTTGCTGCAGGTGGATGTAAAGATTTTAGTGACAGTAATGGCTAATTGCTTGAGCTCAGTGAGTACATCACTAATTCATACTGACCAGGCTGGGTTCATGCCCAACATGTCAACAGCGGTGAATATCAGAAGACTGTATTTGAATATTCAGGCCGGCCAGATCCAAGCCTTGAATGCGGCAGTCGAGTCTCTTGACGCGGCCAAAGCATTCGACAGCGGGGAGTGGATTTGGTTACTGTATGCTTGTCCCACAGCCAAAATTCGGGTAAATGGGAGACTTTCAGACTTATTTACGCTACACAGAGGGACTAGGCAAGGATGTCCCTTGTCACCCTTGTTGTTTGCTATCGCGGTGGAACCCCTGACAGAAGCCCTCAGAAAGGCGGATGCAGTGAGAGGATTTCAAAATGGTAGTCGAAAAGGTTGCTACATATGCAGACGACCTGTTGCTGTTCCTTAATGGGGTTCACTTCAATGGAGCTTAGCCCCGCCCAGGCCAATTGATACTAGTCGTGACATCACTGGGCCAGTGGTAAACAGTGAGAAGGCCGCGGCGCTCCTGGAGCGCAGCTACCTTCTCAAACAGCTGATCGGCGGGGGTCCCGGGTGTCGGACCCCTGCCGATCAGATGCTGATGATTTATCCAGAGGATAGATAATCAGTTTAAACAAAGTGCAGAACCCCTTTAATGAATGGAGTGCCTCTCTTCCAGAGTCCATGTCAATTCTAAACCATTTTGGGGGGATATCAGGCTTGGTCATTAATTGGACAAAGTCGGTGCTGATGCCAATATCAAAAGATGTGCAGATTGATGCCAATCTTGCAACAGGCCTAAAAGTAGTAACATCCTTTAAATATTTGGGCATTCAAGTATCAGCAAATAATCATGAGTTTGCAGACTTAAATTTGGTACCACTGCTGGATAAATTTAGGTGAAAGGTTCAAGTTTGGACCCACCGACCCCTCACTATCATTGGCTGTACTAACCTACTTAAAATTATTCTCATGCCCCAGCTTCTCTATATGCTACATAACGCCCGAATCTGAATACCACTGAAGTTTTTCTATATAGTTAAAGCGATCTTTAGAGATCTCATCTGGAAGAGAGGAATACCACTTATAAAGCTCACTACGCTGTGTAGATCAAAAACCCAAGGTGGACTTAATGTCCCAGACCCATGGATATATAACCTGGCGGCCCAAATGCAACACATTAGGGGCTGGGGAGAATAGGATAGGAGTCGGACCAATACAGCTAGAAGCATTGTACACAGCACCTCTTTAATAAAAATTGCCTACTGGCAGCCATGGAAGATGGTTCCGATGTTACGCACAATACATGAAGTGTGGTGGAAAACTAGGAAGATACTTGGTATTACTGGGTATACTAAATTTACCCTGATATGGCCAAATTACATGTATCGGGAATTAAACAAAGTGTCAAGTGCCCAAGTCTGGGAAAGACGTGGCCTATGCCGTATTTATCAATTATTTGAAGACGGTTCCCTTAACACCTTAAGGACCCGGCCCTATTTCACCTTAAGGACCCGGCAATTTTTTGCTAATCTGGCCAGTGTCAATTTATGTGGTCATAACTTTTAAACGCTTTTACTTATCCAGGCCATTCTGTGATAGCTTTTTTTCGTCACGTATTGTACTTCATGACACTCGTAAAATGGAGTCAAAAAAATTCATTTTTATTCATTAAAAAATACCAAATTTACCAAAAATTGGGAAAAATTAGCAATTTTCCAAGTTTCAATTTCTTTATTTCTATAATGCATAGTAATAACTCCAAAAATAGTTATTACTTTACATTCCCCATATGTCTACTTCATGTCTAGATGATTTTGGGAATTATATTTTATTTTTGGGGGATGTTACAAGGCTTAGACGTTGAAAAGCAAATCAGGTCTGAAGTCACTTTGTGAGGCTTACATAATAGAAACCACCCAAAAATGACCCCATTCTAGAAACTACACCCCTCAAGGTATTCAAAACTGATTTTACAAACTTTGTTAACCCTTTAACAAGAATTAATGGAAAATAGAGATAACATTTTAAAATTTCACTTTTTTGGCAGATTTTCCATTTTAATATTTTTTTTTTTCAGTTACAAAGCAAGGGTTAACAGCCAAACAAAACTCAATATTTATTGCCCTGATTCTGTAGTTTACAGAAACACCCCATATGTGATCGTAAACTGCTGTACGGGCACACGGCAGGGCGTAGAAGGAAAGGAATGCCATACAGTTTTTGGAAGGCAGATTTTGCTGGACTGGTTTTTTGACACTATGTCCCATTTGAAGCCCCCCTGATGCACCCCTATAGTAGAAACTCCAAAAAAGTGACCCCATTTTAGAAACTACGGGATAGGGTGGCAGTTTTGATGGTACTATTTTAGGGTACATATGATTTTTGGTTGCCCTATATTACACTTTTTGTGAGGCAAGGTAACAAGAAATAGTTGTTTTTGCACCGTTTTTATTTTTTGTTATTTACAACATTCATCTGACAGGTTAGATCATGTGGTATTTTTATAGAGCAGGTTATTACAGACGCGGCGATACCTAATATGTGTACTTTTTTTTATTTATGTAGGTTTTACACAATGATTTCATTTTTTAAACAAAAAAAATCATGTTTTAGTCTCTCCATAGTCTGAGAGCCATAGTTTTTTCAGTTTTTGGGCGATTATCTTGGGTAGGGTATGATTTTTGTGGGATGAGATGACGGTTTGATTGGCACTATTTTGGGGTGCGTATGACTTTTTGATCGCTTGGTAATACACTTTTTGTGATGAAAGGTGACAAAAAATGGCTTTTTTTACACTGTTTTTATTTTTATTCTTTTACGGTGTTCATCTGAGCGGTTAAGTCATGTGATATTTTTATAGAGCAGGTTTTTACAGATGTGGCGATACCGAATATTTGTAGTGTATTTTATTTTTTTAATTTTTATTCTGTGATGTTTTTTTTTATTTTTACTTTTTTTTTTTCACTTTTTTACTTTTTTTTTTTTTTACCCAGACCCACTTGGTTCTTGTAAATCCAGTGGATCTGGTGTCTATCTAATACAGTACAGTACACCATATAGTGTACTGTACTTTATTTTTTTTTTACTTTACACAGTCTAATCGTAAATCCAGTGGATCTGGTGTCTATCTAATACAGTACAGTACACCATATAGTGTACTGTACTTTATTTTTTTTTTACTTTACACAGTCTAATCAGACTTTTGCCTTTAGCTCCCTCCCTCTGTGATCCCATCCTATCAGGGGGCTACAAAGGCTCAGCAGTCCGTACGGACCGCGGCATGGAAGTGGTTAAAACTGATGACATCTGCAGCACAGATGTCAGCAGTTTTTAGCAGAGTGTCAGCAATGTGCTGACACTCTGCTAAAACCATTGGACCACCAGGGAAACATTACAGAGGCGGCGGGCGGGGGATCGCTATTGCCTCCCGCGCCGCCCGCAACCACCCCCCTGCACCCCCGCAGCCACAATATGATTGGGGGCTGCAGGGGGGGGGGGGTTAAAATATAACACTTGGGGAACATTTCGTCTCTAATCTGGTCTGTGACCATGGGGATCAGAGATCGCAGAAAGCGCTGCAAACCGCAGGTCCGAATTGACCTGCGGTTTGCAGCGATCGCTGATATGGGGGGGGGGGGTCACCGGACCCCCCTGGGCATTGTAACAAGGTACCTGCTGAATGATTTCAGCAGGTACCTTGTTCCGATCACTGCCGTTGAGCAGCAGTGATCGGAAATACTCATGACGTAACGGTACGTCATGGGTCCTTAAGGACTCGGGAACCATGTAATATCAAGAACTTTGAGAAAATATGGACCTCCTGGTTGCAGCATTATAATGTCATGATTTAGGCACATGTATTTGTTGTAACAATGAATAGTGGATTCCAGGGAGTTAGGCAGTACAAGTCGAATACTGTTCGAATAGGAGGTATAGGAATGTGTGTTACGGATGAATGTCTGTGGTACAGAAGGACTACTGAAGAATCAGAAGTGGAATGACACTAAGACCAGCGACACGTTGTATACTCCGAACTTTAATGGAAACACATCACTGGAAACTCCACTTCGGACTTTCTTATGGCTGCAGTCATAGCGGGAAGGGGGAGGGGAGGAGGAAGGGTGGGAGGTGGAGGAGGGATTGTTGTATTATTCTATTATCCTGCATAAAATCCATGAATATGATCTGATCAAAAAAAAAAACAAAGGAGAAGGCAGGGTGATAAAAGAGAGAGATTTTCTAAAAGATCTAGCGTTTTTTTTGTTCAAGCCCCAAGAAAGTAGATCTAAGGACAAACAGCAATGACGCCAAAAGTCACGTGCGAGGAAGGTTGTCACAGTTTTTTCCTGACTGGGGCTCCATTTCCCAGAATAGATGGATTCTAGAGGTTATAAAACATGGTTATCGGATAGAATTCCTTTCTCGTCCACTTGCCTTTTTTGTTCAAACAATATGCCCCAATGATCTCCAAAAAAGAGATACTTTAGAATTGGAAGTTATGGCTCCATTAAGCAAAGGGATGGTTTGCCCGGTTCCTAAAAGAGAAGTAGGGAGGAGTTTCTATTCCCCTCTTTTCTTAGTAAGAAAGCCAAATGGATCGTTCAGAATAATACTAAATCTGCAGATACTAAACAAATCCCTAACCTACAAGAAATTCCGTATGTAAAAAATAAAGTCAACAACAAATTTAGTCTTCCAGAACTGTTGGATGACGAGCTTGGATCTGGAAGACTCTTACTATCACATTCCAATTCATGCCTTGTCCCAGAAATTCTTGAGAACATCAGTTTGGATAAGAGGGAAGTTGTTAAATCTTCAGTACAGGGCACTCCCCTTTGGCGTATCTCAGGCTCCAAGAGTTTTTACAAAGGTGGTAGCAGAGATAGCAGCCTTTGTAAGACTAAGGCCCCTTGCACACGACAGTATTTTGCGGACCGTACAGCAGTAACATATGCACTGATTCACTTCAGATTGCTGCAGAGGGATATTCTGAGATCCTGGGACGGCTCCCCTTACTCTTTGAACCGAAAATTCCACCTTTCATCAAAGACCAGGTGTTCCTTGTTATGGTGGACAATACAAAAGAATCTGTCTGCAGGAGTCCCATGGTCTTTCAAAGATCAGATAGTGGTTACCACAGACGCCAGTCCCTGGGGTTGGGGAGCTCACTCTCAGAACAGGTACTGGCAAGGGAGTTAGGACCTAAACTCAAGGAAAGCCTCCTCCAACTTCAAGGAGCTAAAAGCTGTAAAAATGGCCCTAGAATTATCAGTTGCAGAGGAAAGAAGCAAGAAAATAATTTTTTAAAATTTTTTATTCAGACAATTCAACAACTGTGGTCTCCATAAATTGTCAGGGTGAACAAAAGTTCCACATCTTTTGCTTTTTTTCCCAGGAGATTTTTCATATAGCAGAAGAAAGAATGCTTTTCCTTTCAGCAGTCCATCATAAAGGGAAAGGAAAACTTGATAGCAGACTTTCTAAGTCGTACATCCATCAAGCAGGCGGAATGGTGTCTGAACAAGGACTTCTTTTTGAAAATAGTCCAAAAATATGGTCTTCCCACAGTAGATCTGTTTGCTTCCAGAGCCAACAGAAAGGTGGAAAGGTTCTTCTCCCTCAATCCTTTGGACAGTCCTCTTTCAATAGATGGGTTAGCACAAGACTGGAGTCGGGAGCTAGACTTTGCATTCCCCCTTTTGCCTTATTCCTCAAGTATTGAGGAAAATAGAGGAAGAGGGAGCGTCAGTAATCTTCGTAGCTCTGAAGTGGACAAAGAGATCCTAGTACACAAACCTTCAGAGGTTAGCAGTAGAGCCTCCTTGGACCTTACCAGTGAGGAGAGATCTACTTTACCAGGGGCTTAAATTGCATCCCAATCCAGAGATACTTCATCTCTCAGTATGGAAATTGAAAGGGAAATCTGGTCTAGTAGAAGTTTATCAGACAGAGTAGTTTCCACAATGTTAGAAAGTAAAAAGCTAGTCACCTCTAAAAGGTACATTAGGGTGTGGAATATTTTTTCTACCTTCCTAGGTTACAGTCCAGATCCTTAAAAGTCCCAGATGTGCCAAAAGTTGTAATTTTTTTTAAGCAGGTCTAGATAAAAATCTAAAAGCATACAGGTTGAGTTATTTGTTTGACACTAAGTTAGCAGAACATCAGTGGATTAAAAGATTCCTGTCCTATTAGGCCCATTTCATCTTTCCAGCCTAAAGTAGTCTCAGATTTCCACAGGAATCAGGATGTGGTGGAGCCATCTTTTTGTCCAAATCCTGTGAATCGGTTAGATAAAAATTCCACTGTCTGGATGTCAGAAGATGTTTGTTATGTTAATTAGATTCCACGGCATCCTGGAGAATAGATGAGAATCTATTAATACAATTCCATAGTAAATTCAAGGATCACAAGGCTTCTACTAATGCCATTGCTAGATGGGTCAAAAATGCCATTTCCTTGCCTATTCTTCTTAGAACTTATCTCCCCCAACTGGGTTTGGGGCACATTCAGTAAGAGTAGTTGCTGCCTCTTTGACAGAAAAGGCGGATGCTTCACTGGCCCAAATCTGCAGAGCAGCCACTTCTCCTCATACCTTTTTTAGACACTATAGGCTGCATCTAAATTGAGATGCAGCCTTCGGGAGGAAAGTACTACGGGCTGTAGTCCCCCCGCCTGAAAGTTTAATTATAGTTTATTCTCGCATCGGTGCTGTCATGGGTGAGGCAAAAACAAAAATTACTCTTACTCTTACCGGTAATTGTTTTTCTTAAAACCCATGACAGCACCAGCACCGCGAAATTTCCCACCCTTAACTAAAAAAAAATGGGGAAAATTTGCCAATTGGGCAAAAAGATGCATAATATTGAATAGGGATATAATTTACCGAACTGGTTCCCTTTTTTGTATTGGTTCTTTTCTTATTTCAAGACTATTCGGTGGTGGTTGGCACGCTTCCGGAGATTTGGTTAATTACTGAGGTGTGGTGGGGTGTAAACCATTTTATCTCTTCAGGTTTCCTGTCCTGGATGGGAGGACATAGTCACATGGGTGCTGTCATGGGTTTCAAGAATAACAATTACTGATAAGAGTAATTTTTGTTTTCAACCTACACAAGGCGGAAATGGCTAGGAACCCTGGGTTTCTCCCCTTGGTGGAGTATTCAATAATTTGGCGATTATCATGGCCGCCATTAAGTAACATTATGTCCCTTGTTTATATGTTTCAGCGCTTACTGAAGCTATGCGCAGGTGCCCTGATGTAGTTAACTTGGTTGCCTAAGAGCTTCAGCTCCATGTTTCATATGAAAGAAGCACAGGCGCAGACTGTAATGGCAATTCGCATGCTCAGTAACTATTAGGATGCAGGCGGCCATCTTTCATGCTGTTCTCTATCTGTATATGCAGCTCACGCTGTGATGTGTATACATCGTGGTGGGGCATGCGCAGTGAAAATACAGGGGCGGTAGCAGCGTGATAGATTCACATGGAGTCCGGGGCAGGGGGAGCCATGTCCATGATTATTTTTATTAATCAACACATGAATTTCACTGAATTATGGACAATGATATATGTCTGTATAGTTTGTACACTGATTGAATCATGATGGCGTTTGTTACTGTACTATTCTTACAGCACTTTATTAACCCCTTAAAGATCGGTCCTATTTTTATTTTTGCATTTTTTGAATTTTTCCTTCCCACATTCCAATAGCCATAACTTTTTTTTTTTTTTTTTCGTTCACATAGCCTATTTTTTGTGGGACCAGATACATTTTTTGATGCCACCTTTGTGTTGTATTGGAAAATGGAAAAAAATTATTTGTGGGGTGAAATTGGGGTATCTACGGATGACGCACTGTTATGGGGGATCTGTGGAGGACACACTGTTATGGGGGATCTGTGGATGACGCACTGTTATAGGGGATCTGTGGAGGACACACTGTTATGGGGGATCTGTGGATGACGCACTGTTATAGGGGATCTGTGGAGGACACACTGTTATGGGGGGATCTGTGGAGGACACACTGTTATGGGGGATCTGTGGATGACGCACTGTTATAGGGGATCTGTGGAGGACACACTGTTATGGGGGGATCTGTGGATTACTCACTGTTATGGGCGATCTGTGGATGAGACACGGTTATGGGGGATCTGTGGATGACACACTGTTATGGGGGATCTACAAATGACGCACTGTTATGGGGGATCTGTGGATGACACACTGTTATGAGGATATTTGGGAGATCTTTGGATGGCGCAGTGTTATGTGACTATAACCCCCTCGTCTTTTAGAATACACACATGTACTGCAGTACATTGCGGTATTCTTAAAGATGAGGGGGATTATAGTCACATTTAATATTAGCACTGTCCAAAGACTATATAATATAATTGGCCTGTGTTTTTTTTTAAAATGACTATAACCCTCATCCATAGGAATGCATCTATTTACTGCAGTACATGGGTGTATTCTTAAGGATGAGGGGGGTTATAGTCACAGTTAATACTGTCCAGACACTGTAATGTAATTGACATGTGTTTATATTAAATGTGACTATAAACCCCCTGATCCTTAAGGGTCCATTCACACATCCGTGTGTGTTTTGCGGATCCGCAAAACACGGACACTGGCAATGTGCGTTCCGCATTTTGCGGACAAGAATAGGACATGTTCTATTTTTTTTCGGGAATGCAATTGCGGGCCCTGAAGTGCGGATTGCGGATGCGTGCAGGACATAGTGTGTCCCCATAGAAATAAATGGGTTTGCAATTCCGTTCCGCAAAATGAGGAACAGAATTGCGGACGTGTGAATGGACCCTAAAGAGGACCTTTCATGGGTCCAGACTTTGTAAATTAAGTACCACGTTAGGTAGGGCATACATCATGGATCTCACAGCACTTACTATTCTTCTGGGGCGCCACTCCATTCGCCCGCTGTGTCCCGCGATATTTTCCCCGCTCAGTATCAGGGAGGAGGAGACGCCAGGATCTCTCCTTCTCCCTGACAGCAGCGCTGTCCAATCGCAGTGCAGAGCTTCGCTGCCAGGGAGAAAAAAAACACTGTGACGTGTGTTTCCGTGTAGGCTGGCTGCACGCCTTTTGCGCACTGGCTGTGGGTGTCTACGTGTAGGCTGGTTGCGAGGGGTGCGTGTTGATTGCGGTTGTCTAGTGTGAATTCTGCCCGTGTATGTGTGCACTCCTTTGACTGTGTCTGTGTTCCAGTACCCTGTCCGGGTACTGGTTGCCATAGGCAATGCTCGTACTGCAGCTTGCTGTAGTTTGTTTCCCTGACCTTCGTGTTCCTGGTTGCCATAGGCAATGCCTGTACTGAAGCTTGCTGTAGTTTTTGTTTCCCTGACCTCCGTGTTCCTGGTTGCCATTGGCAACACCCCTACTGCAGCTTTCTGTGCTGGCTGGGTTTCCTACAAGGGTTAACCCCCTGAGTGGTTCTGATGGGGTTAACCTTCCCTGCGTTGTTCCATGGGTGTGGCCTCACAGCTGCACTCTCTCTGTGAACTCTCAGTGTCTGGGTCAGTCTTCCTTGGTTCAGTTCTGTTCTATCTGTTCTGTTCTATTTGCCCCTTGCTGCTGACCCTTGGGGGCCCTGCCTGCCATAACTCGGTGTGGTTCTGCCTTACTCTGTGTTGTCGTTACTGTTCTGTTTGTATGCCATGTTCTGTCCGTGTCTGTTCCTGCTTCTATGTCTGTTTCGTTTACAGCTCTGCCTGGGATCGCCTTGCTTCTAATGTGCAGGTGTGGGCGGTTCGGCTGTGTGTGTAGAGCTGTGTCCTGATTGGTTGGCCCGCCGCACATGCCCAGTGTTATACTGGTGACACACAGATACAGAGCACTGACACAGCGCTTTTATTATATAGGATATATATATATATATATATATATATATATATATATACACACACTGTATAATCATGTAATGTGTCTGAGTAATGCCAACATGTGTACAGTATATTCATGTAATTTGTGTATGTGTCTGTGTAGTATGTACTTACATGTGTGTAATTTAATGATGGACCTTTATGTGTGTGAGTGACTCTTATTATATAGGCAGGGATCACATAATGATTGCGATATATGTTTAGTTTGCACGTTGAAAAAACTGCCAAACGGTAAATGTGTCCGGAGGCTTTTGGTCTCCATGTGGCTTCTTTACATCAGTATTCCATACAACTATATCCAGTAAAAAAAGTAAAATGTCACTGTATGGTATCTGTCATACACATCGATTCAATGTATACATCCTGGGTGTATATGTTAGAGCTCATAAATGTGATATGAACAGAGCATTCATTATATGTACAGTACATGCCGGTATTATTTATATGTATGTGGTATATGAGCAATAATATATTTACTACATCTGTGAGATAGATAGAAGGTGGGCTTTCAGCTTCAATTTCTGGCGTGTTTTGTGCTGAAGCGCAGTCAGCGGTCAGTCTGTGAGACGGACACCGGCTTATAGCACTGACTCACAGATCCCTTGTGAGCCTATGAAGATGCTGGCTTCAGCACAAGGAAATACAAGTGACCAGCCTGGTGACCGAATATCATCATCTACTGGTCCAGGCTACTGGTCTGCTGTCAGATTGTGATCGGTTTTCCCAGTCAGTTGATATTTGAATTTTGCTCCATGACTTGTAATTTGTAAGGATTTTATATATAGAAATGTTAGAAAATATATATAATTTTAAGGTTCTATTATTTAAAAATGATAAAACTCAGATTTATTCTTGGCAGATGACTGTACCAGGAGATCAGAGGAACATGTGTTGATGTCAGATTTTAAAAGGGATGATTGTGGTGTCACAGAAGATACACATGAAGAGCTCGCCATTATCTCGGATGTATCCTCGGCCATTCACAGCAAAGATCTATCGTCTGATCCTTTGGATGGATTTCAATCTTCTGATTCATCACAGACTGTTAACCAAAATAAAAGCCACAGAAGAAGTTTTCATCATCAAAGAAGTCACACAGGGGAGAATGCCCTTATATGCTCAGAATGTGGGAAATGTTGTAAATCTAAATCGGATCTTATTACACATCAGAGAACTCACACAGGGGAGAAGCCATTTTCATGTTCAGAATGTAAAAAACATTTTAACACTAAATCACAGCTTGTTAGACATCAGACAATTCACACAGGGGAGAAGCCATTTTCATGTTCAGAATGTGGCAAATGTTTTCAGCAGAAATCACGTCTTGTTAGACATCAGATAAGTCACACAGGGGCTAAGCCATTTTCTTGTTTAGAATGTGGGAAATGTTTTACTGATAAACCAAATCTGGTTACACATCAGAGAATTCACACAGGGGTGAAGCCATTTTCTTGTTTAGAATGTGGGAAATGTTTTTCTGAAAAATCAAGTGTTGTTAAACATCAGAGAATTCACACAGGGGAGAAGCCATTTTCTTGTTTAGAATGTGGGAAATGTTTTACTCGTAAATCATCTCTTGTTAAACATCACAGAATTCACACAGGTGAGAAGCCATTTTCTTGTTTAGAATGTGGAAAATGTTTTACTCGTAAATCCATTCTTGTTATACATGAGAAAAGTCACACAGGGGAGAAGCCATTTTCTTGTTTACAATGTGGGAAATCTTTTGCACTGAAATCAAGTCTTGTTAAACATCAGAGAATTCACACAGGGGAGAAGCCATTTTCTTGTTTAGAATGTGGGAAATCTTTCCCACAGAAATCAGATCTTGTTAAACATCAGAGAATTCACACTGGAAAGAAGTGATTTTAATGTTCAGAATGTGATATCTAGAGATATCTAGCGAACTTTTGAAAAATTCAATTCTGCAGCTTGGTTAAAGTTCAACAAGAAATTTGATTTGTTCCGAATGAATATGTCACGAATCATTATGTTAAAACCCCATTCAGCCTATCAATTGAAGTTGAAGTTTTTATGGTGCCATTTTGGGGTACACATGAGTAGGTTATTGGCTATTTTCTCGGGGCCTCCTTGACTTGATATAATCCCCTTTATTACTCTAGACTTAATAAATAATACACCAAGACCAAA
This sequence comes from Bufotes viridis, assembly GCA_033119425.1. Lineage (NCBI taxonomy): Eukaryota > Metazoa > Chordata > Amphibia > Anura > Bufonidae > Bufotes > Bufotes viridis. The sequence goes on from CM065592.1 coordinate 455,894,210, forward strand.
TTCGGATTTTAATGGCCACAGCAGCCGTTTATTAGTAAAATACATACATAACCATAAATAACATAAAACTGCAGAATTTTTTAACCCTGATGTGGGAGGTCCTCGAAGCCCCAAATTTTTTTAACACAACTCCCCAAACTGGCACATCCATCTTGCCTCCAGCCGTAAAACGCCAGCTCGGAGACCAACTGTCCAACCATGGGAGTCCAGCCCCACCATTGAGGCCCTCCCATTCTCCCGAAGTATCAGTACCACCAACTTCGAGGACCTCCCACTGCCAATAATGTGCAACCTGACCAACCTTACTCAGGATTGCGTGTTCCTCCACAACCTAAGTGCTCTCTCAATCCCTCCCTGGAGCCCCAGGGACAACAAGTCAATACCCACGACAATTAGATGTACACCGTCTGCTCTCCAAAATGCCCCCACACCTGGCTCCAATTCAGAATAGCCGTACCGCCACAGCACCATTCCTGGCCATGAATTTACCCATCACCCTGTGGACCTTAATCCTCGCCTTATTAAGGTGCTCCACTGATCTTGACCCCACACACACAACCACAACTGTATGTCAGACCATACAGTTAACGTGTCTGGAAATAAGGACCACAAACGTAACAAATCAAATTTAATGTCCTGTATTAGCTCTCTAACTGGCCTAACACCCAAATCGTCCCCCCCCCCCCCCCCCCACACACACACACAGTTAATACCAACACATCCGGGGACCTACCCAACCGAACATATCGATAAACTTCTCTTAACACCCTCTCCCACAACATACCTCTCACCCCAATCCACCGAACAACTGCGACATCCCTATCGAACCCCAACTGCTGTCCATCAGGGCAAACATCCGGTACCTCAAAGTGCCCCAAAAAACAAAGCAGTGCCCAAGTATCCATACCAACGCTGGGCTGTCACCTGTAAAATATAACAAAACGAACACAGAAACCAAATCAGTCCATGTACCTTTTCCTACATCAAACCCAACCGAACATAGGACCTGAACAAAACGGATTCCCATTTACCAATTTTCTTAATCACCTCATCACTTAGCCCTGACCTTGCTGCCTCTGTAGTTGCTCCTATCCTGAACTAGTGCCCAGTAAAATCCTCCGCTTCAATACCCAGCTTGTTTAAACAACGCTTAAACACCGCCAAAAACTGGTAACGTGATAAGTACGACCCATCCTCGTGTCTTAGTAACAGACCAACTTCCACCACATCACCCAAACCATACTCCTGCAAAAACCGAACCGGGCAAAGTAAACAACCTGGCACCTCAAATAACCAAACATAACTACCCTTACCGTCTTTATAAGTTTTGGACCTGCGAATCTTAATTACCACCCTGTCCTGTGAAAGAACAACATCCTCCCTCAATAACCCCCCACCTATGCCCCGCACGCTGTTACATACCAACTCCCCTACCTGAAATGCTCCGAAAAAACGGAAAAAGCTACCTTGAACAGCCTCACCTCCCAAACCGAACGACAAACCAAATCCAGTTGTGGGCCTATCTTTAGTAACAAATCAAAAGAGACTGGCCTCCTTCTATCCTTCTTCCCACACCTCCAACCTCTCAACACCTGTTTAACTAAAAACATTTTCCCTCAATTTGAAACCAAAGGCCACCCCTGCAATCCACTTATTCAGTTTCGTTACAGACCAGCCCAGCTCCTTTACATGTCCTAGAAACATTAATAAAGGGATATCCCCCTGATTCACATGAGCACCCAACTCCGCACACCACAGCTGCCACTCACTACATGCTTTACCGTAAGCCGCCCACTTCCCTGCATTCATTGAATCCTGCAGCAACCTTTCTATGGTACCGCCAACAGCTCCCACATGGACTCTGGGCACTCCAGTCCCTCGATATCCGCTTCCGGCGCCAGCTGCCAAAACCGCTCCCACTGCGAACAAGAAATGTACTGCCCCTACCCAAGCATTCAGTGGCAAACAAACCAAAACGAAATGCTGCAATAAACGAACAATGGGTGGCGACAACGCTGTCATACCATTAATGGCCTGCACTACCCCCAGATTATCACAATGAAAACTGTTTGTTTTTTTATCTCTAAACCGATCCCCCCACAACACCATTGCAAGTACAATAGGAAAAAGCTCTAACAGTGCTAGGTTCCAACCCCATCCTCTCTCTGCCCAGGACTCCGGCCACCTATCCGCACACCATTGTCCATGACAATACACCCCCGAAGCCAGAGCCCCCAGCTGCGTCCGAAAACAACTCAAAATTAAAATTATCCACAGCCTCACTATCACGGCTGTATGTGAGCAACAAGAGCATACACAGTGAATTAGCTACTGACCGGACCCAAACTAGGGAACCCTAAAAGCTCTCCCTATGCTGCTAAGCTCATGTCCAGATCCAGATGGTGGATCGAGACATGCCCGTGTACCTAAGGCTGATGACCACTGTAACCCCTACAATAGTGGAAGGGGCGCGGCCACCGGTGCCCTGCTCAGTATATGGACGGGACCGGGGTCGCCTCGGATCCAGTCAGCAAACAAACAGAAACACACAATTTCTGCACACTTAACTGAAGGAGCTGCAACTGCAGTGAAAACAGATCCAAAGTCAGCAGACAATATCCGAAGTACTTGCTTCAGCAGAACACAGGTCCAGTGAAAAGATATCACACAAGTGAAGATACTCAAGCGAGAGATACAGGTCAAATGAAAAGTATAATCCGCACGATTAAACAGGAAGAGGGGTATTTTATAGGAAGAGGAATCAATCACAGGAGGGACAGCTGGGAGGAGGGAAACTGAAAGTAAAGACCTCATCACAGGGGCGGAGAAACAGAGCAGAGAGAACTCCTCCAAGCTCTAGTAGTGACATCATCACAGGGGTGGAGAAACAGAGCTGTGAGAACGTCTCAAAGCTCTGGTAGTGACAGTACCCCCCCCCCCCTCTACTGGTGGACTCTGGACACCCAGGACCCACCTTTTTAGGATGAGCCCTATGAAAAGCCCTGATGAGGCGAGTGGCTTTAATGTCCGACACCGGAACCCACATCCTCTCCTCAGGACCATAACCCTTCCAATGAACGAGGTACTGAAGAGAACCGCGGACAATGCGAGAGTCCACAATTCTGGAAACCTCAAACTCCAGATTGCCATCAACCAATCGGAGGAGGAGGCAAAGAGGAGGGTACCGTGGGCTGGACATATGGTTTTAAGAGAGATCTGTGAAATACATTATGTATCTTCCAAACCCGTGGAAGATCAAGACGGAAGGCAACAGGTTTGATGATGGACAGGATCTTATAAGGCCCAATAAACTTGGGACCCAATTTCCAGGAGGGAACCTTCAGTTTAATATTTCTTGTAGACAACCACACCAGATCACCCACATTCAGGTCCAGACCAGGCACACATCTCTTATCAGCCACACGCTTATATTTCTCACTCATCTTTCTTAGATTACTCTGAATCTTTTGCCAAATGGTAGACAAAGACGAGGAAAATCTCTCCTCCTCAGGCAAACCAGAAGGAGCCCCTCCTGAGAATGTCCCAAACTGCGGATGGAACCAATATGCACCAAAGAATGGTGACTTATCAGAAGATTCCTGACGACGGTTGTTCAGAGCAAACTCAGCAAGAGGGAGAAACGAACACCAATCCTCCTGGTTCTCTGCCACAAAACAGCGCAAATATGTCTCCAGATTCTGATTGACGCGTTCAGTCTGACCATTCGACTGCGGGTGAAAAGCAGAAGAGAAGGACAGCCGAATCCCCAGGCCAGAACAGAAAGCCTTCCAGAATCTGGACACAAACTGCGTGCCTCTATCGGAAACAATATCAGAGGGAATGCCATGCAATTTAACAATATGGTCGACAAAAGCTTGCGCCAACGTTTTAGCATTGGGTAAACGAGGGAAGGGTACAAAATGAGCCATCTTGCTAAAACGGTCCACCACCACCAGGATCACCGACTTCCCTGAGGAACGAGGAAGATCCGTGGATAAAGTCCATGGACAGGTGTGTCCAAGGACGGGAAGGTATGGGTAACGGGAGAAGGGGACCTGAAGGCCGTGAACGAGGGACCTTAGCGCGAGCGCACATCTCACAAGCAGCCACAAAACCCTCCACTGACTTACGAAGAGCCGGCCACCAAAATCTCCGAGCAATGAGATCTACCGTGGCTCTACTCCCGGGGTGACCAGCAAGAACAGTATCATGATGCTCCTTGAAGAGTTTGTGACGTAACTCAGGAGGCACAAACAACTTCCCAGAAGGACAACGGGCAGGTGCCTCAGTCTGGGCAGCCTGGACCTCGGCCTCCAAATCATAATACAGAGCAGAAACAACTACCCCCTCCGCCAAAATGGGACCCGGGTCCTCGGAGTTTCCTCCTCCCGGAAAACAGCGAGAGATTGCATCAGCCTTCACATTTTTGATCCCAGGGCGGAATGTAACGACAAAATTGAATCTGGAGAAGAACAGAGACCATCTGGCCTGTCTCGGATTCATACGCTTGGCCGACTCCAAGTACGCCAGATTCTTATGGTCGGTAAAAACGGTGATAGGGTCCCTGGCCCCCTCCAACCAATGGCGCCATTCCTCGAAAGCCAACTTGATGGCCAACAACTCCCTATCTCCCACATCATAGTTCTTCTCTGCCGAGGAGAGTTTTTTAGAGAAAAAGGCACAGGGTCGCCATTTGGCAGGAGAAGGGCCCTGGGACAAAACCGCACCCACACCCACCTCGGAAGCATCCACCTCAACAATAAAAGGTAAGGAAACATCGGGATGCACCAAGATGGGAGCAGACGCAAAACTCTCTTTAATCATAGAAAAAGCTACAATCGCCTTCTCCGACCAAGAGGAAAAATCCGCCCCCTTTTTTGTCATGTCAGTGAGGGATTTGACAACAGAGGAATAATTCAAAATTAACTTTCTGTAATAATTCGCAAAACCCAGAAAGCGCATCAATGCCTTCTGATTCTCAGGGAGCTCCCACTCAAGCACAGCACGGATCTTCTCCGGATCCATGCAAAAACCAGAAGCAGAGAGGAGAAAACCCAGAAATTGAATCTCCGATACCATAAAAACACATTTCTCCAGCTTGGCGTACAATGTATTTTCCCGCAGAATCTGCAGAACCTGAAAAAGATGATCCTGATGGGTCTGAACATCAGGGGAAAAAATCAAAATATCATCAAGATACACCAAAACAAATTTCCCCATTAAATGGTAGAAAATACTGTTAACAAAATGCTGAAAGACGGCCGGAGCATTAATTAAGCCAAAAGGCACAATGAGATTCTCGAAATGCCCCTCAGGGGTATTAAAGGCCGTTTTCCATTCATCCCCCTCTCTGACCCTGACCAGATTGTACAGGCCTCTCAAATCCAATTTGGAAAAAACCTTGGCCCCAACAATTTGGTTGAAGAGGTCCGGGATCAGAGGAAGGGGATAGGGATCGCGAATCGTGATATGGTTCAGCTCCCTAAAATCTAGGCAAGGTCTCAGAGAGCCATCTTTTTTTTTAACAAAAAAAAAAAACCGCGGCAACAGGTGATTTTGAGGGACGAATATGCCCCTTATCGAGACTCTCAGAGATATAGGTTCGCATTGCGATTCTTTCCAGTTGTGAGAGATTGTACAGGGGTGCTTTTGGCAGCTTGGCGCCGGGAATGAGGTTAATGGGACAGTCAAACTCCCGGTGAGGAGGTAGCTCCTGAACACCGCTCTCGGAAAACACGTCCGAGAAATCAGAGAGAAATGATGGCACAGTTTTAGTAGATACCTCTGCCAAAGTCGCTGTGAGACAATTCTCTCTACAAAACTCACTCCACCCATTTATTTGCCTTCCTTGCCAATCAATAGTGGGGTTATGTCTAGTGAGCCAGGGTAACCCCAAAACTAGAGGAGAAGGCAATCCGTTAAGGACAAAACAAGATATATCCTCCACATGAGTGTCACCTACAGCTAACCGGATATTGTGAACAATGCCCTTCAGAGATCTCTGTGAGAGTGGAGCAGAGTCAATAGCAAAAACAGGTATATCCTTTTCTAATGTGCAACCCTGAAAACCATGCATGGCTACAAATTGAGTGTCAATAAGATTGACGGCCGCTCCACTATCGACAAAAATTTCACAATAAATGACTTTGCTCTCTAGCGCCACCCTGGCAGAAAGGAGAAAACAGGAACTGCAGGTCAGAGGAAAAGCATCAATTCCTACATCAACTTTGCTCAAGGTAGCAGATGAAGCAGAGTTTGATGATTTACCTTTTGAGGTTTTTCTCTTATTATCACTCTTAGTACAGTTCATGAATTTCCTAGACGGACAAACATTTGCCAAATGACCAATGCCCCAACAACAAAAACACACCATTCTCTGAGGACTAAATCCTCCTTTATCAGGGGCAAGTCGACCTAGCTGCATAGGCTCCTCCTCAGAGGGGACCGAGACAGGATGAGGCCCCTGCACACTGAATGAGTCCGCACCACTGCGCCTAGACTGACAATGGCTGGACAGAGAGGTCTCATTTCTTTCTCTTAGGCGTACCGCCAATGACATGGCAGACTCTAAGGACGTTGGTCTCTCATGGAAAGCAAACGCATCTTTCAATCTCTCTGAGAGACCATGACAGAACTGACTCCGGAGTGCAGCATCATTCCAACCTGAATCAGCTGCCCATCTCCGAAATTCAGAACAATAAAGCTCTGCAGACAGTTTGTTCTGGCATAAAAAACGTAAGTTAGATTCAGCCAAAGCAACACGATCCGGGTCATCATATATCTGCCCCAGGGCCACAAAAAATCTTTCCACGGATCGAAGGGAGGGATCCCCCGATGGCAGCGAAAAAGCCCATGTCTGAGCATTACCCCTGAGCAGGGAGATGACAATCCTCACCCTCTGCTCCTCATTACCAGAGGAATGGGGACACAAGCAAAAATGGAGTTTGCATGCCTCTCTGAAGCGAACAAAATTCTCACTGCCCCCGGAGAACGTTTTTGGAAGTGAGACCTTTGGCTTGCAACAGACTCCATGGGCCGGAGCCGAGCCCAATGCTTGAAGCGGAGTCATAGATTGACGGAAATCCGCTACCTCCAAAGAAAGACCCTGCATGCGGTCAACCAGGTTAGAAAGCGGATCCATGTCAAAAAGGACGGTTTCGGCGGATTATAATGTCACGGCTGTATGTGAGCAACAAGAGCATACACAGTGAATTAGCTACTGACCGGACCCAAACTAGGGAACATAAAGGGTGACCCCTGTCAGACCCTAAAAGCTCTCCCTATGCTGCTAAGCCCATGTCCAGATCCAGATGGTGGATCGAGACATGCCCACGTACCTAAGGCTGATGACCACTGTAACCCCTACAATAGTGGAAGGGGCACGGCCACCGGTGCCCTGCTCAGTATATGGACGGAACCGGGGTCGCCTCGGATCCAGTCAGCAAACAAACAGAAACACACAATGTCTGCACACTTAACTGAAGGAGCTGCAGCAGCAATGAAAACAGATCCAAAGTCAGCAGACAATATCCGAAGTACTTGCTTCAGCAGAACACAGGTCCAGTGAAAAGATATCACACAAGTGAAGATACTCAAGCGAGAGATACAGGTCGAATGAAAAGTATAATCCGCACGATTAAACAGGAAGAGGGGTATTTTATAGGAAGAGGAATCAATCACAGGAGGGACAGCTGGGAGGAGGGAAACTGAAAGTAAAGACCTCATCACAGGGGCGGAGAAACAGAGCAGAGAGAACTCCTCCAAGCTCTAGTAGTGACATCATCACAGGGGTGGAGAAACAGAGCTGTGAGAACGTCTCAAAGCTCTGGTAGTGACACTCACCCAGAACCAAAGTTCTACCGTTAAAGTGCTGTAGAAATTCTGCCCACACTACTAGATCTCTCTTCAACTCCTTCTCTAACCTAATAAAATGATGCGGGGCCATCATACCTGCAGTAGCCCCTGCTAAGCGTCGACAAAAAATCCTCCCCATTGGCATAATCTGACACGCGAAGTTGAGTTTTCCTAGCAAGTATTGTAAATCCTTCAATCTAATTTTTGGCGCCTTCCTCGCTCGGTCCACCACCATCCTCAGATCTTGTACCTTTTCCTCTGGCAATCGACATTCCATGCTTTCCGTGTTAATGACTATACCCAGAAAATTCAATTCCGTTGTGGGACCCACAGTTTTTTCTTCTGCCAACGGGACCCCGAACGAACCAAAAATCAATTTCAACATGCTCAGCAACAACGGACAAACCCGGGACCCCGCCGGGCCCAAATAAAGAAAATCATCAAAGTAATGAATAATGGATGAACGACCCGAAACATCCGCTACGACACATTCCAAAAATGAACTAAATGCCTCAAAGTATGCGCACAATACCATACAACCCATCGGTAAGCACCCATCCACGAAATAACCTCCCTCCCAATAGCAACCCAACAAATGCAAACTGTCTAGAATAACTGGCAGAAGATGAAAAAGATGCCTTAATATCCGTTTTCGCTAACAACGCCCCCGACTTACGCACCACAGCCGCATCAAATGAAGTGTACACCACCGAACAGAGTTCCGGATCGATACCCTCATTGACCGACGCACCCTTAGGATAGGATTAATGATGAATGAGCCGAAACTTATTCAGCACCTTCTTGGGTACAATACCCAAAAGTGATACTCTCAAATTAACCAAGGGCGGCTCCAAAAATGGGCTGTCAATACGACCCAAGGAAACGTCATTTGCCAATTTCCGAGACACCACCTCCGGATGTTCATTTGCTGAACACAGATTTTTTCGCACCCTAACAACCAGCAACTGCGCCGAAGAATTACAAAAACCCCTTGTAAAACCATCCCTCAAAAATTCAGCCACCCCCTGATTGAGGTATCTACTTAGATAGGGCCCTATCTTTTCCACCTGCATCGGAGTCCGACCCTTTTCCAGCAGCCTCTTCACCTTTTTGCCTGTTCCTGCTAAAACAACGATTGAATCCATGATTCCCGCCGCACGACGAACATTCTTCTTTAAACCTGCATTTTGACAATATAGCAATAACAAATGACAAGACAGGTGCACACTGCGGTCTTACTAAGCCCTCAGACTGATGTTAAAATTGAGAGATTGGTCAACATATCCTGCTGTGGAGGACATGTCTAAGCCCGAACACCACGCCAATGTTTCTCAAGTAGCTTGGGACCTAACACTCACCTACCTGTGCCGTATGGGCAATACCAGGGGCCAGTGGGCAAAATTACAGGAATGTAAAGGCCGACTCGCAGCAGACTCTCCAGTTACCTCCAGCATGTAGCCATGCCTGCAATGGGAGCAGGGAGAAGGCTGTGAGCCCCACCCAAGACTGGCTGATATGGCCCAGGCCTCACAGGTGCACCTAAATGTACCTGTATTTTGCTCCGAATTTGCAATTACCCTCATTGAAGAGGAAGCATAGCCCTTTTGCTGAAGCCGTCGAGAATGCTGACTGCCCTGATCCTCCTGACTCACCCCGAAAGGACTGCCCCGTACGCACTGGTGCCATCACCCGCATCCATAACCCAATATCCTTATGATCCCATCTTATGTTATTCCGCACCGCCATTCTCTGCCGGAACTGCTCGTCATATCGCAGCCAGCCCGTCCCCCCGTACACACGGAACGCTTCACCGATCGCATCCATGTAACAAAAAAGAGCCGAACAGCACTAAGGATTCTTTTCCTCTATCACACTGGCCAAAATAGCAAACGCCTGGAGCCAATTAGAAAAAGTGCGCGGAATCAAACGAAACCTACGCTTTTCCTATTCTTCCTTTTTCCCGTCGTCCTTTTTACTCTTGTCTAAATTAAACCTCTCCAGGGGAAGCAAGGAAAAAATTTCTACATACTCCCCCTTCCAAATCCGTTCACGCACATCCTGTTTCAAATGTTCCCCCAACGGTTCCTCAAAGCAGACGTACACCTCTCCACGTGCCGCGTCATCCACCCTCGGGTTTATCTTCCTCCCCACCGGCCTGCGTCTGCACTGACACCGAGTCGCACGTCCTGCCTACAACACAGCCAGCTACCCCCAGCTTCCATCCCGCCGTTACCTGAGAAACACCTGGAGCCCCCAAACCTGACACCCAACCTGCCAAACTATAAAAAAGCTGGCATAAACCCCTGCCCAAGTCTTGCCCAAGTCCCCTTGTGGCCCCCCAGCCCCCACTGGGCAGCCCATCAATGTATTAGGTGTACTACAAATAGCCTCACCTAGCTGCCGGGGATTGTGAACCCCGCAGCTGATTATCCTGCCTCCTGATGATCTTCCTGTGCTGCACCCTCTTCATCTCTCAGCCCCAGAGTCACTTCTTCTGGCGACTCCTGCATCCCAACATTTCCACTGCTGGAAGTGCTCCATAACGACCATCTCTCTTCATCCCCTCTGTGGTGGGCGGAGCCTCTGCTATGCTGCCCGCTCGTCACCTGCGGTCTGTGCTCCTCCGCCGCCTCCCCGCGCACAGCCGCAACCCACATCACACTATTCCCCCGCCCAGTGGCCTCCCTCAGACTCTGGGCACCCGCCGCTCCTGGTCCGGAGTCCACGCCTCGCATTGCTGAAGACTGGGGAGGGCCCCGCCGTGCACAAGGATCCCTCCACGCCAGGAGGAACTGGCCTCAGGCATTCTGCCAGCCTCCCTTAGCAGAGGGACTCACCACCCGCACCGAGCCCTGAGGGTCTCATCAAGACTAAGGTGCGCCGGCTGGCATACCCGCCACGGCCGTCTAGTACATGGCGGTGAGCTGGTTGCACTCACCGCCACCCCCTGTAGCAAGCCGGACACCTGCTCCTGCAGCCATTTGGGTCCCCGCTGCCCGCAACTGCTGGATCAGAACCTCGGGCGCCTGCATGATGCCTTCTCTCTCAATTTTTAAACTAAAATGGCACTGATCTCCCCCTAACATATAAACCTTAAGCCCGCCCCATCTAACACTCCACCCCCAACACTTTCAAAATATTTAACCCTAAAACTGCCAGCCCCCTCGCGCCAAAACCTATCATGCCGGCCTCCCGTAAACTATCGTCCCAGTACAGCCTCACTTGACCTCCTAATGAACTTTTTTAACTCTTTCTGCGAGAAAGATGGGGAAAAACATCAATACTGTTTTTACATTCCAAAATTTGCACCGTTTATTTTTTGGCACAAATGACATAACTTTATTTATTATTTGATTATAGTGATATCAAATACTACGTTTTTTTAAGTTTTACTACTGTTGCACAATAAAAACCTTATTTTTTTCTTTCCATGGAGCTGTGTGAAGGCTTGATTTTTGCAGGATGACTTGTAGTTTTCATTGGTTTCCTTTTGACTTGAATGGGCCTGCAATCCGTAAGATATGTCAAAAGATAGGGCATGTCCTATTTTTTGCGGAGCAGAATCACAGATTGGAAGCCTACGGAAACACTTAGAAACTTGTCCAAGGACTTTGGGGTCTGTGCCTCAACACTGTAAAAGATTGGACGTGTCATATCTTTTGAAGTATTTTGCAGATCTCTGACCCATTCAAGTCAATGGGTTCGAACCACCATACGGACTTCACACGGCCGCAACCCATGTTTTGTGGTCCGCTATTTGCATTCCACAACAGGGGCACTGCAAGCATTTGTTCGTGTGAATGAGCCCTAAGACCAGGACCTGAGCTCTAGAGTCCACTAAATGTAATGCACTCATTCTCAGGTCCTAAGTAATTTTAAGTGAAATACTGCGTGAAACAAAGTAAATGACCCTGCAGTGTAATCAGGCGATCCGTCACATGATTCCCTTAGACTTTATATAACTGTGGGAAACATGTTGTTACCATTTATTAATAAATATCTGCATTTTGGGCCTATGTCTCTTTATTCTTTAGATGATAAGATATGGCCCCAGAACCTACGGAGTTAAGGAAGAGTTGGTGGTCACTGTGTGTGCAAATGGTGAGGGGAGACTTCCACCATGGATCCCAGACTTTGTGGAATTTTTTAGGACACTTCGAGGGTCATTTATCAAAGAGACTTTTTACTCTGGTCTTTGATAGCCGCTACACTGCCGAAGGATGTGCCTAATTTATCACAAGACATACACTGCATCATAACTCAGGCACATACACTGGCAGTGTGCGTCTGAAGTGAAATTCTACTCCACTCCTTGAGTGGAGTAAATTTTGGACAACTTTTACACCTGAAATTGGTTAAATGTTTGTGAATGTGCCAGGGCCAATTTGCCAGCCAGGCGATTCCCTAGGGGCGAAAAGAGTGAAAAAATGTCAGTGATAAAGTATTGTCACACAGGCTTGGGCCTTGCGACTTTCTTTACTCCAAAATCTGTAATGTAAGGGTACTTTCACACTTGCGTTGTTTGATTCCAGCAGACGCAGACCAGAAGACCAGATCCGTCAATGCGGTAATTTTAATGCCGGATTCGGCACTAATACATTTCAATAAAAATTTCGGCATTCCGACATGTGTCCTGGAATTTTGGACAGAGAAAGTACCGCAGCATGTCCCATGTAAGAGGGACTGAACTGATGCATGCTGAACGGAATACTCTCCATTCAGAATGCATTAGGATAAAACTGGTATTGAGCCCCGAGGACTGAACTCAATGCCAGAAAAGTTTAACACTAGTGTGAAAGTACCCTAAGTAAATTACCCCATTTCTGTTTTTGAAAATTATCCTTTAATATTACACCGCCGAGCCAAGTGAGGGAGTCTCCTTCCATCCACCTCATTGCTATATTTTGCTTTGCTAAGAAAAATGTTTTACAATTCACAGTTTGATTCCCATGCACCACTCCAAATGCTCTGTGTTTGACTTGGGAAGGTCTTCCACTAAAGTGTTCAATACTCACAAGAGGAATCGGTGCAAGGCAGCAGAGACTGTCATTAGAACTTGCCAGGCAGATCTGTATAGGGAAACGTACCGGTGTACCACCTGCCTTGCTCCGGTCCCACTGTCAATATCCACTTTTACCTCACTGCTGGCCGCTGTGGTGACCTGCTGCCCTTGCATCATGGCAATTTGCTGCAAAGCAGCTATTGGCAGCAGGGGACTTAAGCAAGGCAGCTAAGGCCAGGGAGTAAAAGAGTCGGGACCCAGTACCGGGAAGCAGGTAAGTGTGCTCCCCTTTGCAGGTCTGCTTAGAAGAGGGGGCTGCCAAAAACAAAAAAGGTGCACAACCTTTTTAAAACCATCAACATTTCAGCCACAAAAGGCTATTTTGGTTTTGCCATAAGGACAAACAAGGAAAGCAACTCAAGCACGTTTTGCCAAAAATGTATTTTTTTTTACTACTCTGAAAGGGCCATAAGGTGGGCATAACTACTGTGAAGGGGCCACAAGGTGAGCATTAGTACTATGTGGTTGCATTAAGGGGAAATGCTGTTACGTCTGCGCTGCTCTGTGGCAGTTTTGCCATGGCGGCTGGCTTCAGGTTCCCGAGTGTACCGGCTGCAAGTTGACGCCTGTGTAGGCTGGTTGCTCGGGACTGCGTGCTGCCTGCTGCTCCACAGCAATACCGTCAAACGATCTCCTTCAAAGGTCAGAATAGCACTGGAAGTAAGGGCTATATCTGGCAATGACTGCAAGTGAAACTGAAACTAATATAGTAGCTGGGAGTGGCAGACAGGACTCACCTGAGAAGGATGCCTACAAACTCCCAGTCAGGACAAAAAGGTTCACAAGGCAAAACCCGGATGACATACCCTGAACCACGGAGCAAACTCACAAGCTATCGCGAGTAGCAAGTCGCTGCGACCTTCTCCTTCCAGACCTGTCTGGATTAGTCACAGTCGTGACAGAGAGAAAGAGAAGCGCTGTACTTACCCCTCCTCCTGCTCGCTCTTCTCAGGGCTGTGCTGCTGTGTCCTGGCTGAGGTCAGGTGACTGTGCAGTGTGGGCCCTGAGAAGAAAAGACAGCCAGGACAGGGAGAGTGGCGGCAGGAGAGGTTAAGTTACTTTATTATTTTACAGTCTGATCTGAGGTCTGATATGGGGGGTCTGGAGAGGTCTAATGGGGGTCTGGAGTGGTCTATGGGGGTCTGACTGGGCAGCCAGGAGGACTGACTGGGGGGTCTGGAAAGGTCTAATGGGGGTCTGGAGAGGTCTAATAGGGGTCTGATTTGGGGCCTGGAGGTATAATGGTTGTCAGATATGGGGGTCTGGAGGTCTAATAGGGGTCTGGAAGTCTGATATGGGGGTCTGGTCTGAGGTCTGATATGTTGGTCTGGAGGTCAGACTGGGTGGTCTGGACATTAGACTGGGGGTCTGGAGGTCTGATATGGGCATCTGGTCTGAGGTCTGATATGGGGGTCTGGAGGTCTAATGGGGGTCTTAGCTGAGGTCTGATATTGGGTCGGGGTCTTACATGGAAGTCTAATGAGGGGTCTGATATGGGGTCTGACATAGAGGTCTAAAGGGGGTTTGGTCTGAGATGGGGGATCCCATTCAGGGTTTTATATGGGGCTCTGATCTGAAAGAAAGGATTATTTTGTACTAGCGTACATTATAAGGGGATGTTTTTGTACTGATGCACTGGTGTGGTACCAGTATTTTCAGGGGGACTATTTCTGTAGAATAGTATTGGGGGCACAGTGGACACAGTATTGGGGTGGTAGGATGGGGTGTTGAGAAGGTTGGAGGATGATGGTTAAGTAGGAAAATAAGATGTCTGTTTGCTAAACTCTGCAGAGACAAGGAGCGGCTGAAAGAAGTCACCATGGTGGTCTGGAAGAAGAGAAAAGATAATATCTACATCAGAGGAGACGTCACTGGATGCAAGAGATACATATGTGGGGCTGTATTACCCTGTATGTTCTGTAGGGCTGTATGTAATGTTTTCCAAGTATGTCTTTAAAAGGGTTGTCCGTTTTTTTTTTGTATGAGCGCTGCCTTCTCTGCTCTGTTTGCCCGCTTATCACTCCAAATGCTACGGCGAGCAGGTGAACAGAACAGAGAAAGTAGCTCTCATATGAGCGCTGCCCTCTCTTCAAACAGCTGAGCATTGGGGGTGCCAGAGGACCCCGGCCAATCTGATCAGTAGTAAAAAAGGACAACCCCTTCAACAGTAGGACTGGAGGGAAGGGGCTAGGTTTAGAATTTGGCCTGGGGGGGGGGGGGGGGGGAGTGGGGGCGTTTTATTTGCCTCGGGCAGCGGAAAAGCTAGGTGCACAAATGCAGAGTGAAGGGTGGACCCAAGCTGAACTCTTGCACCAGGGCCCATGAGCCTTTAGCTACACCCCTAACCAGTGGCCCACATAAATGGTCAGGGGGGAACAAAAGTTCGACATCTTTTGCTTTTGTCCAAAGAGATTTTTCGTATGGCGGAAGAAAGAATGCTTTTCCTTTCAGCAGTTCATCTAAATCGTGGAGAATAGATGAGAATCTATTAATACAATTCCATGGTAGATTCAAGGGTCACAAGTAGTGATGAGCGAGCATGCTCGGCCGAGTATCGTTCGGCTCGAGCATCGCTATGCTCAGCGCTCGGCTTTACTCGGCCGAGCACCACGTGTATTAGTCGCATTGCTTGAGTCTTCTCCCGGCACGTTCGGCGCCTTCTAAGCAGCCAATGAAGGTCCAGGTAAGTAATTCCCCTCAGTGTAAGGCCATAGCAATGTTAGCTGTAAGCCTTACACTGATTGGCTGGCCGGAACACGTGATACCATTTCATGTAGGAGCTGAGTTACGGCGTTCGGCTCATTCAGTGTCAGGAAGAGCAGACAATAGGCATGGACAGATATTGTTTTGCTCTAAACCTACCGATTTCACTCCAAAAACCTTATTGAAAGACCTAACAGTCCTTTTAAGGACTAGAGTGTCTGTTTGACAGCAGTGCAGCACCTTTTATTTTATTTTTTAAGAAGGGGTTTGCTTCAGCACTATCAGGGACAGGCATCACCAGGAGGGGACAGATAGTGCAGGGCTTAAAAATCACTTTTTTAACTTCTAAAAGACAGAAAGATTTCCGATTAGTGACATCTACAATACGCCATCATGAAGCAGTGTGTTGGGCAGATATATTCAAAAGGGGCTTATTCACTACAGTGTGCCTGGTACTGAGATATACACTGCACCATCATAAAGCAGTGCGTTGGGCAGACATTATAAAAAGGGGCTTATTCACTACAGTGTTCCTTGGTACTGAGATATACACTGCAACATCATAAAGCAGTGTGTTGGGCAGACATTATAAAAAGTGACTTATTCACTACAGTGTTCCTGCTACCAAGATATACACTGCACCATCAGAGAAATTATTTGTTCTGGGGAAATTAACCTAACTTGTGCCACATCTGTATGTGCGTTCAATCCGCAACCATTGTATTAATTACTCCAGCAGAGAGTGATTTATATTTAGGCCATAGTTAACTAGTTTTGGGCACATCTGTGTGTACGTTTAGGCTGCAACCGTATATACAGTATTCCCGCAGAGAATACATTTTATTTGGGACAAATTTGTATCCAATATAGAACTACATCCGAATACAGTGTGTATTGTCAAAATTACATTATCTCTGGGCTAGTGTAGTGTCAAAAAATCTGTATTTTTCTGTATCCAGTACCTTACAGCAAGCCAATACAGTGTGTATTGTAAAAATTACATTATCTGTGACCTACTGTTGTGCCGAAAATTTTTGTTTCTCTGTCTCCAGTACATTAGAGCAAGTCAATACAGTGGGTACTGTAAAATATTTCATTATCTGTGGCCCACTGTAGTGCCGAAAATCTGTATTTTTCTGTATCCAGTACTGTCCTGCATCAGAAAACTGTGTCTTTAGCGGACAGTAAAACAATCTGCGCCACATTTACAGACAAAACCATTAATATAAAGAAGGCTAGCACAAAGGGAGGGGGAAGTGGGCGTGATGCTGATGGTGCAAGCAGAGGCCGTGGCCCAGGGTGCGTGATGCTGATGGTACAAGCAGAGGCCGTGGCCCTGGGCGCAATGAAACTGTGCCTGCTGCCAGTGCACCAGAAAAAAACTAAAAAATCAACCTTACCCAGCTTCATGTCCAACTTAGCTGGGCGGCGCAGGACAACACTGTCCAAGTCGGACCAGTGCGAACAGCTGGTCGGTTGGATTGCAGAAGATAATGCGTCCAGTCGGTTAAGCACCACCCTCTCTTCCACGAAGTCCAGTCTCTGTAGCCAAGAGTCTGGTCAACCGAATCCTCACTCTGATCCACCTTCCTCCCACCATGTCGTGTCTGGCCAAACGTGTGTAAATCTACCTTGCCAAGGGTTAGGTGTTCTGCAGTATGGTGCTTTTTTGAGGAAAGCGCAGACGACAAAAGAGTGGTAGTTTGCAACCTGTGCCATCGTATTGATTGACATGAATGTTGGCTTGACGATTGGTATACCATGTCATGTGGTTATTCCTAATAGGCGTGTCTACCTTACGTCATACCAAACCGGGGTGTCTTCGAGTGATCCGGTCATCTATCTTGCTACAGAGGAATCGGAGGCGCTGACATCATATAGAACAGCCCGTGTATTGTTGGTTCCTGGTTATGGAACGCAAGCTTTCGTTGAGGCGTTGACGTCATGTCCGGTCACATGACCGGAAGAACAGCCCGTGTATTGTTGGTTCCTGGTTATGGAACGCAAGCTTTCGTTGAGGCGTTGACGTCATGTCCGGTCACATGACCGGAAGAACAGCCCGTGTATTGCTGGTTCCTGGTTATGGAACGCAAGCTTTCGTTGAGGTGTTGACGTAATGTCCGGTTACATGACCGGAAGTGCAGCCCATGTGTGACTGCTGGTTCCTGGTTGTGGAACGCAAGCTTTCTACTGCCGTTTCCTGGTTGTGGAACAAACAGAGTATATTCGTTTGTATGATAGGCGTATGGACCACTGATACCCATAGACAAGTGTGGTCCAAAATAGAGTCACGGTTAGACCTATTTATGGTAGCATCGTAAGACACACCATGGACCAACTCCTGAGAGTCTAATCACACTTATCTATCAATAAGTATACTTTGGCCATTCATGACATCAATAATGTAAGAGGTAATTACGTTGAATCCCCAGCAACTAGTGTTGACCTGAATATAAGCAACAGAAAGAGTGATTTGTTATATATAAAATATTAATTTTTATAGTATATTATTTGATGATGTTAGATTGGTAAGATGTATAGACTTATGAACCAATTGCGGTTCTGATATACTCTGGATCCCCAGTCAATTCTACTAAGTTAATTTAGGGATCCCGCGGTACGGTTGTGCTACTTCAAAGGCGTAAACAGAAAAGGAAAGGAGTCAATTTAGATGAAGCAGGTAAAGGAGATTTGTTCATTTAGTCCCTGGGGGGAGATTGTTCTGAGGCGATGAATCCACTGGGCTTCTTTTCTTAGGATCTTATTATCCCAGTCTCCACCCCTGGGTGATTGTCTGATGACTTCAAAAACCTGAAATCTGAGGGTCCTGGTATTGCCATTATGGCATTCCATCACATGGCGTGCTAACGGTTTGTCCCTTTTATTCTTTATGTCGCCATGGTGTTCACAGACCCTACGTCTAAGTTCCCGTTTAGTTTTGCCAATATAGTTAAGTGGGCAGTCACAGGAACACATGTATACTACTCCTTGGGTACGGCAGTTGGCAAATTCGCAGTTTTGATATGTTATGCTCGTATAGCTGCTCATAAAGGAATTTGATTTGAGAATAAAGGGACACCACACACAGTCACTTCCACACTTGAATGTGCCTGGAGGTCTGTTTCCAAGCCAAGTGGGATCACCGGGTGGCCTTTGATAGTGACTATGTACAAGTCTATCTCGCACTGATCGACCACGTTTGTATGTAATAGCAGGGGTAGATGGTAGGAACTCAACCAAGTCAGGGTCAGAGAGTAAGATTCCCCAGTGTCTATTCAGGATATTTCTTACTCTCTGGCTCTCATTGTCATATGTGCCAATGATTCTCGTTACAATATCAATATGACTTTGAGAGGTGTTTGTAGATAGTAAGGAGTGCCGATCTCTGTGGTTCGCATGCTGAAATGCCTCTCTTAGTACCTGATCTGGATAACCCCGTTGTAGAAACCTGTTTCGGAGATCAGTAGATTGTCTATAGAACGATGAATGAGATGAGCAGTTCCTTTTCATACTTAAGTACTGGCCCCTAGGAATACCACGTTTTAGGCTCAAGGGATGATGACTGTCCCATTGAAGTAAATTGTTTGTAGAGGTGGGTTTTCTATAGGTTTCAGTATGTAGTTCCCCCTGAATTTTGGTTATGCGTATGTCAAGGAATGCCAATGTTTCATGGTAAATTTCCGAAGTGAACCTCAACCCTATGTCATTGGTGTTGAGATACTTCACAAAATTAGAGAATTCTTCTCTACTTCCGTCCCACAAGATAAACGAGTCATCGATGTAGCGACCCCAGTATAGAATACTGGGGGCCCACCGATGACCTGAATCGTTAAATACCATTGTGTCCTCCCACCAGCCCAGGAACAGATTCCCATAACTTGGCACGCAGGGGCTACCCATAGCTGTGCCCCTGAGCTGGTGGAAGAAACGTGTCTCAAACAAAAAATAGTTGTGCGATAGCGTGAACTCAAGGATTTTGATAATGAATTCAGAATGACATTGGTATTGAGTACCCCGAGTACTCAGAAAATATTTTATTGCAGTGACCCCCCGAGAGTGGGGAATGCTGGTGTATAACGCCTCTACATCAATGGAGGCCAGATAGATGGTGTCTGCAATATGGATATGTTCAATTTTGAGCAGTAAATCGGTGGTATCCCTGATATAGGACGGAAGTGAAAGAACAAAGGGTCTCAGAATTCTATCAATATATGAACTTACACCGTATGTAATGGAGTCCATACCGGAGACAATTGGCCTTCCCTTGAGTGGTGGGTACCCCTTGTGTATCTTAGGGAGAGCATAGAAAGTCGGGATCTGAGGATGACTGGACCACATAAAGCCCATTTCTTCCTTGGATATTAGTCTATTATCCAGTGCTTGGACCAATAGGACCTCTAATTCACCGTTGAATTTGGCCGTAGGTTTGGAGGGTAGGATGTTATAGCATGTTCTATCATTTAACAGGGACAAGCACATGTCGCGATATGTGTCATGATTCATTAAGACAACATTCCCCCCCTTGTCGGATGGTTTACATATGATATGGGGATCCTTCTCAAACCTAAGTAAGGCCTGCATTTCATCCCTACTAAGGTTATTTTTTGGGGTACCCCTTGATCTCTCCAAACTAGTAAGTTGGTCTGTCACCAATTTACAGAACAAATCAATGATCAGATTGTCTTGAGGAGGCGGTGTTCTCCTACTTTTTGTTTTTAGGTCCGTGAACGGGCCCAAACCATAGCTCTGTTCATTCTCATCAAGTAAGGAACTCAATATCCGTACTCCCTCCAAGTCTGATTTAGAGATGCCTAGTTTTTTGCATTACTCTTAATTATGGGTTTTAAAGAATTTACGCCATTTAAGTTTACGGACAAATAAGATGATGTCCTTAACCCATTCGAAAGAGTCGAATCTAGTTACAGGAACAAAGTAGAGGCCCCTAGACAAGAGATCCCTCTCCTGTTCCGTTAAGGATTTGTCCATAAGATTAATGAGATTTTGAGAGAGCTTCATTTGGTCTTGTTTGTCCTTTGCGAAGGGATTTGCTCCCTGTCTCTCAGTTGATAAGGGAATTGATTTGCCCCACTCGTCATCTCTAAAAAAGAGCTTTGTGTTGGTAATGGAGTCTGGGATCCAGAGGGTGGTTGAGAGGAGGAGGAGGAGGAGCATGTTTGCAACACAGGTAAGTGATCTATTGACCTCGTTTGTGGGTTCCGATAAAGGGCTCGTGGGTATACCCGGTTTGATTTTGGTGGTCATCTCCTGTTCCTCCCTATTCCCTTATTGTTTCCTCTGCCCCGTGAAGATGGTAAGCTTCTATCAGTGTCGGAGGACTCGGGGACAGTAGATGATATGTCGTTTTGTGTTACTTCTTGGGAATTCGTTTGTAAGATATTAAAGGCACGCTTATCACTAAACTCTCCTAAATCGCGGATGAATTGTCTGTGTTTGCGATCCTTTAATACCGTCTGATATCTTTCAATGTTGGTTCTCAGAGTACTTTCACGTCTGCCAAAATCTGGATCAGATTTATAGTTCAATGCAGATTCAATCAATGAGTTGAGATGACTGGAGGTTTTTTCCAAGATTAGGCGTTCTTCCTCTAAGAGAATCTGCATGAACCTAATCGAGCTTGAAATTAGCTCATTTTCCCATTTCTCCAGTAATTGCGCTGATCGTGATCATTCTGCGGGTGCTATGTTAACCCTAAGTCCTTTTGGGGCAATTTTGTTCTTAATGTAATTCTCCAATGATTGGCACTCCCACCATGCCTTTAAATGGTCTTTATATGCCTCATGTAGATCCCTAAATATGGTTTTTACTGATGGGGTTTTGTCAGTGCTCTCTTCTCCCTCCTTTTCTGAAAATGCCTCTTGCGCATCATGTAACCAAATATTTGTATCCACGGGTCCAGTAAGGAACCCAGCCATAACAGTAAAAAACGTATCACTGAATATAAATATACTAGAGCGGAAGGCTGTCAACAAAAATTCACAGAAGAGAAAGGTCTTCCAATTAAAATATAACTTTTACTAGATAATACTTATAAAATAAACTTGTTCAAATTTTTTACATTAGTAAAAAATAGGCCAGATTAAGGGTAGGTAAAGACTTACTGATAGCATCTAGGCAATGGGTCAACCGTTGATAGTTAGGTAAGAGATGTGTCACTTACAGTTTTGTAGATAGGTTGTATCAAAGATATAGATGAGCTTCAGATGGGGCGGGAGAAGTTAATTCCCTTATGATACCCTTAGGTGTCTACCCCTGCCTACAGGCAGAGCACCTGCCCCGAAAGGGGCGACCCCACCTCTCGGTGGCTAAACCCTTATCTTACCCTACCGTGACCCTATGATGTGTGTCTTTTGCTCCCAAGCGATAGTTAGGACAATTCAATGTCCCAGATGAAGATGTGTCCCGACGCGTTTCCCCAGGTAGAAGTTCCTTGGTTCATCAGGGGACTCATGGATAATCAAAAAACATAGCCAAAGGATGGTGGCTACTCTCTGGCATTGGCTGATAGCGTGCACCCTCCATCTGTTGAGGCTAGATTTAAATACAGGGGATTTTTGGCGCCATACGATTATGTCACTCCCCCTCACTCCCTAATCGTATTGATTGACATGAATGTTGGCTTGACGATTGGTATACCATGTCATGTGGTTATTCCTAATGGGCGTGTCTACCTTACGTCATACCAAATCTTCGGGTGATCCGGTCAGCTATCTTGCTACGGAGGAATCAGAGGCGCTGACATCATATCCGGTCGCATGACCGGAAGAACAGCCCGTGTATTGTTGGTTCCTGGTTATGGAACGCAAGCTTTCGTTGAGGCAGAAAGAAGCCAGTCTAGGCGAAACGGCATTGGGAGGAGGCGACCGCAGGATCAATACATTTGTGGAGGGTATACTTTACTTTTGCATCGCTCTTTAGCCTTTTTTTTTCTGCCTTTACACAGGACTTTGTCCTGGGGCTAGTCTTGATTTTTATAAGCCTTGGAGTGTTGTTTGCTTGTTATTATGCACTTTGTGTATGTACCCTTCATGTGATGACCCTGCGGTCCTCTCCTATTTTCTTCCTTGTTTGTGTTATATTGGTGCTATTGCTAGTCTTATGGTATATTTTACTATTTTTGTCTATTTTGTAATTGAATAAAGTTACATTTTTTGGTACTTTATGGTGTTGTGCGCTCAATGGTTCGGTGTTACTTAGGAGTAAATTATGGCCAACCCCTTGATATAAATGGATACCCGGTGTTAATTTGGTGTGATGTAATTTAACAATATGATCAACAAATGCTTGCGCCAGCGTCTTAGCATTGGGTAACCCTTGCTAAAACTGTCCACTACCACCAGAATCACAGTCTTCCCCGAGGAGCGAGGCAAGTCCGTAATGAAGTCCATGGACAGATGCGTCCAAGGACGGGAAGGTATGGGTAAGGGGAGGAGAGATCCTGATGGCCGTGAATGAGGGACCTTGGCACGAGCGCAGGTCTCGCAGGCTTCCACAAACCCCTCAACCGTCTTACGAAGAGCTGGCCACCAGAATCTGCGAGCAGTGAGATCCACTGTGGCTCTACTCCCCGAGTGCCCAGCAAGAACACTGTCATGGTGCTCCTCAAAAACTTTGTGTCGCAAAGCGAGCGGCACAAATAACCTCCCAGGAGGACAAAGATCAGGTGCCTCTGCCTGGGCTGCCTGAACTTCTGCCTCCAAATCAGGATAAAGGGCAGAGACGACCATCCCATCAGCCAAAATGGGACCTGGGTCCTCAAAGTTCCCCCCTCCCGGAAAACAACGTGACAGGGCATCTGCCTTCACATTTTTAACCCCAGGGCGGAACGTAACAATAAAAATTAAACCTAGAATAGAACAAGGACCGTCTGGCCAGTCTCGGGTTCAGACGCTTGGCTGATTCCAAATAGGCCAGATTCTTATGGTCGGTCAATACGGTAATTGGGTGTCTGGCTCCCTCCAACCAATGACGCCATTCCTCAAAAGCCAATTTGATGGCCAACAACTCCCTATTTCCCACATCGTAATTTCTCTCTGCGGCTGAGAGCTTTTTTGAGAAAAAGGCACACGATCGCCATTCAGCAGGAGAGGGACCCTGAGATAAGACCGTGCCCACCCCCACCTCAGAGGCATCCACCTCAACAATAAATGGTAGAGAGACATCAGGTTGTACCAAAATGGGAGCGGAAGCAAAACTCTCTTTAATACTAGAAAAGGCTTGAAGCACCTCTTCCGACCATGAGAAAAAATCCACCCCCTTTTTAGTCATATCAGTGAGTGGCTTAACAGAGGAATAATTTAAAATGAACTTTCTGTATTAATTGGCAAAACCCAAAAACGGCATCAGCGCCTTCTGATTTTCAGGAAGCTCCCAATCAAGCACGGCGCGGACCTTCTCTGGGTCCATCCAAAAACCAGAAGCGGAGAGAAGAAAACCAAGAAATTGAATCTCTGGAACCGCAAACACACATTTTTCCAGTTTAGCGTACAATTTATTCTCCCGCAAAATCGGGAGGACCTGACATAGGTGGTCCCGATGAGTCTTGAAATCAGGAGAAAAAATCAAAATGTCATCTAGATACACCAGTACAAATTTCCCCATTAAATAAAAAAAAATAAGAAAATGCTGTTCACAAAATTTTGGAAGACGGCCGGAGCATTCATCAAACCAAAGGGCATAACCAAGTTCTCAAAATGACCCTCCGGGGTATTGAAGGCCGTCTTCCATTCGTCCCCCTTCCTGACCCTAACAAGGTTGTATGCCCTTCTTAAATCCAACTTAGAAAAAACTTTAGCCCCCACAATCTGGTTAAACAAATCCGGGATCAGGGGAAGCGGATACGGTTAAGCTCCCTGAAATCCAGACAAGGTCTTAAAGAACCATCTTTTTTTTTAACAAAGAAAAAAACAGCAGCAAGAGGTGATTTCGAGGGTCTGATATGTCCCTTTCTCAGGCTCTCAGAGATATAAGTACGCATGGCTGCTCTCTCAGGTTGAGAGAGATTGTATAATCATGATTTAGGCAGCTTGGCGCCTGGAATGAGATTAATTGGACAATCATACTCTCGGTGAGGGGGCAACTCCTGGACACCACTCTCGGAAAACACATCAGAAAATTCAGAGAGAAAAGAAGGTACAGTCTTGGTAGAAACCTCTGCGAGAGTTGCAGTGAGGCAATTCTCTCTGCAAAACTCACTCCAACCATTTATTTGCCTTGCTTGCCAATCAATGGTGGAGTTATGTTTAGTGAGCCAGGGTAGCTACAACTCCCAGCATGCCTAGATAGCCTACAGCTATTAGGGAATGCTGGGAGTTATAGTTTTGCAACAGCTGGAGGGCCGCAGTTTGGACATGCCTGGAGTAGGTAATCTGCTTAAGATTACCTACTCCAGAAAGTGGAGCGGAATCGATAGCAAAAACAGGTATAGCTTTTTCCAAGGTGCACACCTGGAAACCATGTGTTGTGGCAAATTGACTATCAATGAGATTGACAGCTGCTCCACTATCTAAAAAAATCTCACAAAGAATGTTCTTTCTGTCTAGCGCCACCCTGGCAGGTAGGAGAAAACGGGAACTACAAGCAAACGGTAAATCTTCAATTTCCGCATTAATCTTGCCAATTGTAGCAAATAGAAAGTTTTTAGAGGGTTTCTTTTCCCTTTTCTTTTTATTACCCTCAGAAAACCCCATGAACCTCCTAGCCTGGAAATTATAGGCCGGTAAGTTTAACATCTATTGTTGGTAGACTGTTTGAAGGGTTTCTAAGAGATGCTATTTTGGAGTATCTCAATGAAAATAAGCAAATAACGCCATATCAGCATGGCTTCATGAGGGATCGGTCATGCCAAACAAATTTAATCAGTTTCTATGAGGAGGTAAGTTCTAGACTTGACAGCGGCGAATCAATGCATGTTGTATATCTGGACTTCTCCAAAGCATTTGACTCCGTACCTCATAAAAGGTTAGTATATAAAATGAGGATGCTCGGACTGGGAGAAAATGTCTGTATGTGGGTAAGTAACTGGCTGAGTGACAGAAAACAGAGGGTGGTTATTAACGGTAGATACTCAGATTGGGTCACTGTAACTAGTGGGGTACCTCAGGGGTCAGTATTGGGCCCTATTCTCTTCAATATATTTATTAATAATCTTGTAGAAGGCCTGCACAGTAAAATATCTATTTTTGAAGATGACACTAAACTGTGTAAAGAAATTAACACTGAAGAGGACAGTTTTCTGCTACAGAGGGATCTGGATAGATTGGAGGCTTGGGCAGAAAAATGGCAGATGAGGTTTAACACTGTCACTGACAAATGTAAAGTTATGCACATGGGAAGGAATAATGCAAGTCACCCGTACATATTAAATGGTAAAACACTCGGTAACACTGACATGGAAAAGGATCTAGGAATTTTAATAAACAGCAAATTAAGCTGCAAAAACCAGTGTCAGGCAGCTACTGCCAAGGCCAATAAGATAATGGGTTGCATCAAAAGGGGCATAGACGCCTGTGATGAGAACATAGTCCTACCACTTTACAAATCACTGGTTAGACCACACATGGAGTACTGTGTACAGTTCTGGGCTCCTGTGAACAAGACAGACATAGCAGAGCTGGAGAGGGTTCAGAGGAGGGCAACTAAAGTAATAACTGGAATGAGGGATCTACAGTACCCTGAAAGGTTATCAAAATTAGGGTTATTCACTTTAGAAAAAAGACGACTGAGGGGAGATCTAATAACTATGTATAAATATATCAGGGGTCAGTACAGAGATCTGTCCCATCATCTATTTATCCCCAGGACTGTGACTGTGACAAGGGGATATCCTCTGCGTCTGGAGGAAAGAAGGTTTGTACACAAACATAGAAAAGGATTCTTCACTGTAAGAGCAGTGAGACTATGGAACTCTCTGCCTGAGGAGGTGGTGATGGTGAGTACAATAAAGGAATTCAAGAGGGGACTGGATTTATTTCTGGAGTGTAATAATATTACAGGCTACAGCTACTAGAGAGGGGTCGTTGATCCAGGGAGTTATTCTGATTGCCTGATTGGAGTCGGGAAGGAATTTTTTTTCCCCTTAAGTGAGGAAAATTGGCTTCTGCCTCACAGGGTTTTTTTGCCTTCCTCTGTATCAACTTGTAGGAAACAGGCCGAACTGGTTGGACAAATGTCTTTTTTCGGTCTTATATACTATGTTACTATGTTACTATGTTAGAAGGGCAAACATTAGCTAAATGGTTTATACCTCCACAACAGAAACATACCCTCCTCTGAGGGCTGAATCCTCTAGTATCAGAGGCAACTAAACCTAGCTGCATGGCCTCCTCCTCGGAGGGGATTGAGACAGACTGAGACCCCTGCGCACTGAATGAGACACCCCCACTGTCCTTGGACTGAATATGACATTAAAGAGTTGTCTCCTTTCTCTCGCTAAGGCGCCTGTCAATACGAACAGCTAGAGACATGGCAGTCTCTAACGACACTGGTCTCTCATGAAAAGCAAATGCATCTTTTAATCTCTCAGAAAGACCATGACAAAATTGCAGCGTCATTTTAACCAGTATCAGCTGCCCATCTCCGAAATTCAGAACAATATATCTCTGCGGACTGTTTACCCTAGCATAAAAGACGCAGTTTAGATTCAGCCAGAGCAATACGATCTGGATCATCATATATCTGACCCAGGGCTATAAAAAATTAATCTACCGATCGGAGGGAGCGTGCCCCCGCCGGCAGCGAAAAGGCCCAAGACTGAGCGTTATCCCTGAGCAGCGAGATGATGATCCCCACCCTCTGCTCCTCATCACCAGAGGAATGGGGACGTAAGCGAAAATGGAGTTTGCAAGCCTCTCTAAAACGAACAAAATTCTCACTACCCCCAGAAAACGTATCCGGAGGAGAGATTTTAGGCTCAGAACAAACTCCATGAGCGCCAGCAGAACCGGTCACCTGAAGCTGAGAAACAGTTTCACGGAGATCTGCTACCTCCAGAGAAAGACCTTGCATGCGGTCAATCAAGGCTGAAACCGGATCCATGCTTGAGACGGTTATGGCGGTTTAATATGTCATGGATGGAGTACAGTTAGCAGGAACTGATAAATAACGACAGACTGGCTTAATCCCAAACTAAGGAAAACATAGGAGGGCCTATAAATCCCTAAGCACTCTCCCAAACTGCTGTGCACATGTACAAGTCCCGGTGGTAGACAGATACATGCCCTCGTACCTATAACTGAGTGACACCTGAATTCCCTATAGTAGTGAGAGGAATGGCCACCGGCTCCCTGCACAGAATATGGAGGGAGTCAGGGTCACCTAGAATCAAGCCAGCAAACAAAACACAAAGTAAACGGAATGCACTTAACTTAGAGCAAAACAACTGCAGCCTCTAGCAGCACACACTTCATCCAGGAAGTAATAAAAACCGCACGGAGAACCAGGAAGGGAGGGAATATAAAGGAAACCAATTAATCAAGATAAGAGGCAGCTGAGGGAGAGAAAGGAACTGAGCAAAGTGAATCCAAAACAAAGAAAGTCATACACAAGACAGGGAGGAACCTCTGACCGACCGTCTCCCAGAACCGGCAGTGACAAAAGGGTGTATTGGACTGCCGGTTCCTTGTAATTTTTGGCAGCTCTTTCACTTAGTGCATAGGCTTTATGAGTGCAGCAGTGTACCTGAACAATTGTAGCACCGTGTGAATGAGGCCCTCCTTTATGTGATATACAGGCTGTATCGGAGTGCTTCTTCCTTGTAATTTTTGGCAGCATTTGCACTGTATATACAATTGAATATACAGGAAAGAATGTTTCCTAATAATTTTGCCTCAAAAATTTTTTTTGAGGGGGCGGGATTTTGTCGCTATGTAAAAATGGTGGACAACTGGGACAATATGGTTCCCAGCAGCGACATTGGAGTCCAAGATGCAACCAGACATGGTCCCCATGCTGTTCCAGATCCATTTCAGTGGTGTTTCTGTCACTTTCTGACCTTTGCCAATGGACCAGGCACCCTCCCCTCATCCGAGCAGGGGGTGCCTGGTTGTCTCCCACTGACTTCCATTATACTCGGGTGCTTGGTGCACGAATATCGATATGTGTTCAGACAGAGTACCCGAACACCTAAACACTTTGGTGCTTGCTCATCACTAATCATAAGCCTACTCTTCTTGTTCCTCTTTGACGGTTAAGATAGGCTACCCCCGTCTTGTTTTCCGACCTAACTTTAATGTCCTTCTCTTCTATTTAATGGGATAGCAGCTTCAGAGCTTCCCAAACGACGCAAAATTCCCTCTGGTTTGAAGAGAGAGATATCCGATTCTCGGACTATTGTCCCTGAAAGAAATAAGAGCAGAGCTCCCTATCCCCAAAGGCTTGCATCCGTTGTTACACATGTAGGAGCCTGGGACTCCAGGAAACTCCTTTCCTCAGATGTTCTGGATTTAGCCACCACTACAGAGATTGATTTACTATAAGGGAATTTGAATCGTTTGCTCTAGCAAGTCCTGACTTCTGTTCCAATTCCATAGTAACCACTGCTAAGGCACCCGAGTATGGAACTGGGCCCATCTTACCGCCGGGGTGCATGATGTTAGTGTACCCAGCAGTTTCATAGCTTCCCTGATCGTACAAGCTGAATGTCCCTGGCAGCTTAAAACTTTTTCCATTTCCCCTGTCACTTTTTGGGGAGGAAGAAAGGTTTTCTAAAGAGTGGAATCTAAGCGAACCTAAAAAAGGTTAAACATTGGGATGGACAGGGGTTTGATTTTTCCCAATTTATCACCCAGCCTGTTTCATAAAGTATCTGACAGGTTTGGAACAGATTGCTTTCTAGACTTTCTTTTGAGCTTTCTATGGTTAGGTAGGTCTAGGTAGGGCATTATTAGGATGTAGATTTTTCCCCAGACAAACTGCTATATGAAGGAATCTTTGAGCTCCCTCGCATACTGGAATATGGTACGCATCTCTCAATCCACTGAAGCCCAAAGGTCTCCTCTTTTAACAGATTTATGGTGGATTTTATGGATTCCATCTTGAATTTCTCGTATTTTATGAATCTGTTTTATGAATTGGGTATTACACTTGGCCAGCCACAGCTGAAACCCCTGATTTATGGGTTGTTATTTTGGCAATTGAATTTCACACCAGAAAAAAAAACTATCCTTTGACGTACAGTATTAGACTTAGCCAGCCACAGCTGGAACACCATATTTAGGGGATTGGTATTTTGGCAATTGAATTTCAACCCAGAAAAAAATCTATCCTTTGACGGACAGTATTAAACTTAGCCAGCCACAGCTGGAACCCCAGATTTAGGGGATTGAATTTCACCCCTCAATAAAATATAGCAATCTCTATCCTGTGTTTCAAGGTGTGACAGTAAGCACAACCCCTGATGTAGGATATTGCAAATAAAAGCCTACTATTGAACCCAAAAATGTATGTTAAACTTGGTGGCAGCTGAAAACATGTGCTGGTGCACCAAAAGATCACCAATGGCCGCCGATCACCCCAGAAAAAAGTGACAGAAAAACGCTCTGGGCAGCCTAAAAACCAGTGAGCAATGAACTATCAGAAGTTGAATGATTCACAGATGTAGATCGATCACTTCATTAAGTGGTTTTGCTGAGTCTTCCCTGCCTAATCTCGCCCTCACAGAAGCTGAATCCTATCCCTACACTAATCAGAGCAGAGTGATGGGCGGCTACGTGACTTCAGCTTAAATAGAGGCTGGGTCACATGCTGCACTTGGCCAATCACAGCTATGCCATTAGTAGGCATGGCTGTGATGGCTTCTTAGGGCAAGAAGTAAAACGCTAGCTGATTAGCTGCTGTGCAGCCCTTCAGAAAGCGGGAAGAAATCGCCGAACAATGGACCCGAACCCGAACTTTTTTGAAAACAGCTCGGGTTCGCTCTACTCTATTGGTGGATGATGAGGTTTTTCCTCCATTATCCGTCCTCTTTCATTTTCTGTTGCCAAACATATCCTAATCAAATATGACTCTGTTTTTAACTACACACCAAATTGCAGTGTACTACATGCAATATTCCAGTGTACATTTTTATTTGAAATACACCCATAAATAGTGATTGTACAAAGATTGATGCAAGAAATTGAATTGCCTTAGCAAATGCAATATTGAAATGTAAGTTTTCTCAGATGCACACCAAAATGTCGTGTGATGATTGTCTGCTGTATAAAATGCAGGTTTTGTTCAAATTAATAAAGAAAAAGACAATTTTGGCTGGCACTGCACTAAATAAATAATGTGCAGTGTGGGGATTTGCTCTGGTAGACAGGCTTGCGGACGCAGTATAGAGGCAAGGTACACAGTTCTCTGGGTACAGCAGAAGTGTTTTATTCACACTCAGCAACACAGAAACAGTCTTAGTGCTTGTTCACATGAGGCAAAACACAAGGCAAAAAACATCAGTCATCAGTCCCGCAGCAAGGTCACCTGAGTCGGTGTTGGTTCACACCTGGCAGTTAGCTCGGCCACGCAAAGTTTCCACCAGAGCCTTCTAGGTAGACTGCACGCCTGATTGCAGACTCTTGCTCTCAGCCCTGAGAGCTCCACAGTAACACCAGCAGCTTCCAGGATAATCACCTCTCCACCTGCTGAGGTGGCTGCCTTTTAAAGGCCCGGAAAAAGTCCGGCCTGGACCGTGGGGAATAGTCTACCACCCAGCACTTGACTATTCCCAATACGAGCCGGCCCGGATCGGCTTTGTAGCCATACTAAATGTTAATGTGTCAAACAGCACTAGCTGCTGCTGACACAAAAAAATCCAGCTCTTATCTCACCGAGGCCAGGAACCTCGGTGACACGTACCTTCCACCCTCTTACACCACCCCCCTTTGTTTAACCCTTAAGGGCGTGAACACATGTGAGGCAGTGGACGCGGGACAGGGCATCTGCATTACCCTGCAAGCGGCCTGCCCTGTGTTCTACTGAGAACTTGAAGTTCTGTAAGGACAGGAACCACCTGTAAGGGAATGGTCGGTCACCAGACGGAACTTCCTCCCTAACAAGTAATAGCGGAGAGACTCGAGTGCCCACTTGATAGCCAGGCACTCCCTCTCCACTATGCTATACCTGGTCTCGGCTGGGTTGAGCTTACGGCTCAGGAAGATAACGGGATGGTCTTCCCCGTTGACTTCCTGAGACAGTACAGCACCGAGGCCTACCTCCGAGGCATCCGTCTGTACTATGAATTCCCTGTTGAAGTCGGGTGTCACCAAAACCGGGGACCCACACAGAGCCGACTTAAATGCAGAGAAAGCCTCTTCTGCCTTCTCACTCCAGTGAACCTTTCCGGACTTTCGTCCCTTCAACAGGTCTGTCAACGGTGCTGCTATCGTGGCAAAGTGGGGCACAAACCTCATGTAGTATCCTACAATCCCCAGGAACGATTTTACCTGCCTGGTGGTGACCGGTCGGGGCCAATTACGTATTGCCTCTATCTTATTTACCTGAGGTTTGATGACTCCCTGCCCAATGACATACCCCAGATACTTGGTCTCTTCTAACCCAATTGCACACTTTTTTGGATTAGCGGTTAGTCCAGCTTTTCTAAGGGCATCCACTACCGCCTGCACCTTTGGCAAATGGCTTTCCCAGTCAGTGCTGTGGATGACTACATCATCTAAGTAGGCCGAGGCGTACCGACGATGAGGTCGCAGCACAATGTCCATTAACCTTTGGAAGGTGGCGGGGGCGCCATGCAGGCCAAAGGGTAATACCTTATAATGATACAGGCCCTGCGGGGTAACAAAAGCAGTTTTTTCCTTGGCCGACTCCGTTAAGGGTACCTGCCAGTACCCTTTAGTGAGGTCTAGCACAGAAAAATAACAGGCTTGCCCTAAATTCTCAACAAGCTCGTCTAACCGGGGCATGGGATACGCATCAAACTTGGACACTACATTTAACTTGCGAAAATCGTTGCAGAACTGCAAGGTCCCATCTGGCTTGGGTATTAGGACTATGGGACTGGCCCATTCACTTTTCGACTCCTCAATGACATCGAGCTTCAACATTAATTGCACTTTCTCTGCGATGGCCCGTCGCCGAGCCTCGGGTACCCGGTATGGTTTTAACCGAACCTTGGCCTGAGGCTCAGTGACGATATCATGTTGGATGAGGGAAGTGCGGCCAGGGAGGTGCGAGAACACATTCGTGTTCCGACTGATGAACTCCCTGACTTCCTGAACTTGTTTGGAAGACAGGCTGTCTGCAATTTTTACCGTGGTTACTGCTTCACAGGCCTCGAACTGTGGGGCTGGCCCCTTTTCACCTAGAAGCCCTGGCCGGGGGCTGTTGTCGTCGGACGAGTCCCTATCTTTCCACGGCTTTAGTAAATTCACGTGGTACACCTGCACTGGCTTGCGCCGCCTTGGCTGGTGTACTTTGTAGTTTACTTCCCCTACCTTCTCGATCACCTCGTAGGGGCCCTGCGACCTAGCTAGGAACTTGCTATCAAGGGTGGGTACCAGAACCAAAACCCGATCTCCCAGATTGAAATCCCGTACCCGAGCCTGACGATTATACACCCTACTCTGGGCTTGTTAAGCTGCCTCCATATGCTCCCGGACCAGCGGCAGCACCCTTTCCATCCGTTCCTGCATCTGGGTGACATAATGACACTTTTGTGGGGGACAGGCTGTTGTTCCCACGCTTCCTTGGCGATATCCAACAGGCCCCGAGGGTGTCTGCCTTAAAGCAGTTCGAAGGGCGAGAACCCAGCACTGCGAACATGAGATAGGGCAGAAGCAGATCCCAGACCTTCCCATCTCTAGACACCACCCTTTTTAACATATTTTTTAAAGTTTGGTTAAACCTTTCGACAAGACCGTCTGTTTGCAGATGGTAAACGGACGTCCGTAACTGCTTTATACACAACAATTTACACAGTTCCCTCATAACTTTGGACATAAAAAGGGGGTCCCTTGGTCTGTCAGAACCTCTTTTGGCAGGCCCACACGGGAAAACATTTCCATTAACTCTTTGGCGATGAGCCTAGCTGAGGTATGTCGCAGGGGTACCGCCTCCGGATACCGATTGGCATAGTCGAGAACTACCAGAATGTGTTGGTGGCCCCTGGCAGACTTTGGTACAGGCCCGATTAGATCCATAGCGATTCGCTCAAACTGGACCTCAATAATTGGAAGAGGTACTAGGGGACTACAGAAATGTGGCTGGGGGCTATTTACCTGACAGGTTGGACAGGACTTACAATATTCTTCTACCTCCTTAAACACACCAGGCCAATAGAAGCGCTGCAGAATGCGGTCCTGAGTTTTTTGCCACCCCAAGTGTCCCCCAGGAACATGTTGGTGCGCAAGCTCCATGACGAGCTTGCCATATGCTGTGGGCACCACCAACTGTTCAACAGGCTCACCCCGGATTTGGTTCACCCGATATAACATTTCTTGGTGAACGACAAAGCGGGGAAATATTATCTCAGCCCCTGGTTTCTGGGGTTTACCATCAATTACCACAAAATTCTCCCAGGCCCTGGTTAGGGTTTGGTCCCGGTGTTGGGCGGTCCCAAAATTGTCTCCGGAGACGTAGAGGTCTGCCAACTCAGGTCCTGGTGGCAAGTCCTCCGTGTCTCCCACCATTACACTCAGTGGGCGTGTCTCCCCCTCTATCACAGAAGTGGTGGTCACCCCTACCGCAGGTGCCTCTGCCTCGGGGTCCTCGGGTTCGGGACCCGGACATTTTTCTTCCCCACAGGTAGGCAACCCATTCCTCCACAAAGTCCAGTACAGGGGAAAGTCCCTCCCCAATATTGCGGCATAAGGGAGCCGTCTCCCCACTCCCACGACATGTGGTACCTCTTTCCCACCCACCGCCAGGGTAACCTTAGTGGTGGGATACTCCTGCCGATCCCCATGTATACAGACAATGGTAAGGGTTCGCCTTTCTGGGAGTTTTTCCGTTACCAACGACTCATGGACCAAAGTTACCAGGCTCCCAGAGTCCAGCAGAGCCTGCACGGACTGTCCATTAACCATGATGTCACACACCGGAGGTGTGTCCGCGGCCAGCAGGAGGTCAGCTATATACACTGGTTGGGCAAAAAGAGAGGACTCGCGAGCGAACCCGCAGTCCATGGGTTCGGATGCCCTAGTGCAGTTGGCTGCCACATGTTCCCAGTCCTGACAATGCCGACATCTGACCCCCGCAGCCTCCCTCCTCCCCAGGGTATTTCTCCCACGGACTGGAGATCCACTCCCCTCCTTATGAGGTAGGATCCCTTTTCCAGGATCCCGGGTCGGCAACTGCGGCTGACGTGACTTCGGTATTACCGCCGAGTCCCGCAACAAATCCTGAGTGGCCATATACCTCTCCACCAGGCTAACCAGTTGTTCCAGGTTGCCTGGATCGCCTTGTCCCACCCAGCACTGTATGGCTCTCGGGAGGGTACGCACAAACCTGTCGACGACGACCCTTTCAACCATCTGAGAAGGGCTCAACAGTTCAGGCTGGAGCCATTTTTTTACTAGGTGAAGTAAGTCATAGGCTTGTGACCGGACGGGTCGGGACTCGGAAAACACCCACTGACACACTCTGTGCGCTCGCACATAGGTGTTTACCCCCAACACCTCACCTTTTAGCCTCTCATAGTCCTTTGCCTCCTCGCAGCTGAGGTCAAAATAGGCCTTTTGTGCATCCCCCACCAGAAAAGGCGACACCACCTCAGCCCATTGCTCCAATGGCAGCCACTCTTGCTCCGCGGTTCTTTCGAACACCGTCAGGAATGCCTCTATATCGTCTTCCGGACCCATTTTCCTCAGGGCGGATCGGACTTTGTCCCTGGCGGTAGACAAAGTCGGGGCCATCGTGGTTGCAACTCCTTGCTGGGATGTTCGCACCGACTCTTGCATGGCTACCAGCTGCTGCATTAGGAGATTGTTTGTCTGCTGCTGTGCACACATAGCCTCCTCATGTCTTTTTTGCTGTAGCTCATTACTTTCCCTTTAAGCCTGCAAAGCCTGTTGTTGCTGTAGATTACTCTGAATCAGGTGCTTAATGGCCTCCTCCATCTTGTCAGGAACCATAAAACTTGCAGGCCTGATATATGACATGCAGTCCAACACAGCAAAAACAAAATTTCCCAGGCACAAGGGAGGTGAGAGGCAGCCAAGTGTCACGTCAGACCATTAGAAACCATTTACATCAGCGCGGTCTGCGGGCTAGACAACCTGCAAGGGTACCTGACCACACCACCAAGCACAGGCGTCATCATCTTGCATGGGCCAGGGAGCATCTACGCTGGACGAGGGACCAGTGGGCCTCAGCGCTGTTCACTGATGAAAGCTGATTCACGCTTAGCAGAAATGATTGCCGCCAACGATGTTGGAGACGTCAAGGAGAGCGCTATGCATCAGCCACTGTTGTCACCAGACGAGTCTTTGGTGGTCGTGGTGTTACAGTGTGGGTAGATGTCTAGTCAATACAGAACCTCCCTACACTTTGTGAATGGCCCATATTACTTGAAGAACATCATTGATCCAGTCATTGTGGCTCTTTGCAGGAACAACACAGGCCTAATGTCATCTTCATGGAGGACAATGCACCAGCTCATCGAGGTCCATCATTAGGGAACGACTGCTGGAGACTGGGGGACCGTGTAAAGGCTCGTGTCCCAGAACCTCAATATCCTGAGGGCTGCCCTTCAAGAAGAGTGGAATTCCATACCTCAGCAGACAATAGGTCGACTCATGAACAGCAGGAGACATCGTTGTCAAGTTGTAATTGATGCTTAAGGCCACATGACAAGTTCTGGAGACACTGACATTTTGTGGCGGTATACCCATACCCAGCACTGGTGTTGGCTTTTGTTTCAATAAATAGTTTGAGATAAGAAAATCACCATTGCCTGACTTTCATGATATAATATCGCTGGAGCCGGAGCATTGACATTTTCCATAAAATTCACCCGAAAGCAAAATATCCTAAACTTTTTGTGAGTAGTGTATGTTTGGACTGTGTATGTTTTTATTTTTTTGTAATACTTTGCTGGCAGATTAGCACATATATGATGCTGTCTGGTCTCTTTTTTCTTCCCCACAAAATGGCGCTGTTCTGGGTATCGCTGATCCCACCAGGAAACGCATTAAATGCTGCAACCAAACATGATGAAATGGGTTATCCGAGAACAAAACAGTCCCCCAGTGGTGATGATACTCACCTGGTCCCCGTCGTCACACATTACATAAAGGGAAGAGGTCGACGCCGAAGCCTGTGATTAGCGATTAAACATGTTGATGCCGATGCAGAAGTGCCATTCTGGGAGCCACACAGGCTGAATCAGCAGCGGGGACCAGATGAGTATAATCGCCAGTGAGGGTATGCCAGATCTAGGAGGTCTGTTTTTGTCTTGGATAACCCCTTTAGCCCATTCAGGACAGGGCCATTGTAGCTTTTACTGCCAGCCTTATCTTTTTTTTTCTTTTCACATAGCCATGTTATACTTTCTAGTAATTTTATATTGCATATGATGTAGTGGGAAGCTGAAAACTAAATGCCAAATGGGTATAGTTGGAAAACAAAAGTCAATTCCACCATAGTTATACAAGTTTTGTTTTTACAGCGTTCCCTATGAGATAAAACTGACTTGTTCCCTTTATTCTCCGGGTCAGTACATTTAGGCTCCATTCACACGACCGTATGTTGTCCGCAAAAAAACGGATCCGTGTCCGCAAAAAAACGGAATGCAATCCGTTTTTTTGTTGAAACATATCCATTTGCTGCGTATGTTTTTATATCTCAATCGTACAGGCGGTTTCACATGCGTCGATACCTATGCTGTTTATTTATTTATTTTTGTTACACTTTTTAATAGTATGGAGGGGGGCTTTGTGGGATTGTATGCTGAGGAAGTGGGTATGCTGTGTGGGATATAGAGGGGGGGCTGCTTTGTGGGATTGTATGGAGGGGGGGCTGCTTTGTGGGATTGTATGGAGGGGCTGCTGCTGTGTGAGATCGTATGGAGGGGCTGCTGCTGTGTGAGATTGTATGGGGGGCTGTTTGTGAGATTGTATGAAGGGGGCTGCTGTGTGAGATTGTATGAAGGGGGCTGCTGTGTTGGATTGTATGGAAGGGGGCTGCAGTGTGAGATTGTATGGAGGGGGGCTTCAGTGTGGGATTGTATGGAGGGGGGCCTGCTGTGTGGAATTGTATGGAGAGGGGGCTGCTGTGTGGGATCGTATGGAGGGGGGCTGCTGTGTGGGATTGTATGGAGGGGGCTGCTGTGTGGGATTGTATGGAGGGGCTGCTGTGTGAGATTGTATGGAGGGGGCTGCGTGAGATTGTATGGGGGCTGCTGTGTGGGATTGTATGAAGGGCGGGCTGCTGTGTGGGATTGTATGGAGGGGGCTGCTGTGTGAGATTGTATGGAGGGGGGATGCTGTGTGAGATTGTATGGAGGGGGGGATGCTGTGTGAAAGTGTATGGTGGGGGCTGCTGTTTTGGATTGTATGGAGGGGGGGGGCTGCTGTGTGGGATTGTATGGAGGGGGGGCTGCTGCTGTGTGAGATCGTATGGAGGGGGGGCTGCTGCTGTGTGAGATTGTATGGAGTGGGGGCTGCTGTGTGAGATTGTATGGGGGGGGGGCTGCTGTGTGAGATTGTATGATGGGGGGGCTGCTGTGTGAGATTGTATGAAGTGGGGCCACTGTGAGAGATTGTATGAAGGGGGGCTACTGTGTGAGATTGTATGAAGGGGGGCTGCTGTGTTGGATTGTATGGAGGGGGGGGGGCTGCAGTGTGAGATTGTATGGAGGGGGGCTTCAGTGTGGGATTGTATGGAGGGGGGCCTGCTGTGTGGGATTGTATGGAGACGGGGCTGCTGTGTGGGATCGTATGGAGGGGGGCTGCTGTGTGAGATTGTATGGAGGGGGCTGCTGTGTGAGATTGTATGGAGGGGCTGCTGTGTGAGATTGTATGGAGGGGCTGCTGTGTGAGATTGTATGGAGGGGGCTGCTGTGTGGGATTGTATGGAGGGGGCTGCTGTGTGGGATTGTATGGAGGGGGGGCTGCTGTGTGAGATTGTATGGAGGGGGGATGCTGTGTGAGATTGTATGGAGGGGGGGGGGGATGCTGTGTGAAAGTGTATGGTGAGGGCTGCTGTTTGGGATTGTATGGAGGGGGGGCTGCTGTGTGGGATTGTATGGAGGGGGGCTGCTGTGTGGGATTGTATGGAGGAGGGCTGCTGTGTGGGATTGTATGGAGGGGTGGCTGCTGTGTGGGATTGTATGGATGGGGGCTGCTGTGTGGGATTGTATGGAGGGGGGCTGCTGTGTGGGATTGTATGGAGGGGGGCTGTGTGAGATTGTATGGAGAGTGGGGCTGCTGTGTGGGATTGTATGGAGGGGGGGCTGTGTGAGATTGAATGGGGGGCTATGTGAAATTGTCTGGAAGGGGGGGCTGCTGTGTGGGATTGTATGGAGGGGGGGCTGCTATGTGGGATTGTAAGGGGGAGGGGGCTGCTGTGTGAGATTGTATGGAGGGGGGCTGTGTGATATTGTATGGAGGGGGGCTGCTGTGTGAGATTGTATCATGAGGGAGGGGCTGCTATGTGAAATTGTATAGAGGGGTGGGAGGTGTCTTGTGGAATTATGCTGGGGGGGGGGGAGTTGTGTGTGGGATTGTATGCTGAGACTCATTTGCATATTAATAAAATACTGGATTTCTGTGCATCCAATCTATGTAGTTAGTTTACTATAGGTAAGGGGACATTCACCCCCCATACAATTTCACAGCAGCAGCCCCCCTAGTATACAATCTCACACAGCAGTATACAATCTCACACAGAAGCCCCCCCCCCATACAATTCTCAGCCCCTCCCCAGCAGTCTCATCCCCCTCTCCAGCACTGACAGACTCTCTCCCCTCTCAGTGCTACAGACGCTGCTGAGCCGCCATCCCTGACCTTCCTACTCTGCAAACAGTCAGCCAGTGCCTGTGATAGCAGAGCGCGCCGGCTGCCGACCCACGTCACCTAGGGATGTCGTGTGATATTGTGACGTCAGGAGGTCCTTACGGAGTATAGTATTTAGCCATTACCCAAGCTCCTGCTGTCCGGGTTTGTCAGCACTTCCCACATTTGGTCATGTGACCATGAAGGAGCATGTGACCAGTGACGTCACAGACCTCCTTCTAACAACTCCATTCTAGCATCCACTCTTTGTGAGGTAATGTGACTGTGAGATAGGTGGTGGTCATAAGTGAGGGTTAGGTAAGTGTCCTGTGTGTTGGGCTGTGGGACCTTCTCGCCATGTTCTGTGCGGTCTCCTGTGTGGGTTAGGATTAGGGACAGTCTTTTTAATGGAAGACCGCGCTGCCATTTACTCCTCTACGCCTCCTTTTCCAGCACAAGGCTGACCGTTCCTCTGGACATGGGAAGTAACCATCAAGCTCCACAGATAGGCTATTTTCTCCAGAGTCTTGTAATACAAGTTTCATCGTATTTGAAAGACTCTGGAAGTGTGATAGATCTAGTGAATAGTCTAGGTCCAAGTAGTGAGGATAGATAGTTGGCCACTGCTGACGTGACCTCGCTTTATACTGTTAACCCCAAACATTTAGGACTTAGGGTACTTTCACACTTGCGTTATTCTTTTCCGGTATTGAGGTCCGTCGTCGGGGCCCAATACTGAAAAAGAACTGATCGGTTTTATCCCCATGCATTCTGAATGGAGAGAAATCTGTTCAGGATGCATCAGGATGTCTTCAGTTCAGTCACTGCACGTTTCTAGGACGGAGAAAATACCGCAGCATGCCAGGATGCCGGATCCGGCATTAATTTACATTGAAATGTATTAGTGCTGCATCCGGCATTAAAAATACAGCATTGACGGATCCGTTCTTCTGCTCTGCGCACGCATTACAACCGGAGAGACGGATCCGTTATTGCAATGCATTTGTGAGACGGATCCGGATCCGTCTACAAATGCTGTCCGTTTGCATACAGGCAGTTTCGGCGACGGAACTGCCTGCCGGATCCTCACAACGCAAGTGTGAAAGTACCCTTAGGGGAATAGAGGAATTGTAGTGGATTGTACTGACTTCTGCCTTTGTCACAACTATTTCATTTTTGAGGATGTCTATTATTTGCAGTGTAGAGGGACGGTGATGGGGGCAAAATTCGCCCCCAGTTTCGCCAACCTCTTTCTGGCATCCTGGGAGAAGGACAACATCGGTCCAGTATTAAATAAAATAAAAACAGAAAAAGGAGAGTTGATTATTTGGTGGCGTTATATTGATGACTGTTTGTTTATCTGGAAAGGGGAGAAGCAAGGTTTGGAGGAGTTCATAGCAGGGATAAATATCAATGACTGGAACCTCACCTTTACTAGTACCATCAGCGCCACTTCAATAGACTTTCTTTTTATTGAAAATGGCCAATTTAAAGGGTTTCTGTCACCTGAAAAATGGGTATTAAGCTGGCTGACATTAGCGATGTGCTAATGTCAGCTGAACATACCTATATTAGTGCCATCTCACTGCCTGCCGCCGTTATTGAGAAAAACAAACTTTTATAATATGCAAATTAGCCTGTAGGAGCAGGGGGGTGTTTCCCTTGCTCCTAGAGGCTCCGTTCTCCCACCTCTGGCCACACCCTGCTTCACTAGATTGACAGGGCCAGGCAGCATTCACCTCCTCCTGCCGGCCCTGTGCACTGGGGAGATCTCGCACCATTCAGTATTCGGCGCAGGTGCAGTGAGGAAGCTGACAGCCAGCGAGCGCCCTTCAATCACTGCGCCTGCGCCTTATACTGAACGGGACGGCGCAGGTGCGAGATTTACACTGCAGACAGGGCCGGAGGTAGGAACCAATGCTGCCTGGCCCTGTCAATCTAGTGAACCAGGGAGTGGCCAGAAGTGACAGAACGGAGCCTCTAGGAGCAACGCCCCCCCTGCTCCTAGAGGCTAATTAGCATATTATAAAAGTTCGTTTTTCTCAATAACGGCGGCAGGCAGTGAGATGGCACTAATATAGTTATGTTTAGCTGACATTAGCACATCGCTAATGTCAGCCAGCTTAATACCCATTTTTCAGCTGACAGAAACCCTTTAAGACCAAGACATTTTTCAAAGCCACAGACGTGAATGCTTACATAGACGTTACTAGTTGTCATTACAGCCCATGGCTCAGGAATATTTCCAAGGGGCAAATTAAGAAGGTGTATCGTAACTGCACAAAAGAGAGGGATTTTCGTGAGCAGAGTCAGGTTATTGAAGACCGCTTTTTGGAGAAAGGTTATGTAGAGGAGGAACTTAATAAGTGCAGAAGGGAAGTAGAAGAAAGTGGAAAATTGAGAAATGCGGGAGCTACTGGGAGGAACAATGACTTCAAATTTAGCTTTTTCACTCAATTTAATGCAAATGTAGGGAGACTCAAAAATGCGATTTGAAGGAACTGGGGGATTTTGAAGAACGACCCCGTTTTAGGAAGTGTTCTCCCGAAGCACCCTAATGTTATTTTCAAAAAGGCCCCCAACCTCCGGCAACACTTGGTACACAGTGCGGAACATAAAAACAATGGAACAAGTAAAAGTAATACATTTATGTGGTGTGGGTTCTGCCTTCCCTGCAAAAATAGAAGTAAGAATGACAGATTAAGGATAATGCATATCTGTAAAGAATAAATCAAGGCAACTGGACTTGTTGTAGATTTCTTGTAGAAGTCCAGTTGCCTTGATTTATTCTTTACAGATATACCATGACCTGGATAAATGAGAACCTTCACAGACATAAGGATAATGCAAGATGTCCGTTGCAAGAAGAAAGGACAGTCCTTTAGGGTTAGGGGGGACATCGCGTGTGAGAGTACAGGGGTGATCTACGTAGTGAAGTGCCCGTGTGGCCTTAAAACAAGGATCCAAGAGCACATTCGAAATATAAAAAAAGGAGTGGAGACTCAGTGTTCCCCTACATTTTAAGAGATGCCACCATAAGGACCCGAAGGGATTGCGATTCATGGTTGTAAAACGGGTCAAAATGTACTGGCAGTGGGGGGGGTATCGGGGTTGGTTGGTGGGGGACTTTAATGCTAAAATAAATAAAAGGGAATTTGAGTGGATGTATAATCTGGATACACTTCAACCAAATGGGCTTCATATAGAATGCGATCTTAAACCTAGTTTAATCTAATGTCATTTCTTTAAAAGTAACTTACAACTACCCGGTGAGGTAGGACCGTTGGTTGTAAGGGGTGGTGCTTGGTAATGGTTGGGTAAAATCTGTCATGTGACTATGATCAGGTGATAAGACACGTGAGAGGAGCAACTTTGTGAATGAAAATAGCAGACTTTCTCTTGATGTTTAAAATAATTGTATATAAGCGTAGGAGATATGATTTTTTTCCGATATTTGGTATGTTATATCTTCTGTTGAATCTGTCTGAATGTGAATCTGGATTGGTTATTACAAATGATGGGTGGGAATGCGAGGTGGTTTATAAGGTTTGGCTGGAAAGTGCAGTCATTCGCTCCTGAAGAAGCTCTTAAGCAAAACCCGGGGCCCCGCGACCCCTGTGTATGCAGTTTTATGATTTCACATGCTTTTAAACAAGAATCCTTTTGTAAGTATAATAAACCATTTTACAACATTCGGAGGAAGTTAATGCTTCACTATGGTTGCGATTCCTTGATTACCTACAGAGTAGAGAGGCCTATCTGTGGAGCTTGATGGTTTCTTCCCATGTCCAGATGAACGGTCAGCCTTGTGCTGGAAAAGGAGGCGTAGAGGAGTAAATGGCAGCGCGGTCTTCCATTGAAAAGACTTTACCTGATTCTGGGATTTCTACCCACATCACATTGAGGACCTGCAGCGCAGCGAGTATACAGCTTCGCATCTGAGTAAACATTTCCTTGTGAATAGGATCAGGGACAGGTTTACAG
This sequence comes from Bufotes viridis, assembly GCA_033119425.1. Taxonomy (NCBI): domain Eukaryota; kingdom Metazoa; phylum Chordata; class Amphibia; order Anura; family Bufonidae; genus Bufotes; species Bufotes viridis. The sequence goes on from CM065592.1 coordinate 455,937,758, forward strand.
TCAGGGAGGTTTTGTGGAAAACATTAAAGGGATTCTATGGTTCTTTTACACTGATGATCCACTTATGATCTATCCTTTCGATAGATCATCAGCATCTAAACGGCGGTGGTCTGACACCCGGGACCCCCGCCGATCAGTAGTAGTCAGTAGTGCTGGCAGTAGCGCCGCAGTCTTCTCGCTGTTTACCACAGGCCCAGTGACATCACGACTAGTATCACTGGGCGGGGCTAAGCTCCATCCATGTTGTGTACAGCAGGGCAGGTAGGTGTGTAGTCACCGCCATTGTCTGTCAGGATTAACCCCTTCACCACCAGCTCTCTGCCAGGCACAGTCAGTCTCCGTCAGCCCTCAGCCCACTAGGCTAGCCCAGGGACTTACTAAGTTACAGGAGCAGCACCTGGGTATATCTGAGTATAATTCTATATGTACAGCGCAGGTATATACATAGTCATCTTCCTGTGTATTATAGTATATACTATGCTGGTATAACCTGGGTATATCTGAGTATAATTCTATATGTACAGCGCAGGTATATACATAGTCATCTTCCTGTGTATTATAGTATATACTATGCTGGTATAACCTGGGTATATCTGAGTATAATTCTATATGTACAGCGCAGGTATATACATAGTCATCTTCCTGTGTATTATAGTATATACTATGCTGGTATAACCTGGGTATATCTGAGTATAATTCTATATGTACAGTGCAGGTATATACATAGTCATCTTGCTGTGTATTATAGTATATACTATGCTGGTATAACCTGGTATATAAATATATATGTACAGCTGGTTGTACATCTTCTTGTATATACATGGAGGACACAATCAAAGCTTTTGTGGAAACCCAAACTGTCCTGTATTTCGCTCGCGCTCTGGTTTTTCCGTGTGTAATCCACAGCTGATTCCATACGGTTTTTCCATGTGGAGAATCACAGCCTGAGTGTAATACAGAACCCGCAGTGGATGAGATTAGACAGATCTCATCTATATTAGGCTTTTTCCTCTATGTGGATATTGACCTGCTGTGCAAATTTATAAATTCTTAGCATGTCCATTTTTGGTTTGGTTTTTTTTCAGTACCCCAGAGGCAGTTATAGGAGTTGTCGGCCATTTATATTGATAACCGGTTGTCAGGATAGGTCATCAGTATCTGATCGGTGGGATCTGATCCCCGGCAGCCCCGACTATCAGCTGTATGAAGAGGAGATGATGCTCCAGTGTGAGCGCCGCTTCCTCGTCATTACACCGCACGTTGTCTCCGGTGGAGCGGTGGCGTAGTGTAATTACTGCTACATGTATGTATTGTAGTTTCTCCCAACGGCACTGACAGGAGGTGCTCCTCGCCCCCAGGACAGGAAACAACATGGAAGCTGAAGCTCTATAAGGGCCTCCTCCACTCACCTAAATCAGTCTTGTTTCCTGTCCCAGGAAGTGTGGAAGCTCCTCCTGTGTTCCTGCAGGCTCGCTGATGAAAAGAAGACGCACTGCCTGGTCTCTTCCCCATTGGTTGCGGGGGCAGTTGCAGGGCACAGGGGCTCTTGGCCTCCCTTCCATGTGCCTGGGTAGGAGTCCTTTTGTAAAGACAGCCCTGGTCTCTGTTCGGCATGCTCTGTTGGGCAGGAATATGTCTGAATCCTGCAGCACTCCAGTAGGCAGAGACTCTCCGAGGGCTCTGAGGAGTCTCGTTCTGGTAGCGGGCGTTCCGTGCGGCGTGACATCATGGTGCTGTGGCATCGCATGCGTACAGGACATCACAGACGTCACTCTGAGGCCAGGAGCTTTAAGAGGAAGACGGAATCGGGGAGCAGCGACACGTGCTGTTCCCTCCTCTGCAATGTTGGTTCCTACTGACCCAGATACCACCCGGACGTGGCCACAATCGCCATCAGCCCGGGTACAGACACAGTCTCTTAAAAACAATAAGAGCTACTATGCAGCTGGAAGAGTCTAAAGAGAGTCGCTCGATCCAGGTTCAGATGTTTCAGGGTCTAGGTGAAAGGAAAAGATGTGTCTTTCCAATCCATAATAATGTTAAAACTTTAATCTCTAAAGAGTGGAGGGATCCTGAAAGAAGAGCCCCTATTACAAACACTTTCAAGAGAAAGTATCCGTTTTCGGACTCTGACGCAAGTCTTTGGGATAAAACTCAAAGAATAAAGATTGATGCACCAGTTGCACAGATTTACCAAAAATCTTCCCTCCCGGTTGAAGACATGGGGTTACTGCGTGACCCGATGGATAAGAAATGTGTGAACTTGCTCAAAAAGGCCTGGGAGGTAAATACCGCCATGTTTAGACCAAGTATTGCATCCACCTGTACCGCCAGATCCCTATCAGTATGGCTCAGTCAGCTAGAGCGGCGGTCCTCAACCGCCGGACCGCAGCCCAGGACCAGGTCCTGGAAGATTGTTTGCTGGGCCGCGATCTGTGTCCAGAGCCGGACAGGAAGAAGGCAATGGCAGCCGCTATGTGGCGCTGCTGCACATGTCCCCGCTCCTGCAATCCTCACAGCAGCTTCCCTGCTCCCCTGTACTGAAGCGTCACAGCTTCTCCCCGCCCACCGAACTTTAAGTGACAGCCGCACCAGCTCAATGAGGAGGCGGCCCACATTTCAGCAGAGGGCGCGCCTGGTTGCTAAGTGCATCAGGCAAGTGGGATGAATCACCCTGGTGGAAGGGAGGGACATGAGGCCTAGGAAAGGCTAGGGCAGTGGTGAACCTTTGACAGATCGAGTGCCCAAGCTGCAACCCAAAACCCACTTATTTATGGCAAAGTGCCAACATGGCAATTTAACCTGAATACTACAGTCCAATATAGTATATCTTCCATGTACTTTATCATTTAGCTATAATAGCTTGCCTACATTCAGTGCGCTGCCTGTGGTGTTCATAGTGCGCCCTGCGCTGATGAATGGCAGGAAAAGTCCAAGTTATATTGGTACACCATAAACTTTTTCCAGGGTGCGGGTGCGCACAGAGAGGGCTCTGAGTGCCGCCTCTGGCACCCGTTCCATAGGCTCGCCATCACTTGGCTAGGGTGAGGTACAGCGGGGATTAAATCAGTGTTGTAGCTGAGAGGAGAAAGTACAGTCTGCATGTGGCAAAAGTAACGTGCGTCTTAGAGAAGTGTTGCGAACACGGCTGTTCGCTGTACCCTGAATAGGGTGGCCACTGGCTACACCCAAGAAAGCTGGACCTCACCGACTACGCCCCAAACCGATAACCACGCCCACTTCCGTGAAACCACGCCCCACCTCAGTGAAGCCACACCGCCATTGCCATCAGGGAAAAAAACGGGGGAAAGGCCCTTCACAGTAGTTATAACCCCCTTTCAGCAGTCCCCCATTCACAGTAGTTATAAACCCCTTTCAGCAGTCCCCCATTCACAGTATTTATTAACTTCTTTCAGTCCCCTCTTCACAGTAGTTATTTATTCCCTCCTTTTAGCTCCCATAGTAGTAACCCCTTTCAAAATCAGCAGCGTCAGCCCAGTAGCCTCACAGACTTTCTTAAAATTTATTTTCCTCCTTTCAAGTTTCAGCAGTCCATTCCTGGGCCGGCCACAGCAGCAAAGTCTTTCACTTTCAGACGCCAGTAAGCTACCACTACCTCACTGGCTCAGCGCAGCTGCTCTCGCATCAGGCAGCGCTCCTCAGAGTCTGTCTTCCTTCCACTTCCTGCGAATCCCGCTGGGCTTGAATTGACTTGCGCGAATCTGCAGGCAGCGCTGCTTGTTACGTCAGTGTGCTGAGAGTTCGGTTTCAGATCATGTGACAATGACTTGATTTTAAGTGCCTCTCGCTGAGAGTCGCCGATAACCACAAAAAAGGAGGACTTCTGGCTATCCATCCTGGCCTTGCGCTAGACGGAAGAACAGGAGTCTTAAAACTGGACATCTGGCCATCCTAACCCTGAATGGCACCTCAACTATCACATCCGCCTGTGCATTTCACAGAAATAAATGAATGTCATTTTTGCTTTTTTTTTTAACCAATTGTCACGGTCACTCCCATGTTAGGTGTTAGAAGTAGAGATGAACGCCGAACAACGGACTTTTTTTTAATGTTCGCTCATCTCTAGTTAGAAGGTCTGAGAGGCTGACTGCATGTGATGTCATCTGACAGCCTCCTTTATTTTCACTTTGTTGTTGACGGTAATGACCACACCGCTTGTCAGGTGCACCATAGTGGTCATTACTTATTTAGTCTGGCTTCTCCCATCACTCCTTGTGGTGTATAGCTTCTATTGCAAGTGGAAGAGCTGGTGTGTGTTGTCTCCTCAGGTTTTCCTGCTTGTTCTTCTACTTCAGGAGTTAAGTGTCTCATTTCTTTGTATTTGTATTGTGTTGTTTCCCCTGCTTTCTGGTATCTGGTCTGAGTCAAGACTCCTGTTTCTTCCGCTGGAAGAAGGTTGTCTATGGGCCCTATCACTACCTCAGGGCATTACAGGGAAGTCAGGCTTTAAGTTCCTAGTGAATGAACGGTCCTACCACTGAGGTCCGTTCATTCGGTTAGCAGTCAGGGCTAGGGTTAGGATTCGTTAGGTGGTGACCTTTTCCTCTCCCTAGCTTCAGGCCAGATACCTCCCTCTCCCTCTTGTGTTTGGTGTGGTGTTCCCTCCCACACCTTGTTGTGACATTATACACCACCAAAACCGCCATTTTGTTTGTGTCAGTGCGGCGATAGATCCAATCTCTGCACTGGTCGGACAACTACAGGGGTTGTCTTTGGAGGTAGCTGACCTCCGCAATACCATCACACAGATCCAGACACCTCAGGCAGCTGGTTCCGACTGTGGGAATCAGGCTGCCCTGTACCTAAGGTTGCTCTCCCAGACAGGTTTTCCGGGGGCAGTGATAATTTCACTCTGTTTAGGGAGTCATGTAAATTATATTTTAAGCTGCATCCTCACTCTTCTGGCGATGAGAGTCAAAGAGTGGGTAACATCATGTGGCTGCTTAAAGGAGATGCCCAGGCTTGGGCCATTTCTTTGTCGACCAGATCACAGTCACTCCAGTCAGTGGACGAGTTTTTCAGAGCTCTGGGTTTGATCTACGATGACCCGGATCGGATTTCCCTGGCCGAGACTAAGTTGCGGAGATCTACTGCTCTGAATTTAGGAGATGGGCTATGGATACAGAGTGGAATGATCCAGCTCTGCGTAGTCAATTCTGTCAGGGATTATCTGAGAGGCTGAAAGACGCTTTGGCCTTTCATGAGAATCTTGAGTCTTTGGAGGCAGCCATGTCACTTTCTGTACTTAGACGTCTGAGAGAGAGATCTAAGGTCCCTCACTCTCAGCAAGTACTATTATATGAGGTGGCGGCTCACTCTGACACTTTGGGTGGAGAGACCCAAAGTGATGAGTGCCTATGCAGCTAGGGGGAGCTACACCTGGGACTGCTGGTAAGAGCTTTGGTCATATGAAGGGAGTCTGGTTTTGTTTTGGAAAGAAGGGACATTTTGTAAATATTTGTCCGTTCTTGCAGCGTCAAGGTGAAAACAAGAAATAGACATTTAATCCCCAAATTACCATTGGTGGTGTGGGTGGGCAGCAAGAAAACGTACTTTTGTCTTTTACTGGTAGTACCAGATTTCTCCTGTCTGCCAAGGTGGTGCTAGAGTCCAAAACTGTGGAAATCAAAGTATTTATCGACAGTGGGGCAGGGGTTAACCTGATTGATGGACAGTTTGTTCTTATACATGGTTTGACTACTAGTGCATTAGAGAAAAGTAGTTCTGTCTTTGCAATTGATTCAGCACCTCTTACCTAAAAATGCCTGTCGCAGGTGGTGAATGACATTCATTTAAGAGTGGGTGATTTTCATCAGGCATCTATCTCTTGTTATGTGTTGAAGGGGCTGTCTGCGCCACTGGTTTTGGGCTTACCATGGTTAAGCAAACATAACCCTACCATCGACTGGCACATGAGACAACTGTCTTAAATCATCGTTCTCTGTGGTCACCACTAAAACTGTACCCTTGTTTATTTCTGAATTTTCTGATGTATTTTCTGAAAGTGGTAACCAGGAGTTACCTCCTCATCGGAAATATGATTTACCTGTCAATCTTATACCCGGAGCTAAACTGCCCAAATCTCGGTTGTATAGTCTTTTGGAACCCGAAAGAATGGCTATGCGAGAATATATCACCGAGAGTTTGGCGAAGGGACATATCAGACCATCCAAATCCCCAGTAGCTGCTGGGTTTTTCTTTGTAAAAAAGAAGGATGGTACCCTGAGGGCATGTCTGGACTTTCGTGAGCTCAACCATATTACCGTCCGTGATTCTTACCTCCTTCCTTTAATCCCGGATTTGTTTAATCAGATTGTCGGTGCCAAGGTGTTCTCAAAGTTAGATCTGAGGGGGGCATATAATCTGGTAAGGATCAAGGAGGTGGACGAATGGAAGACGACTTTTGATACCCCTGAGGGTCATTTTGAGAATCTGGTCATGCCTTTTGGGTTAACCAATGCTCCAGCGGATTTTCAACACTTTGTCAATGGAAAGGATCAATGACATCTTTCATCATCTGGTGGGGAGGTTTGTTGTTGTATATCTGGATGACATATTAATTTATTCTCCCGATATGGAGATTTGTCAGGATCATGTGCGACAGGTGTTACAGATCCTAAGAGACAATATGTTATATGTTAAGACGGAAAAGTGTGTATTTGCAGTTTAGGAGGCTCAATTCCTGAGTTACCTGCTCTCATCCTCGGGTTTTCTTATGGGTCCCAAGAAAGTCCGTGCTGTGCTGGATTGAGATCAACCCGAAAATCTGAAAGTGCTTATGCGGTTTTTGGGGTTCACCAACTACTACTGTAAATTCATCCTAAACTATTCGACTGTGGTTAAACCTTTAACAGACATGACTAGGAAGGGTGCTGATTTCTCTGTTTGGTCTGATGCGGCATTACCAGCCTTTTTTAGCTGTGAAGGAGTGTTTCGCTTCTGCCCCAATACTGGTGCAATCGGATGTGTCACAATCATTCACTGTGGAAGTTGACGCATCCGAGGTTGGGGTAGGAGCGGTCTTGTCACAGGGTCCGTCACCCAATAAATGGCGCCCATGTGCATTTTTCTCTAAGAAACTCTCGACTGCTGAAATAAATTATGACGTGGGTAATAGGGAATTGCTGGCCATTAAAGGGGTTCTGCAGTTTGTTACAACTGATGATCTATCCTCAGGATAGATCATCAGCATCTGATCAGCCGGGGTCTGACACCCGGGCCCCCGCTGATCAGCTGTTTGAGAAGGCAGCAGCGCTGCAGGAGCGCTACGGCCTTCTCACTGTTTACCACTGCTAGCGCCGCGCCCAGTGACATCACGACTTGTATCAAGTGGCGTGGGCAGGGCTAAGCTCCATTCAGTGAACAGAGCTTAGCCTGCGCCACGCCACTTGATACAAGTCGTGATGTCACTGGGCGGGGCGCTAGCAGTGGTAAACAATGAGAAGACCGCGGCGCTCCTGCAGCGCCGCTGCTTTCTGAAACAGCTGATCGGCGGGGTCCCGGGTGTCAGACCCCGGCCGATCAGATGCTGATGATCTATTCTGAGGATAGATCATCAGTTGTAACAAACTGCAGAACCCCTTTAAGTTGGCTTTTGAAGAATGGAGTATTTGGTTGGAAGGAGCAATTCATCCTGTTACTGTGCTTACTGATCACAAAAATCTGGTTTACTTGGAATCAGCTAAACGACTGAACCCAAGACAGGCAGATGGTTGTTGTTTTTGACAAGATTTAATTTCATTGTCACTTTTAACCCTGTGGTTAAGAACGTCAAGGCTGATGAATGGTCGATGAATTATGTGTCAGCCTGTAGCACTTGTGCACATGCTAAGGTGACACATACTCTGCTTTACGGGTCTTTGCTTCCACTTCCACTCATTTATCCATGGATTTTATCACAGATTTACCTAATTCTTCAGGGAAAACTGTGATTCTGGTTGTTGTTGATCGATTTAGTAAGATGGCGCACTTTATAGTATTACCAGGTCTTCCCAATGCTAAAACTCTTGCACAGGTGTTTGTCGCCAACATCGTGAGACTACATGTTATTCCCTCTGATGTAGTGTCTGATAGAGGGACTCAGTTTGTTTCCAAATTCTGAAAGGCGTTCTGTACTGGTCCGGGGGTACATTTGTCCTTCTCTTCGGCCTTTCATCCTCAGTCGAACGGACAGACTGATCAAACAAATCAGAAAATGGAGACTTACTTGAGATGTTTTGTCTCTGATAACCAGGAGGAGTGGTCTTCGTTCTTGGCTTTGGCCGAGTTTGCCATAAATAACCGTAGACAGGAGTCCACTGATAAGTCACTGTTCTTTGAGGCATATGGGTTCCACCCGCAATTTGGCACTTTTTCTGGTACTGAGACTTCTGGTGTACCAGAAGAGGAAAGATTTTCCTCTTCGTTGTCATCTATCTGGCGGAAAATTCAAAATAATCTGAGTAAGATGATGAGTAAGAAGAATAAACATATGGCTGACAAGAGACGTATGAGTGTTCTGGACCTGAGAGTGGGTGATTCTTTGTGGCTGTCCACAAGAAACATTAAGTTGAAAATACCTTCTTGGAAGTTGGCTCCAAGGTTTATTGGTCCATATAAGATCACTGCCATTATTAACCCTGTAGCCTTTCGTCTTGAGCTTCCTCAAGCTTTGAAGATTTATAACGTGTTCCATAGGTCGTTGTTGAAGAGATATGTTGAACCCTTTGTGCCGTCCTCCTTGCCCCCCGCTCCTGTCATGGTGGATGGTAATTTGGAATTTGAAATCGCCAAGATAATAGACTTCTGTGTTCTCCATAGATCCCTCCAGTATCTCTTGCACTGGAGGGGTTACAGACCTGAGGAGAGGATGTGGGTCCCAGCGACCGACATTAATGCCAATCGTCTGGTGAGGGCCTTTCACAGAGCTCATCCAGAGAAAGTCGGTCCTGGGTGTACGGAGGCCACCAGTAGAAGGGGAGTACTGTCACGGTCACTCCCATGTTAGGTGTTAGAAGGTCTGAGAGGCTGACTGCACATGATGTCATCTGACAGCCTCTTTTATTTTCACTTTGTTGTTGACGGTAATGACCACACCTCTTGTCAGGTGCAGGATAGTGGTCATTACTATTTAGTCTGGCTTCTCCCATCACTCCTTGCGGTGTATAGTTTCTATTGCAAGTGGAAGAGCTGGTGTGTGTTTTCTTCTCTGTTGTTCTTGCTCGTTCTTCTACTTCAGGAGTTAAGTGTCTCATTCCTTTGTATTTGTATTGTGTTGTTTCCCCTGCCTTCTAGTATCTGGTCTGAGTCAAGACTCCTGTTCCTTCCGCTGGTAAGGAACGGGTCGTCTTTGGTCCCTATCACTACCTCAGGGCGTTACAGGGAAGTCAGGCTTTAAGTTCCTATGAATAAGCGGTCCTACCACTGAGGTCCGTTCATTCGGTTAGCAGTCAGCAAAGGCGGCTCTTCTATTAGGCAACTTAGGCCGCCGCCTAAGGTCTCGCTCTGGTGGGGGCCCATGGCGGCAGGTCACAGGGAGATGAACGCTTCCGTTGTGGAAGCGTTCATCTCCATAGTCATCTGTATCGCAGTCCCCAGATGGTGGTAGGTCATGTGCGCAGAGCGCATAATGTTTATTAGTCCAGGGACCAGGCACCTCCAGAAAAGTAGTCTGTAATGTACATGGGGAAGGTGACTGTAAGTGCCCATATCAGGCAGTCACCTCACCATGGGAGCCTGGCAGTGCCAGGTAACTATCTTGTGTTCGTGGGGGCCTCATGTTCGAGTTTCGCCTAAGGCCTCACAAAGTGTAGAGCTGCCTCTGGCAGTCAGGGCTAGGGTTAGGATTTATTAGGTGGTGACCTTTTCCTCTCCCTAGCTTCCAGGCCAGATACCCCCCCCCCCTCTTGTGTTTGGTATGGTGTTCCACACCCCGTTGTGACACCAATCCTGTGTTTCCTCACAGTGCCTGCCAATTGGTAAATAGAGTCAGAAGTACAGGCAGGTCCGTATTTTCATCACACACAGCGCGCACTTGCACCTGTGATGGCGGCCAGCCACTGCCACCAATAAAAATGAAAGGGGCTTGTGAGGGAGGGATTGGTTAGGTCTCACTGCCTCACCAATGGAAATAAACATGACGGCCCGAGGGGGGAGGGGGGTTTACGGCATCCAGTTTCAGCTAGTATCTGAGGGATTGAGCAGGAGAATGACCTGCAGGTCCTCTTCCATGTCACCTTAAAATATCAGCAGTGCAGCAGAGCCCGATAGAGGCGATAGGCTTTTTGGGTCATTGTTGGATGATATTCTAGAGCAGAGATCAGCAACCTCCGGCACTCCATCTGTTCAGAAACTACAACTCCCAGAATGCTTCATTCACTTCTATGGGAAAGAGCAGCCGAGCATGTTTTCATGCTGGGATTTGTAGTTTCACAGCAGCTGGAGTGCCGAAGGTTGCCGATCCCTCTTCTAGAGCAAGCATCCGACAAGAAGAAAGTCAAACACAGCAGAGAGAGTCCGCGTGAGCACAAGGAAGCAGCGGTAACCGTAAAGAGGCAGGCTCAAACCTCCGTGTCAAAATGCAAAATAGAAAGAAAGTTGGTACCGCGCTGGTGAGAGTGACAGTCTGCAGCACTACAGTTGTAAAGTCCTCAGTTGTTCCAAAGGAGCAGTTGGTGTATCCGACAGCAATTCACCCGATGGTCTTGCACGCCCCACGTGTGTGTCGGCGTTCCTGTCCAGCCGCCAACGTCCGGTCCTGGGTGTCTGCGCACTAGACCTTTAGATCAAGAGAAAAGAAACACTGGTGCGGTATCTTTGGTAAATTCAATGTAGCGCAAGATTTATTACACTTACAAAATCCTGAAGAAGCCTTACGGTGAAACCCGGGTCGGGCAGTCATTTATATGTTCTTAATTATGTGGATTTTGTAAGTGTAATAAATCTTGCGCTACATTGAATTTACCAAAGATGCCGCACCAGTGTTTCTTTCTCTTGATCTAAAGGTCTAGTGCTTGCTGACACCAGGACCGGACGTTGGCGGCTGGACAGGAACGCCGACATCACGTGGGGCGTGCAGACCATCGGGTGAATTGCTGTCGGATACACCAACTGCTCCTTTGGAACAACTGAGGACTTTACAACTGTAGTGCTGCAGACTGTCACTCTCACCAGCGCGGTACCAACTTTCTTTCTATTTTGCATTTTGACAAGAAGAAAGGGTTTCCCACTGACCCAAAATGCTTTCATCAGAGGCGCTCCTTTCGTAGTCAGAAAAGGCCTAGGCCAGATCAAAAAAAGATTGGCAATCTTCAAGAGGAAGGAACAAGGGATTTCTCTTCAATCCTTCTAGCTCGTCAAAAACCACTCAATGACGCTAGAGGTCAGGTGGGAGCAAGGTTAGGAAATTTTGTTCCGGAATGGTGAAATGTAGGAATCGCCCCTTTGGATACTAGCTGTCATTCAAGAGAGTTTCAAGCTAGAATTCAGTACCTACCCACGAGACCACTATATCGTCAACAAGCCTCTGAGCAAAAGAGAGGAACAGTTATCCCTCGAAGCATTGCTAACCAATTTAAATCAAAAGGAGGTCCTGCTCCCTGTTCCCCAAAAAACTGCAGGGGTTTTATTCTCTTGTTTTTCTGCTAAAAAAAAACCCCGGGGGATCTTTCAGACTTAAATCTGAGGGGTCTGAAAAATTCAAGATGGAGACCATTAAATCAACGTTAAATCTGCTTCCTCAACATTTTTACATGGCGACAATGGCGGACAAGAATAGGCATTTATATAGGGGTGCCGGCCCGGTGTATTGTGGATCTGCAATACACTACAGACGTGTGAATGTACGCTATATGCCAGCGTTTTTCTTCAGATTACCAAGAAATGGGGGGGGGTTTCCAGTCCTGGATTTATTCGCCGATCGGACGAACAGGAGGATAGAAAGATTCTGTTGCCTGGCTCCAGAGATAGTGGACGCCCTATCCCATCCTTGGCCAAGGGGTCTGTTGTATGCATTCCCCCCTTTCAACCTGATTCCGAGAACCCTGATAAAAGTGGCGGAAGAGGGAGCACAGGTCATTATGATCGTTCCCTGTTGGCCCAAGAGGGTCTGGTTTCCCGTCTTACTCAGCTTATCTGCAGGAATTTCCTGGACTCTTCTACTTCAGCAGGGGCCAGTACTCCATCTGGGGGTCTCTCAACTAAAGTTGACAGCCTGGAGATTGAACGCCAAAATTTCTGACCCTGTAATCTCCACCTCATTAAAAAGCAGAAAAATTATAACTTCAAAAATCTTTGTCAGAAAGTAGAGAGCTTTCCTTTTGTTTTCCAGTGACAAGATACAACAAGTTCCCTAATCAATATACCTGTCATTCTGGACTTCCTCCAGGCAGGTTTGAACAAAGGATTATAAACAAGAAGGTATGGGGGGCACTCTATTATCCGGTTATAAATGGCCTTGGATCAAAAATAATAGGATTTATAATTTTTGATCGTTGGTTCAGACCGCTGTTGTAGTGTTCCACGTGATGCCAAGCGTATATTGTGATTGGTCCGCAGGTGTCCCACGTGATGTCGCAACTGCCCGATATTCATTAAGCAGGAGTGGGCTGTTTTAAAAAAAGCAGCTTTAGTGATCTTGTACAGATATATATATATATATATATATATATATATCCATATATATCCAAAAGTATCTGTAATCTCAAAGGTTGTGCCTACAGTGTTACTGTCTTTTCACCAGACGCGGAAGGTGCTCCTTCTTCAGTGGTTCAGTGGGACCACTGAAGAAGTGGTCCAGTGGGACCATATATTGGTACAAGATCACTAAAGCTGCTTTTTAAAACAGCCTGCTCCAGCATCACGTGGAACGCTACAACAGCGGTCTGAACCAGCGATCCCAGGGAGTGGTAAAGTACCAATTACATTAACTGTACTAACAGTACCTATGGTATTTTAACTAAATCCAAATCAATCCATACATAGGATACTCGCTGTCTGTTACCATTGAACTCTAAACAATATATATAATTGGCACATACGGACACTGTTCCATATATACTCGGATGGTGTATGTGTGATCAAGCGGGCAATATAATAGCCCAAACTATGTCACTTTAAACTATATACTCCTCTGGAGATACACCCATAACCTTTGATGTGGTATACTAAGAGGACTAATACTGCACCAAGGTTACACTTTTATAATCCAATTTTTTGAGGGGGATCCTCTATCTATTTGCAATTTTTGATCCATGGCTATTTATAACCGGATAATAGAGTGTCCCCCATACCTTCTTGTTTATAATCCTATTATTTTATACGACATAGGGTGTGTCGTTGGGGAGAACACCATTTTCTATCTCGACAATAGTAGTTTTTGAGTCACTACAACTCTCTTTATTTCTATCCAGGTTTGAACAAAAGTCTCAAGCCGTCCACTCTTAAAGTACAAGTCTTGGCCTTAGCAGCTTTCCTAGACACAAGCTTGTCAGACCATCCTCTGATTAGACGATTTATCAAAGGGGCAATCAGAGACTCCCCCAGATTACACTCTACCTTCCCACCTTGGGACTTGAACATAGTCCTTACGGTACTGATGGACACTCTGTTTGAGCCTATTGAAGACATCAAACTCCATCCTGACCTTAAAGACCACCTTCCTTCTGGCCATAACAACAGCAAGAGGAGTGGGGGAAATACAGGCCTTCTCTTGCTGTCCTTATCTCAGGATCCTGGTTGACAGAATAATCTTAAAGCATTGTCCATCCTTTCTCCCGAAGGTTGTATCCAGATTTCACTGTAATCAGGAGATTGTTTTACCATCCTTCTGCCCATCACCTTCGACAGATTTAGAAAGGCGTTTTTATAACCTGGATGTGAGGTGTTATGTGTTCACTTACTTAATTCTGGGAGAAGATTAGGAAGTCGGATCACCTCCTTCTTCAGTTTCAGTGGCCTAACAAGGGTCAATAGAAAATTTGAAAAAGTCGCCTGTCTTGAGAAAGTAATGTGTAGACCTCCCACAGTATACTGCTTTAGTGAAAACTAATATATGAAGAGGGGGCAGAAGTAAATATTAAAACTTAGGCTATTTTCACACTCGCCTTTGGTTCGAATCCGTCATGGATCTGCACAGACGGATCCAATCAGATAATACAACCATCTGGATCCATTTGTATTATCTTTAACATAGCCAAGACGGTTCCGTCTTGAACACCATTGAAAGTCAATGGAGGACGGATACATTTTCTGTTTTTGCCAGGTTGTGTCATAGAAAGTGGATCTGTCCCCATTGACTTACATTGTGTGTCAGAATGGATCCGTTTGACTCAGTTTCTTCAGACGGACACCAAAACACTACAAGCAGCGTTTTGGTGTCCGCCTCCAAAGCGGAATGGAGACGGAACGGAGGCAAACCGATGCATTCTGAGCGGATCCTTATCCATTCAGAATGCATTAGGGCAAAACTGATCCATTTTGGACCACTTGTGAGAGCCCTGAACGGATCTCACAAACGGAAAGCCAAAACACCAGTGTGAAAGTAGCCTTAGCTTTTAATAGAGTAATTATGTTTAATTTAGGGGATGATGAGCAAGAATTCCCTGATATCACAGGCCCCCAAAAACAAAAAACATTAACACAAAACTCAAAAGGGGTTTTAAAGCAAATACAGTGAGTAACAGAAGTATTTGAACACCTTGCGATTTTGCAAGTTCTCCCACTTAGAAATCATGGAGGGGTCTGAAATTCACATTGTCGGTGCATTCCCACTCTGAGAGACAGAATAAAAATAAAAAAATCAGGAAATCACATTGTATGATTTTTAAAAAATTTATTGGTCTTGGACTGCTGCATGTAAGTATTTAAACACCTGGCAATCAGCAAGATTTCTGGCTCTCAAAGACCTGTTACTGTGCGTTAAAAAGGCCACCTCTTCTCCACTCATTAATCTAACTTAGTAGCACCTGTCTGAGCTCTTTAAAGACACCTGTCCACCCCACAGTCAGATGCCAACTACTACCATGGGTAGGACCAAAGAGCTGTCAAAAGACACCAGAGACAAAATTGTGGACCTCCACAAGGCTGAAAAGGGCTATGGGGCAATTGCCAAGCAGCTTGATGAAAATAGATCAACTATTGGAATTGTAATTGTTAGAAAATGGAAGAGGCTAAAGACGATTGTCAGTCTCCCTCGGACTGGGGCTCCATGCAAGATCTCACCTCGTGAGGTATCACTGATGGTAAGAACGGTGAGGAATCAGCCCAGAACTACAAGGGAGGAGCTCGTCAATGACACTACGTCATCATGGTTTCCCTGCTCAAGTCATCACATGTCCAGGCCCGTCTGAAGTTTGCCAATGACTAGCTGGATGATCCAGAGGAGGCATGGGAGAAAGTCATGTGGTCAGATGAGACCAAAGTAGAACTTTTTGGTCTAAACTTCACTCGTCGTGTTTGGAGGAAATAGAAGGATGAGTTGCATCCCAAGAACACCATCCCTACTGTGAAGCATGGGGGTGGTAACATCATGCTTTGGGGGTGCTTTTCTGCGAAGGGGACAGGACGACTGCACTGTATTAAGGAGAGGATGAATGGGGCCATTTATTGTGAGATTTTGAGCAACAACCTCCTTCCCTCAGTCAGAGCATTGAAGATGGGTCTTGGCTGGGTCTTCCAACATGACAACGACCTGAAGCACACAGCCAGGATAACCAAGGAGTGGCTCCGTAAGAAACATATCAAGGTTCTGGTGTGGCCTAGCCAGTCTCCAGACCTAAATCCAATAGAACATATTTGGAGGGAGCTGAAACTCCGTGTTGCTCAGCGATAGGCCCGAAACCTGACAGATCTAGAGCAGATCTGTGTTGAGTGGGCCAAAATCCCTGTTGTAGTGTGTGCAAACCTAGTCAAGAACTACAGGAAACGTTTGACCTCTGTAATTGCAAACAAAGGCTTCTGTACCAAATATTAACACAGATTTTCTCAGGTCTTCAAATACGGAGAACGGAAAGGATGGAGAAGGCACATAACTGACGCCAAACGGAGCCCTTAGGACCCCTAGACTATAATGGGCTCCATTATGTTTCTGCTCAGAAGATGATTTTAAGCGGAGACAAAAGTCCTGCATGAACAACTTTTGTCTCCGCTCCAAAATCATCCTCTGAGCGGAAACATAACGAATCCCATTATAGTCTAGGGGTCCTAAGGGCTCAGTTTGGCGTCAGTTATGTGCCTTCTCCGTTCTTTCCGTTCTCCTGCTCGGCTTAGGAGCAGGAGAACGGAAAGACTGAACGGTGATGATAACGAAGCCTTAGTGGGAGAACTTGCAAAATCACAGGGTGTTCAAATACTTCTGTTCCTCACTGTACATACGAGTACCCACACCTTGGATGTCAGAACCGGACTTGTAAAAAATTGATGGATCTTACCGATCGAGTGGTGCTGTACGATGTGAACGTCACTCAGGGTCACATCAGGTCAATGATGGCCTTCTCTCATTCGTGTCACTGAGAATCTTGTGCAAACTTATCAGAGGTCACACCAGGCTTCATAATGGACGAAACAGCACCAGGGTCCTATACTGTACCTAGTACGCCCTGATCAGGCTAATACACCCTAATGACCTCCTTATATGTAGTCATCACCCTAAAAAGAGCGGCCCGTCCGGAACCATGCCCTATTATCAAGACCATACCCTAACCATGTCATAACAGTAAATAATAAAGTGAAGTTCGGGTCCCCATTGACTTTAATGGGGTCTGGGTTCGGGGTCAAGTTCGGGTCCCGAACCCCAACTTTGACCTGAAGTTCGGGCAAACCCGGGTTCGCTCAACACTAATTGGCTCTGACGAGTCGAAGTTATTGCTATGTGAAGTCTCACGAGACTTCGTGCAACACTTCATAATTTAATTTGTACTGTAAAAAAAAATTCCCGAATTCGAGTTCGGTTCCAAGTAACTTCACCTCATTAGAGCCAATACATTCTAATACATTACCAACTCTAGTACATTACCAGCTCATTGGAGCCAATACATTCTTATGAAACATCCAAAGTCGATTCGCATAAAACTTGGCTCTAATACTGTACGGAGCAGGAGCTCCATACATTATTAGAATGTATTGGCTCCGATGAGCTGAAGTAACTTGGAACCGAACCTTAGTTCGGAAATATTTTTGTACAGTACAAATTAATTTATGAAGTTATTGCGTGAACTAAATCTGGAGGAGGGACATGTAATTGTCCTGATGGACTTTGCAAAAAAACGACTCCTTTGTTCAGAATGCAGTGCAGAGTGTTTCACTGGGAAAATAGCCAGGCAATACTTCATCCTTTCGTTGTTTACTGTTGCAACCCTGACTTCCGATGCTTCAGCCTTTGTGTAATCGGAGACTGCTTGCGTCATGAGACAATAGCTGTCCATACATTTTTGAAAAAGCCGATCGGGCATCTCAAGGACGCATTAGCCATTTTAGAACATATTCACTATTTTAGTGATGGATCTAATGCTCAGTACAAAAACTTCAAACATTTTATTAATCTATGCAATCATAATAATGACTTTTACATCACCGCAGAGTGGAACTTTTTTGGCACAAGCCATGGAAAATCACCTTGTGATGGAATTGGAGGAACTGCAACACGTTTGGCTGCCAGGGCTAGTTGACAGCGTCCAGTCAATAACCAAATTTTGACACCAAAAGATCTGTATGACTTCTGCAGCAAAAATGTTCCTAGTATTACATTTTTCTTTGTCCCAAAGGAAGATGTTGATGCAAACAGACCTATTCCAGAAGAAAGGTTTAGCAAGGGCCATAATGTTGCTGGGACATGGGAGCACTATCGGTTCAAACCTATTGATACAACTAATATTTGTGTCAGCTAAATTTCTAATAATGCAACCTCATTTATTGCAAGTGTTCTGGAACCTGAATGTCAATCTGTCCTCAAAGTATCCTGTCTTTAACATGGTCATTACATAGCTTGCACCTATGATTACTCCTGGTGGATTGGCAATATATGTGGCGTTTCAATTGAGGAGCATGATGGTTTGATCAATTTCTTGCATCCCCATGGTCCTCTGCAAGGTCATTTTACTGACCTCCTCACAGAGACACTTGCTGGGTCCCAGAAGAGCATGTAATTGCTCCCCTTGATGCACCCACAACATCATCTGGCAGGCAATATGTATTTTCACAAGATGTTTTAGTGAACATTGACAGGAAATTCAAAACTTTGTGCAATTTGAGAAAGATTGGAAGAGTCTTGTGAAATCTGTATTTTTAGCAATTTTAGTTTGCATGTTGTGTTTTTACTTTCTTGTTTTTCTTCAATAAAACTTGGACACCAATGGCTGGTATCTTCTCTGGTTGTTGGAAATTGCTCCTTGGCAATGGCAATAATTCTGTTTAACTTGCAGTAGCTGAGTCGTCCAATGCAAGATTCATGATAAATGTGCCAATTTAAAATGGCAACCCACAATTAATTAGAATATGAGTATGGAAATATAACTAAAAGTTCTATTAGAATAACTATCTCAGCAGCACTACATAATCTTATGTTTCTGGCTCACCAGCTTGTCAGACAGGAGTCCACCAAAAGTGTCTCCTTGTAGTGAATTTCATGCAAAATAGGTACATTCTTGTGAGCTTAGTTCTGGCCAACATAATGCCGGGTGCAAGATAAAACAGGGTTATTTTTGTGGCAAAAAATACGCTCTTTTAGATTAATATAAAAAAGATTAAAAATTACAAATTAGAGATATTTCCACCTCAATAGTAGCAAAAATTTGAAAAAATATGAAATGTAATTTCTTTGTCTAATCTTATCGTGTCTTTAAGTTGGTAGGAAAGCTTGTGTATGTGACCTTAAGATATATCGCATGGGCCGTATCTCCTGGCAAAATTACAGCCTAATTGGACATGCATGTCAGGAGCAGTGGGCAGTCAAAGTAGGCCCACAGGTCATCTGTAAATTTTTGGCCTATTTTGATGGCACATAAAAATTGGGTGAAGCCTTCTTAAGGCACTAAACTTTGCAAGGAGACTAAGACTAAGTAGTTTTACTAACCTGCAAAGCCTCCTAGCCTAACTACTTAACCCCTTAAGGACGCATGACGTACCTGTACGTCATGGTTTCCGAGTCCTTAAGGACCCATGACGTACAGGTACGTCATGAGTTGTTCCGATCACTGCTGCTCAGCTGGCAGTGATCGGAACAAGGTACCTGCTGAAATCATTCAGCAGGTACCTTGACCACAATGCCTAGGGGGTCTTGTGACCCCCCATATCGGCGATCGCTGCAAACCGCAGGTCAATTCAGACCTGCGGTTTGCAGCTTTGTGCGATCTCTGATCCCCGCGGTCTGTGACCGCGAGGATCAGAGGGTTAATGCCCCCAATGTGTTTATTTTTAACCCCCTGCAGCCCCCAATCATATTGTGGCTGTGGGGGTGCAGAGGGGTGGTTGCAGGCGGCGGGAGGCGGTGCGGGAGGCGGGCGGTGCGGCGGGCGGGATCGCGGTTGCGATCCCCGCCCGCCTCCTCTGTAATGTTTCCCTGGTGTCTAGTGGGTCTATCAGAGTGTCAGCACATTGCTGACACTCTGATAAAGCGGCTGGCATCTGTGCTTGATCAGATGCCAGCCGTTTAACCTTCCGTACCGCGGTCCGTACGGACCGCGGTATGGAAGGGTTAACAGGAGGGAGCTCCCTCCCTCTCCCATCGGGGGCTGCTGTGCCTTTGCAGCCTCCGAACAGGATGGGATCGCAGAGGGAGGGGCTCCACTCCTTCTGCTTCAATCACCCGCTGCCCTCTTATGGCAGCGGGTGATGGTTGCCATGGAGACAGGGCGCTTTCAGAAGCGTCCTGTGTCCATGGTGCTGAAAGTCTGAATAGACCTGCTAAAGGTCTATTCAGACTTTAGTAAAGTACAAAATACAGTACAGTGCACTATATAGTGTACTGTACTGTATTACTCTAGACACCAGATCCACTGGATCTTTCAGAACCAAGTGGGTCTGGGTCAAAAAAATGTAAAAAGTGAAAAAAAGTAAAAATGAAAAAAAAACACATATCACTGAATAAAAAATAAAATAAAAAATACACTACACATATTAGGTATCGCGCGTCCGTAAAAATCTGCTCTATAAAAATATCACATGACTGAACTCGTCAGGTGAACGCCATAAAAACAAAAAAAAATGGTGTAAATAAGCCATTTTTGGGCAACTTACATCACTAAAAATGTAATACAAAGCGATCAAAAAGCGTATGCCTCCCAAAATAGTACCAATCAAACCGCCATCTCATCCCGCAAAAAATGAGCCCCTACCTAAAACAATTGGCCAAAAAATAAAAAATCTATGCTTCTCAGACTAAAACATGATTTTTTGTTTCAAAAATGCTTTTTAGTGTTAAATGTATAAAAAAACTAAAAAGTAGACATATTGGGTATCTCCACGTCCGTAAGAATCTGCTCTATAAAAATATCACCTGACCTAACCCCTCAAGTAAAAACTGTAAAAAAATTAAATAAAAACTTTGTCAAAAAGCCATTTTTTGTCACCTTACATCACAAAAGGTGTAATAACAAGCGATCAAAAATTCATATGACCCCCAAATAGTGTCAATCTAACCGCCACCTCATCCCGCAAAAAATGAGCCCCTACATAGGACAATCGCCCAAAAAAAAAAAAAAATATGGCTCTCAAACTATGGAGACACTAAAACATGATTTATTTTTGTTTTAAAAAATGATATTATTGTGTAAAACTTATATAAATAAATAAAAAGTATACATATTAGGTATTGCCGCGTCCGTCACAACCTGCTCTATAAAAATAACACATTACCTAACCCCTCAGCTGAACACATCAAAAAATAATAATCAATACGGTGTCAAAAGCCATTTTTGTCACCTTACATCTAAAAAGTGTAATAGCAAGCGACCAAAATGTCATATGCACCCCAAGATAGTGCCAATCAAACCGCCATCTCATCCCGCAAAAAATGAGCCCCTACATATGACAGTCGCCCAAAAAAATAAAATAAACTATGGCTTTCAGAATGTGGAGACACTAAAAAATAATTTTGTTCAAAAATGCTTTATTATGTAAAACTGAAACAAAAACCCCTAAAAAGTAGTCATATTTGGTATTGTCGCGTCCGTTACAACCTGCTCTATAGAAATAGCACACAATCTAACCTGTCACTTCAACAATGTAAATAGCAAAAAATAAAAACGGTCCCAGAACAGCAATTTTTTGCAAATTTTCCATTTTAATCCATTTTCCAGTAACAAAGCAAGGGTTAACAGCCAAACAAAACTCAATATTTATTGCCCTGATTCTCTTGTTTGCACAAACACCCCATATGTGGTCGTAAACTGCTGTATGGCCAAACGGCAGGGCGTAGAAGGAAGGGAACGCCATATGGTTTTTGGAAGGCAGATTTTGCTGGACTGGTTTTTGACACTATGTCCCATTTGAAGCCCCCTGATGCACCCCTACAGTAGAAAATCCAAAAAGTGACCCCATTTTGGAAACTACGGGATAAGGTGTCAGTTTTGTTGGTACTATTTTAGGGTAAATATGATTTTTGGTTGCTCTATATTACACTTTTTTGAGACAAGGTAACAAAAAATAGAAATTCTGAAATTTCATCTCCATTTGCCAATAACTCTTGTGGAACACCTAAAGGGTTAACAAAGTTTGCAAAACTGGTTTTGAATACCTTGAAGGGTGTAGTTTCTTAGATGGAGTCACTTTTATGGAGTTTCTACTCTAGGGGTGCATCGGGGGCTTCAAATGGGACATGGTGTCAAAAAACAGTCCAGCAAAATCCACCTTCCAAAAACCATATGGCGCTCCTTTCCTTCTGCGCCCTGCAGTTTGGCCATACAGCAGTTTACGACCACATATTGGGTGTTCGTGCAAACTACAGAATCGGGGAATAAATATTAAGATTTGTTTGGCTGTTAACCCTTGCTTTGTTACTGGAAAAAATGGATTGAAATGGAAAATTTTTCAAAAAATCGAAATTCTGAAATTTTATCTCCATTTGCCATTAACTTTTGTGGAAAACCTAAAGGGTTAATTACGTTTGTAAAATCAGTTTTGAATACCTTGAGGGGTGTAGTTTTTAGAATGGGGTAATTTTTGGGTGGTTTCTATTATGTAAGCCTCACAAAGTGACTTCAGACCTGAACTGGTCCCTAAAAAGTGGGTTTTGAAAATTTCTGAAAAATTTCAAGATTTGCTTCTAAACTTCTAAGCCTTGTAACGTCCCCAAAAAATGAAATAGCATTCCCAAAATGATCGATACATGAAGTAGACATATGGGGAATGTAAATCAATAACTTTTTTTGGTGTTATTACTATGTATTATAGAAGTAGAGAAATTGAAACTTGGAAAATTGCGAATTTTTCAAAATTTTTAGTAAATTTTGTATTTTTTTATAAATAAAAATGAAATTTTTCAACTTTATTTTACCACTGTTATGAAGTACAATATGTGACGAAAAAACAATCTCAGAATGGCCTGGATAAGAAAAAGCGTTTTAAAGTTATCACCACATAAACTGACACTGGTCAGATTTGCAAAAAATGGCCAAGTCCTTAAGGTGAAATAGGGCCGTGTCCTTAAGGGGTTAAGATACTGTGCCTTGACAAAGTTGCCACTTTGGGTAACACAGCAAGCAGTGCATTACAGCTGGTTCATCATCAGCTGCCTGAAACTCTTGAACCAACCGAGGTCCAGATGAAAAAAATTGTAAGATTTCATTTAGGACCCGAGGGAACATCTGTGCAAATTTTTATTTAATTTGGAGAGGGTTGGATTTCTAGGTTGGTCTACTTGACATGGAATGACCCTTATGTAAGCCCCTCAAAATCACTCTATAACTGAATTGGTGCTTATAAAAGCAAATTATTTCTAAAATTGTAACCCTTCTAACGTCCTAAAAAAATAAAATGACATTTACAAAATGATGCCAACATAAAGTAGACATATGGGGAATGTTGACTAATAACAATATTATGAGTTTTGTTTTGTTTTGTTTTTTTAGCAGAGAAATTCTAATTTAGAAATTGTGAATTTTTCTAAATTTTCTGTAAATTTTATATTAACTTAATTTTGGCACCAATATGAAGAACAGTGTGTCACTAATAAACAGTCTCAGAATCGGTTAGATAAGTAAAACTATTCCAAAGTTATTACCACATAAAGTGAAACATGTCCGATTTGCAAAAATGGGCCTGGGCAGGAAGAAGAAAACTTAGCTGCAGTAGAAAGGGTTAATATATGCAAAGAAAAAGAGCAATAGGAGTGTTGCCCTTACACCTAGAGACTCCTCTTTTTCTGCACCTGCCACGCCCATTTCACTTTCATTGACAGGATCAGGTGTGATTACGTTTTCACTGCCTGTCAATTAAAGTGAAAAGGGCGTGACAGGTGCAGAAAAAGAGGAGCATCTAGGTAAAAAGGCAACACCCCGTTACTCCTGGAGGTTAATTTGCATATAATAAAACATAATTTTCTCAGCAGTGAGGACACATATGAACATGGGACCAACACAGATCTTTAGCTGCCAAGTGCATATGTACCAGGTCAGCCGGTGTCACAGGGACCAATCTGCTGACAGATGCCCTTAAATTCTTGTGATTCCAGCTGATAGGACTGGGGCAGTCTGAGCTCTAGATCTATGAAGTGATCTACCAGATTACAGCTTTTCCCTGGGTTCACACCTGAGCGTTTTACAGCGCGTTCAAACGCGCTGTAAAACGCTCAACACATGAAAACCAATGCTTTCCTATGGCCCTGGTTCTCACTTGAGCGTTTTACAGCGCGTTTGAACGCGCTGCAAAACGCCCAACGCATAAGCAAGTACTTGAGCTTTTTTTGGGGCGTTTGTCGCGCGTTTTGGGATTGACACCACAGTAGGCAATCACAAGAACGCGCGTACGAACGCGCGTTTCCTATTTGCAAAAACGCGCTGAAATACGCGCGACTAAAACGCGCGTAAAAAGCGCGTTTCAAGAACGCTCAGGTCTGAACCCAGGGTAATACAGCGATTACCGCTGTGACCTGTAACTGACTATAGTGGTAATATGAAGGTGTGACATGCTTTGACCTGAAACATGGAGAATCTGCCTTGATACACGTTATTATCTCCTCCAGTGTTTCCTCTTCTTTTCTAGGATTTTTCATCTGTTCATCTTCTTTCCATTCAGGTTCCTACAATATAGGATCCGCTCAGCGTATATCTCCTATATAAGATCATTCTCCTGATTGACCCATCAAGGATGGATAGGGATGGGGACAAGATGGCGGAGAGTATAATACATCTCACCCTAGAGATCCTCCTCCGGCTTACTGGAGAGGTGAGAGATTCTGATGATGTCACATTACATCATCTTCTCTATGTTACTAACAGATGGACATGACTGGAGAGGTGAGGGACTCTGGAGATGTGCGGAGTGATATTTATTACTGCGTCTCTCCATAACCAGGAATACACAGTAGTTAAGAAGACCTCTAGTGAGCATTGTCAGGCCCCGGTATCTGAAGGACGGAGAGGAATCCTGAGCCCAATATCCAGGCCGACACCTCACATCCCGATACATGAGAAAGTCAACAGAGAGAAGATCCTAGAGCTCACCAACAAGATCATTGAGCTGCTGACTGGAGAGGTGACATCACTGGGAATGCCGGGACATTATACAGTAACGCTATGAAGGGATCTGGGTGATGACTGTATCATTGTGTTGTCAGGTTCCTATAAGGTGTCAGGATGTTGCCGTCTATTTCTCCATGGAAGAGTCTGAGTATTTAGAAGGACACAAAGATCTGTACAAGAACGTCATGATGGAGGATCACCAGCCACCAGGTAATAGACATGACTAAATACACACATCCTCTCACTAGTTATATGTAAGAAACTAATTGTCACCGTATGTTTTTCCTACAGTTAAAGAAGAGAGAACAACTCCCAGTCCTCTTCTTCTACAGGATGAGAGATGTCCTAGTTCTCTTCTTCTAAAAGATGAGAGATGTCCTAGTCTTCTTCTTCTACAGGATGAGAGATGTCCCAGTCCTCTTCTTCTAAAGGATGAGAGATGTCCCAGGCCTCTTCTTCTAAAGGATGAGAGATGTCCCAGTCCTCTTCTTCTAAAGGATGAGAGATGTCCCAGTCTTCTTCTCCTACAGAATGGTTCAGAAGAACATCAAAGCATTCCATATGATGATCAGATAGATGGAAATAAGGTCTCATGAAAGGTTCCCTATGATCTGTAGAAGTGCTGTGAAGATCTTGTGTTCAGTCTTGTTTTATAAACCAGTATTATATGTTTTATCCTTGTATAATGAGAAAGGTAGAGATGGCCGGATTACAGCTAACTATAGACCTTAGGCTTCGTTCACATCACCGTTTCCCCTTTCCATTTTCCGGCTCTGTTAAGGAGCAGGAGAATGGAAAGGACAGATTCTGCAGATAACTGAGATCTAACTGAGCGTAACAGAGCCTAAAGACCCCATAGACTATAATGGGGTCCGTTCGGTGTCCGCTTAGAACATGATTTTTGAGCGGAGATTAAAGTCCTTTTCACAGTTTTCTGGTCTGTAGAGACTGCTGGTTGGAATAAGGAACCAACTAGATGCGTATATACAGAAGACCTGCAGATATTTTTGGGTCACACAATGAAACATGGCACATGTAGATCCACTGTGTCTCTTGAACAGATTTGACATGGTTCTGCTCCAAAGTGTGTTATATAAGTGCCCCTCCCCCCTCCACTTTATCCCCTGTACAGGGATCTGGACTTTGTTGCAGGGGAACCACTAGGCTGCTGCAGTTGAAGTAGTTTCTATACAAGTGACTGGTGACCCACATGGTCAGGAAAGGCAGAATACATGAAGTTTAATAAATGGTCCGTTGTCAGGGCAAGCAGCTCAGGATCAGAACGGAGATCAGGCAAGGGTCAGGTCAGACAGCAAAGGGTCCAATCTAGAAGTCAGGCAGAAGTCTCTACAGAACAGGCAAGCAAGCTTTACATGAAACCAGCATACTAGAACCTATTGATCCGGCTCCTTTCCATGGCTTGTAGAGATTAGAGTGCGTGCATGCCGGCCCTATAAGAGCCAGAGATAGTGTGTGCACACATGACCTATGGGCAGAGAAGGTCATTATCGGCAGGAAGCCTCAGCTTTTATTCCAGCAGCCGGGACCACTGGGAAGGGAGAGAGGGATGTCTGTGGGACTGGACCACTGGGAAGGGAAAGAGGGATGTCTGTGGGACTGGACTGCTGGAGCCCTAAAGCTATGGAGCAGGTAAACCAGGCAGCAGGCGTGCCCACCAGCAGGAAGGAGAGGGGCTATAGGCACGGACCGCTGCCATAGCAGATAACTCTGTAATTAATGATCTTTTCTGGTCCCATCAAACATCCCACACGACTTCTCCATCAGTCTGCTGACTTTTACAATTTCTGTTTCACAGTTTTTAAATCTGGGTAAAGATCTGAATATTAAGGCTGAAGATACATATGTGAGGGGTGATGAGCAGATCATAGAGGACGTTCCCACAGATCACCACCCAGGTGAGTAGTAAGCACTACATAAAGCAGAGAAGACTCACAGATTCTGCTCCTTCACTGGCTGCTGATTACTCCTTGTATAGTCAGGTAGTGGTGGCAGTTTGGGGGTCACATATTGTACTTTCTGACAGGTTTTCCTTTATTAGCACACAATTGTTACCGATACAGGTGTCCCACAGTATTGATCAGAAGGTTGGGGTTATCACCCATTCATCTAACTTCTATGAACCCTCTTTCCGTAGTAGTTAAAGGTTTTACTGATACTTCAGAATTTTTGGAAATCGGAAAAGCCTTATGTTAGAGCCGAAATAAAAAGAGCCACCAATGAACAGTCGCAGCCGCCTGTCTGACAAGAAAGATTTCACAATGTTCTGCCCTATAAGAAGTAATCATACGAGGAAAAATCCCCAGTGGTCAGTGACAGCTTGCTGGCCATTCTTCTCACCCCTTCCTGCTAAAGACTTCAGTGC
Source organism: Bufotes viridis (assembly GCA_033119425.1). Lineage (NCBI taxonomy): Eukaryota > Metazoa > Chordata > Amphibia > Anura > Bufonidae > Bufotes > Bufotes viridis. Next base: position 455,964,812 of record CM065592.1, read on the forward strand.
TATACCCCACTGTCGGATTAGGAATGGGAGTAATAAAGTATGATAAAACGTCACTTTTAATAAGATCAAGTAAAAAATAGCTCATAAGGAGAGCTCCCCCATGTATCAAAAAATGGATAAACAACAAATACAGATCAAAAGCACAAGTGATCACCCAGTCAGGGTCTATACTGTGCTAAACCGGATCCTTGGTCCAACTCAAGATCACCACATGCGGGTGAATTCACCAGTAAAGGAGTTGGTCAAGCAGTAGGGGTAAATGCATCCCAGGGGGAAATTGTGGTAAAGAGTCCCTGATGCTCCCCTACTTGGCCTGGTGTGCCCTAGGGAAACTATCACTGGGTCCAAAAAACCCCGCAAGGGGTGGCCCAATGCCGGATCCTGCCCCTATGAACGCTGTCCCTAGTAAAGCAGCGAGGTGGAGAGGGGTGTTTGGACCGGATAGCTATAGGTGAACCCCGGGCCTACCAAATATACAAATGCAGATAAAGACACAGTGAGTGGCCTCAAAAAAAGTATATCATGTTACAACGAGGTGGGGTGGCGTCCCAACGCGTTTCGTCACACAACACCTGTGTGGACGGTTAGACTCATCAGGGGACACAAAACCGTCCAACCCACATAATGGATACAAATACTTATTTATTAAGGTGAGGTCATCAGATCCACAGAGCACATAGAGTCAAGGCTCTAGTCAAACGACCGCAACCTGCAGGGAAAAGCACAAACAAAAGGACGCCAATATAAACATCGCAAAGGTGTGCATTATAAATACCAGTGCTGAATAGGAAATGACTTACCTCCGACCCAGATGTATGACCTAGGTCTGGAGGATACCACAGGAGGCCGTCAATGGCACAATCCCGGTGCTGGTTTGTAAAGTGTCCAGTGAGCCATGGGGCAGCGTCGGCTTAAATTGCCGCCAAACGAGGGCTGATCAATGTGCCCCAAGACCGCGCGCCCGACAATGACGTCACGCCGTTGCGATCACATGATCAGTCACATGCTCAGTGACTTCACCAGACAGCCGGCGCATGCGCCGGGGAGTCAAGATGATCATAGTGGAATCCATGACACCTCTGCGCCTGCGCATTGCGGCTGAACAAAAAGTAAACCGTGATAGTCACAGGTAAATAAAGAAAACGGGTACAGGGCTCTGCTAGATTAGAGTGGATCTCCAAACTTATGAGATCAGTATACACTGAGCCCCTGCGTCTATTCGATTGTTGGTTATATACATACAATGATGAGCAAATACATGCTGTCCCAAAGGTCGGGAGCAGGGAAAAAAAGTGTAAATACCTCTGCTACAACCTAGCCTCAGGGATATAGACCACAAAACAACCCATATTATAGGTATGTGGAAAGAAAAAGGCATTAATGGTCAGGTTAATTGTATCACAGGGTAGACAAAAAAGAGAAGTCAATGATTATCGACTTAACTAGACTGTATGAGACAATGCAAAAAAGATGACCGTCCCCTAGACATAGGGACTGAAATTCAATTGTTCATTGAGGCCCGAGGGAGCGGTGGTATTGAGTTGAAAGATCCACCAGGTCTCTTTTTGGAGGATCTTTCTATCCCAATCACCGCCCCGCCTGGGTTTGCGTATACGATCAATTCCCATGAATGACAGTACGGAGTCACGTCCCTCATGGTGGATTCGAACGTGACGAGCCACTGGGGTATCCCTCCGATTACGGATGTCGCCTATGTGTTCGCCTATTCGGACCCGGAGTTCTCTCCGTGTTTTTCCGACGTACCTAAGTCTGCACTCGCATATACAGAGGTAGATAACCCCTGTTGTGCGGCAATTGATAAAGTCTAGGATGTGGTATGTGGAACCCGTACGAGCACTCCTAAACGTCTTCCCCTGTTGAATGAATTTACAGAAGGAGCACCGACCACATTTGAAACTCCCCTGTACGGGGCCCCCCAGCCATGTGTGTGATTTGACACGGGGTTGATTAAAGTGGCTGTGCACTAGGTGGTCCTTTAAATTAGTGCCCCTTCGGTAAGTGATGGAGGCATGTGGGGTAAGGGCGTCTGCAATATCCGGGTCCAATCTCAGTGTATCCCAGTGGCGGCTGATAATCTGGCGGACTTCTGGTGCAGCTGAATCAAAGGTTCCAATGACCCGAATTAGCCCAGAGGAACCGGCTTCGTCCTTCTTATTCGGGTGGAGTAGATTCGTTCGATTGTGTAGGAGAGCTTTCTGGTACGCTGGTTTGAGGACCCTCTCAGGGTAGCCATGGGCTTTAAAACGTTTCTTAAGGTCCCAGGCTGCTGTTTTGAAATCCCCGATATCCGAACAGTTTCTCCTCAGCCGCAGATACTGTCCGGTCGGGATCCCTCTTTTCAGAGGGGCAGGATGGCAACTGTCCCATCTGAGGAGGGAGTTGGTGGCTGTGGGTTTACGATAGATTGTCGTTTTCAGAGCCCCATCCTGACCCCTTAGGATGCATGTGTCTAAGAAGGGGAGATCATTTTTAGTGATCACCGAGGTAAATCTAAGGTTGATGTCATTTTGATTTAGCTCGTGGACCAGTCTGTGAAAGTCCCCCTCGGTGCCGCTCCACAGCACGAAAATATCGTCAATGAAGCGGCACCAAAGGACAACAAAGTCTTGGTACCATTGCTGGCCCTCCTTAAAGATGATGGTCTCCTCCCACCAGCCCAGGAGAAGATTGGCATATGACGGTGCACATGAGTTGCCCATGGCAGTCCCCCTGAGCTGGTGGAAGGTACGGCCATCAAACACAAAGTAATTACTGGTAAGGATGAAATGAAGTAATTGCAAAACAAAGTCATTGTGGCGTTCACATTGGAGGCCCCTGGCTCTTAGGAAATGTGCCGTTGCTTTTAAACCATGTTCGTGAGGGATCGAGGAATAGAGTGCCTCTACGTCAATGGACGCTAAAAACCAATGTGGTTCGATGGAGACCCCCTCTAGTTTGGAAAGTAAATCACTCGTATCCCTCACGTACGATGGAAGAGACTCCACAAACGTACGCAGAATACAATTGAGTCGTTCAAGGGTATCTTTATATTGTGGTGTCGGATCTCGTGAAAGGATTTCATAACCAGATTTATCCTCCAAAATGGTGAGGCACATTTCCCGATACGCATCGACATCCATCACGACCACATTCCCCCCTTTATCGGAGGGCTTGATCGTGATGGATGTCTCCTTTTTGAGGGTCTCCATTGCAAGTCTCTCTTCCTTGCTGCAGTTATACCGCGGTGGAGGGGGTGTTAAACCGGCGAGCTCGTCCAAGGTATATTTCAAAAAGATATCAATGCACGAGACTTTTCCCACCGGAGGCATACGGACACTTTTAAGTTTAAGACCTGTAAAGGGACCTACCCCTGAGGTATCTGGGAGAGAGTCACCCAAATTATATAGTAGCCTAACGTCCTCCAGAGTGTCTAGTGGTATCCCAAGTTCTCGACACTCTTTCTTCTCTCTGATTTTAAAATGCTTGTGCCACTTTAGTTTTCTAGCAAAGAGGTGGAGGTCTTTAGTCCATTTAAACAAGTCAAACCTCGTAGTTGGTACAAATGTGAGCCCCCGTTTGAGTACTGTTAGTTCTGTGGGGGAGAGGGGCCGTGAGGAAATAATTATGACAGACTTATCAAGAGACGGATCTAGAGGGCCTGAGGGGGTGGGGGATGTCGATTTCTTAATGGGTATTGTACTCCCTGTTCTAAAAAAGAAGAAGTGGAGGAAGACGCAGGTAAAGGGGGGGGTACGCTATTGAACTGATGCGATTGTGTGGTAGGGATGTTCCTACTATAGTTAGTGCGTCCCCTTCGACGTCTATTTCTGTAGCCTCCCCTACCCCGACCTCTACCCTTTGATTGTTTGTCCCTATCACTCTCTGATCCTTCGGTTTCAGTTGAGGAAAGATCTGATTTTAATGTGTTCTCTGGGTTTGTCAGAAAAAGGTAGGCCCTGTTGTCTTTGAAGTCCTGTGAATCGCGGAGAAATTGTTTGTGTTTGCGATCTTTCAAAAAATATTGATATCTCTCTAGAGTGTTTTGTAACAGGTTTTCCTTGATGGAAAACTCAGGGTCTTGTTGAAATTTCTTAGTAATGTCTATTTGCTCTTTTAAGTTCCTCTCAACTCGTTCCAGCATTATGCGTTCTTCCTCAAGGAGGATCTGCATAAATCGTAGGGAACTATTGGTGGCTTCCCTCTCCCATTTTTTTAGAAGTTCCGGATTTCTGCTGCGATTTGCCGGTACCAGGGAGATCCTAAGGCCTCTAGGGACAATCCCCTGTTTAATGTAGTGTTCCAGGCCCTGTAGTTCCCACCAGGAACTGATATGTTCCTTATAAATTTTAGTGAGTTCAGAGAAGGCACTAGTTAAAGTCGGTGTGTATTTCTTCTGAACAAGGGTCTGTTCAGAGAACACTGTAGAGGCTTCAGTCAGCCAAGCATTCTTGTCCAATCCTGTGGACAAAAAATCCATAAGGGGCGGCTTCCACCAACCCGAACTGTTGAACAGCCGAAGGACCTGGGGTGACGTCACTGTCATGTGATCAGTGCAGGGGGCGTGGCTCAGCACTGGATCAAATCCAGTGCTGAGCCACGCCCCCTGCACTGATCACATGACGGTGACGTCACCCCAGGTCCTTCGACTGTTCAACAGTTCGGGTTGGTGGAAGCCGCCCCTTATGGATTCCATATGCCGCGATAGTGGAATCCATAACGGGATGCGCGACTTACCACAACCCGAATGCCGAACTTTTTTTTAAAGTTCGCTCATCTCTAGTCACTGGGTCACATTGTCCAATAACCTGCTTCCATGATGGAGTAGGTGAGTTTGTTTTTTTATTATTTTTAACCCTCTATTGAACTTTTTACTTTGCATTCTCCATTGAGAATGCTATTATTTTCCTTTATAACTATGTTATAAGGGAAAATAATAAAATATACAGAATACTCAACCCGAAACCGGACTTCAGTGATGTCTGCGTACCAAACATGCCGATTTTTCCCACGTGCGTGTAAAACGCATTAAAACGCTTTGCACTCACGCGGAAAAATCGCGCATTTTCCCGCAATGCAACCGCCTCTTATCCGGGCGTCAAACGTGATGCCCATGTGAAAGAGGCCTAAAAAGGCTGTAAAAAAGCCCTGGAAAGGTCTAGAGGGCTGAAAAGGCAGCAACATTTTGGTAAATCCCCTGCAAACAAATGTGGATAGGAAAATGACAAAAAATAAAATAAATAAAAATTAACCAATATCAATTGGCAACTTGGAGGAGGAGGTGGAATAGGAGGTTGGGGTGGCGTCAGGTGGGAATGCTATGGGAGTTGATGTTCTCATGACAGCCAAAAAAGATTCATGTCTGCCTGAAGTGCCACAGGCCTCAGTCACAGACTCAGCACCATGGCAACCATACATGGGAGTTGAAGTTCACATCACAGCCAAGAAGGATTCATGTCTGCCAGCAGTGTCACAGGCCTCACTCACAGACTCAGGCCAATAGCAACCATATATGGGAGTTGAAGTTGTCATCACAGCCAAGAAGGAATCTTGTCTGCCTGCAGGGCCACAGGCCTCATTCAAACATTGAGGCCCACGGGACCCACAAAGAGGAGAGTTACAATCATGCCAAAACAGTATTGATTTCACCCAGTAATGCTACTGGCCTCATTCACTAATTCAGGACCATGGCACCAGCAAAGAGGAGAGCGGTCCCGTAACAGCAACACAGGCCTCAGGTCAACCTGCAATGGAACAGGCCATTATCATTTATGTAGGCCCTTAAACACCCAGACAGAGGAGAGGTCATTTGACAGTAAAAAGAGGTTAACGTCTCCCACCATTACAGCAGGCGATGAAACAAAATATAGGCCCCTGACAACCAGACAATGTAGAGGTCATTTAACAGTAAAAAGAGTTTAATGTCTCCCACCAATGCACCAATGCAGCAAGCGATTAAACGAAATATAGGCCCCTGAGAACCAGACAATGTAGAGGTGATTTGACAGTGTAAAGAGTTTCCCGTCTCCCACCAATGCAGCAAGCGATTAAACGAAATATAGGCCCCTGACAACCAGACAATGTAGAGGTCATTTGACAGTATAAAGAGGATAATGTCACCCACCAAAGCAACAGGTGATTATCTGAATTGTAGGCCCCGGCACCCAGGCAGAGGAGAGAGGTCCCATAGCAGCAAATCATGCTTCATGTCACCCACCAATGGAAAAGACCACTTTCAGTTATTTAGGTCCCAGCACCCAGACAGAGGAGAGAGGTCCGATAGCAGAAAGTTAGGCTTCATGTCACCCGCCAAAGCAGTAGGCGATTAACAGAATTTTAGGCCCCTGACACCCAGACAGAGGAGAGGTCATTTGACAGCAAAAAGAGGTTAATGTCACGCACCAAAGCAGCAGGCGATTAGCTGAAATGTAGGCCCCTGGCACCCAGACAGAGGAGAGGTTCATTCAACTTGGGGTTGCCCCCAAAATAATGGTACAATTAAAAAAATAGGATTCAATAAAGAAGTGCCCTGGAGTACAAGAATGTATGGTTGAGGGCAAGGCAATTATAAATGTCTATTCTGCACAAGGAATGGACAGGTCCTGTGGGATCCATGCCTAGTTCATTTTTATGAACGTCAGCTTGTCCACGTTGGCTGTAGACAGGCGGTTGCGTTTGTCTGTAATGATGCCCCCTGCCGTGCTAAATACACGTTCAGACAATACACTGGCTGCAGGGCAGGCCAGCACCTCCAAGGCATAAAGGGCTAGCTCTGGCCATGTGGACAATTTGGAGACCCAGAAGTTGAATGGGGCTGAACCATCAGTAAGTACGTTGAGGCGTGTGCACACGTACTGTTCCACCATGTTGTTGAAATGCTGCCTCCTGCTAACACGTTCCGTATCAGCTGGTGGTGCAATTAGCTGTGGCGCGGTGACAAAACTTTTCCACATCTCGGCCATGCTAACCCTGCCTTCAAAGGAGCTGGCCGTGACACAGCTGCGTTGGCGACCTCTTGCTCCTCCTCTGCCTTCGCCTTGGGCTTCCACCTGTTCCCCTGTGTCAGTTGGGAATGCTCTCAGGAGCATGTCTACCAGCGTGCGCTTGTACTCGCACATCTTCCTATCACGCTCCAGTGAGGGAATTAAGGTGGGCACATTGTCTTTGTACCGGGAATCCAGCAGGGTGGCCACCCTGTAGTCAGCACACATTAAAATGTGGGCAACTCTGCTGTCGTTGCGCAGGCACTGCAACATGTAGTCGCTCATGTGTGCCAGGCTGCCCAGAGGTAAGAACAAGCTGTCCTCTGTGGGAGGCGTATCGTCATCGTCCTCCGTATCCCCCCAGCCACACACCAGTGATGGGCCCGAGCTGAGTTGGGTGCCACCCCGCTGTGAACATGCTTCATCCTCATCCTCCTCCAACTCCTCCTCCTCGTCTGCCAGTAGTGGGCCCTGGCTGGCCAAATTTGTACCTGGCCTCTGCTGTTGCAAAAAAACTCCCTCTGAGCCACTTCTAAAAGACTGGCCTGAAAGTGTTAGAAATGACCCCTCTTCCTCCTCCTGGGCCACATCCTCTTCCATCATCACCCTAAGTGTTTTCTCAAGGAGACATAGAAGTGGTATTGTAACGCTGATAACGGCGTCATTGCCACTGGCCATGTTGATGGAGTACTCGAAACAGCGCAACAGGGCACACAGGTCTCGCATGGAGGCCCAGTCATTGGTGGTGAAGTGGTGCTGTTCCGCAGTGGGTCTCACCCGTGCATGCTGCAGCTGAAACTCCAGTATGTCCTGCTGTGCAAGGTGGAGTTCTACCTGGTGGGCATGTCGCATATGAGGCAGTGAGCGGGAAGGCCGAAGTTACGCTGTAGCGCAGACAGGCGAGCAGCGGCAGGATGAGAACGCCGGAAGTGCGTACAGACGACCCGCACTTTATGCAGCAGTTCTGAGATGTCGGAGTAGTTGTGAATGAATTTCTGCACCACCAAATTCAGCACATGCCCCAGAGCTGCAACGAGATTTTGCCCATTATCGCACACCACCAGGCCGGGCTTTAGGCTCACCGCCAGCAACCACTCGTCGGTCTGTTGTTCTATACCCCGCCACAACTCCTGCGTGGTGTGGGGCCTGTCCCCCAAACACATGAGTTTCAGAACGGCCTGCTTACGTTTACCCCTGGCTGTGCTGAAGTTGGTGGGGAGGGTCTGTCGCTGACCAGATGAGGAGGTGGTAGAAGAGGAGGAGGAAGCCGAGTAGGAGGAGGAGGCAACAGGAGGCAAAGAATGATGCCCTATGATCCTTGGCGGTGGAAGGACATGCGCCAAACAGCTTTTTTGCCTGGGGCCCAGCCGCTACTACATTTACCCAGTGTGCAGTTAGGGAGATATAGCGTCCCTGGCTGTGCTTACTGGTCCATGTATCTGTGGTTAGGTGGACCTTGCCACAGATGGCGTTGCGCAGTGCACACTTGATTTTATCCGATACTTGGTTGTGTAGGGAAGGCACGGCTCTCCTGGAGAAGTAGTGGCGGCTGGGAACGACGTACTGTGGGATAGCAAGTGACATGAGCTGTTTAAAGCTGTCCGTTTCCACCAGCCTGAATGACAGCATTTCAAAGGCCAGTAGTTTAGAAACGCTGGCATTCAGGGCCAGTGATCGAGGGTGGCTAGGTGGGAATTTACGCTTTCTCTCCAAGGTTTGTGAGATGGAGAGCTGAACGCTTCCGTGTGACATGGTGGAGATGCTTGGTGACGGAGGTGGCGGTGTTGGTGGCACATCCTCTGTTTGCTGGGCGGCAGGTTCTAACATTCCTCCAGAGGCGGCAGCAAAAGAGGGAGCAGCAGGGGCCTGAGCTCTTATTTGGTTTTAAAGGTGCTTACTTCACTGCAGCCCGTGTCTCGCATGTAGATGCCTGGTCATGCAGGTTGTGCTAAGGTTCAGAACGTTAATGTCTCGCTTCAGTCTCTGATGGCACAGCGTGCAAACCACTCGGGTCTTGTCGTCAGCACATTGAGTGAAGAACAACTCCTTGAAGCTGTCTTTGGTGTGCTTGGTCCCTGGTGTCGGTGGCCAGTAGCAGGTGAACTGTCTTGGCGACAGCTGGTCTGCTTTTGCACCCTGCTCCATCTTTTGCTACGCTGTTGGCTCGGCCTCACCACTGCCTCTTCCTCCGAACTCTGAAAGTCAGTGGCACGACCTTCATTCCATGTGGGGTCTAGGACTTCATCGTCCCCTGCATCGTCTTCCACCCAGTCTTCCTCCCTGACCACCTTTTCGGTCTGCACACTGCAAAAAGACGCAGCAGTTGACACCTGTGTTTCGTCATCATCAGGGACGTGCTGAGGTGGTATTCCTATGTCCTCATCAGGAAACATAAGTGGTTGTGCTAATAATAATCTGGATTGGCACTCATATGGATTTTTATGGATTATTTATTGATCAACATAAAATAGGATACAATAATACCCCATAGAACAATATAAAAGATTAAAAACACAAGTCTTCTGTATATCACTGCATACACTTATAAGCCCGGACACCTTATAAACTTGATGGAGTTGTATTTAATTAATATATTCCGGCTTGAAGCGAGTGCGGTAATATCACTCTATTATGCCACCTACTAATAGGTCCCCATACACATTGTGATTGCGATAACCACACAAAACGGTTTCTAAATATAACGCTGATTGCCTGTGATTGGTTGCAACATTCTTTAGTAATTATAATGAATCTGGATATAATACTGATGTTCGCTTGCGATTGTGGATATACCGTATGTATTTGTGTCAAAAATACAATCTCGGCTTATGTCAACAATGTCCAGATTGGCAGTACTAAAGTCACCAATAGATGCTGTATTTCACAGATAAGATGTTAAATCGAGTACATGCAATAATCTGTAAATCCGGCCACCCGGTCCCTACACATTAGTCTTTGGCCGCAATTGTCTTTAGATGTTTACTCATTAAAAGCCAAACTTGTTGCGTTGTGTTGTGCCTTCCCACTTGCGTGGGCTTACCTCCACCTGTCCTGGTCCTCTAGAGGGGACTAACTCCGGTGAGCACTCGTTCTCTGGCCGGCGTCCCGGCGTTCCTCGTGCACCGTGTATTTATATAAGCTTCGTTGGCTTAACGAAGATCGGCACCCCAAGCTTAAACTTTGGAGAGAACAGTGCACTGTATCACTTGATAACCAGACTATCGTATCTAGCTATTGAAGTATATCACCCCACCTGTTGCCCGCAAGAGAAACCTCTATACTTCTGGACTTCCACATTGTGGATCACGTGACACGCCAAATACACTGTGCATGAATTAGAATACTAGATGCAGTCCTCTGATAAGGTCCTCCGCTAAACAAAGACAAATAAAACTCAAACAAGGGGCCAAAAAATTCATCTGGCTGAAAGATATCCTTTTAGGGACAGAATTACACTAGCAGATGCACAGCAGCGTGTGCAAATATAGAGGATTTAGCTTTGAGCCCTTGTATTTAGACCTGAGTGTAATATACCCTTTTACGGACAGAAATACACTTGGAGATGAACAGCAGCGTGTGCAAATATAGAGGATTTAGCTTTGAGCCCTTGTATTTAGACCTGAGGGTAATATACCCTTTTACAGACAGAAATACACTTGGAGATGAACAGCAGCGTGTGCAAATATAGAGGATTTAGCTTTGAGCCCTTGTATTTAGACCCTGAGTGTAATATACCCTTTTACGGACAGAAATACACTTGCAGATGCACAGCAAGGTGTGCAAATATAGAGGATTTAGCTTTCAGCCCTTGTATTTGGACCCTGAGTGTAATATACCCTTTTACGGACAGAATCACACTAGCAGATGCATAGCAGCGTGTGCAAATATAGAGGATTTAGCTTTCAGCCCTTGTATTTAGACCCTGACTGTAATATACCCTTTTACGAACAGAAATACACTTGGAGATACACAGCAGCATGCGCAAATATAGAGGATTTATTTTTCAGGCCTTGTATTTAGATGCTGAGTGTAATATACCCTATTATAGCAATTTCTATCCTGTGTTTCAAGGTGTGACAAATAAGCACAACCCCTGATGTAGGGTATTGCAAAAAAAAGCCTTCTATTGAACCCAAAAATGGAAGTTGAACTTGATTTTCACAGCTCGAAATATGTGCTGGTGCACCAAAAGATCATAAAATGGCCGCCGATCACCCCAGAAAAAAGTGACAGAAAAAGTTTGAGAAGGCGATGGCGCTGGCAGTAGCAACTCTGCCTTCTCGCTGTCTACCGCAGGCACAGTGACGTCACGACTAGTATCACTGGCCTTGGCGGGGTTAAGCTCTGTTCACTTAAATGAAGCTTAGCCCCACCCAGGCCAATGATACTAATCGTGACGTCACTGCGAGAAGGCTGAGGCGCTACTGCCAGCGCTGCTGCCTTCTCAAACAGCTGATTGGCGGGGGTTCCGGGTGTCGAACCCCTGCCGATCAGTTTAAATATACTGCAGAACCCCTTTAATATGCCAGATCATATGGATGGGGCATTGTGATGTCACATGGGGGGGGGGATGCAAACTTTTCTTTTGCTTAGGGTGGCAAAAATCCTTGCACCGGCCCTGTCTGTGATCCTGGGACGGCTCCCCTTACTCTTTGGACCGTAACATTCCACCTTTCATCAAAGATCAAAGGCCAGGTGTTCCCTGTTATGGTGGACAATTCCATGATAGATTCAAGGGTCACAAGGCTTGCTAGATGGGTCAAAAATGCCATTTCCTTTGCCTATTCTTCTTTGAACTAGTCTCCCCAACTGGGTTTGGGGCATATTCAATAAGAGTAGTTGCTGCCTCTTTGGCAGAAAAGGTGGATGCTTCACTGGCCCAAACCTGGAGTCCAGATTGGAGTTTTCCTCATACCTTTTTTAGATACCATAGGCTGCAAAGGATGCAGCCTTCGGGAGGAAAGTACTACATGCTGTAGTCCCCCCCACCCCCTAAAGGTTTAACTTATAGTTTATTCTCGCATGGGTGCTGTCATGAGTGAGGGGTAAACAAAAATTACTCTTACCGGTAATTGTTTTTCTTGAAACCCATGACAGCATCAGCACCCGAAATGTTCCACCCTTAACTTAATTTAATCTTTAAAAAGAAATAGGGGAAAATTTGCCAATTGGGCAAATAAATGCATGATATTGAATAGGGATATAATGTACCGAAAAGGTTCCCTGTTTTTCCATTGTCTCTTTTTTCTATTTTAAGCCTATTCTTTGGTGTTTGGCGTGCCTCCGGAGGTTTGGTTATTATTATCACTGAGGTGTGGGGGTGTGTGATCCATTTTATCTCTTCAGGTTTCCTGTCCTGGATGGGAGGACATAGTTGCATGGGTGCTCTCATGGGTTTCAAAAAACCACAGAATTGAAAAGAAAAACAACAGAATCCCACCAAGGTTTTTGTGGTTTTAACATCACCTGTGCACTAAAATGACCTGACGTCCTTATTCTGCAGCTCCATACAGAGTTGTACGAGGGCTTGTAGTTTTTATTGGTACAATTTTTGCGGTATGTACGACTTTTTGATCACTGTTATTCAATTACTTTTTTGTGTGTGTGTGGGGGGGCAAGATGACAAAAAATGGTGAATCAGGTGAATAGGATTTTTACACTGTCCATTCTGAGCTATGCCTCGTGCACAGCTCAGCAGGAGATTGCCATGGCAGGTCTAGAACACTCCAGCGTTGATTGCCGCACCTGAAGGGTTTAGTGATGGATGCCACCGCTGCTCCCTGTCATTGTGGACGGGTGTCCGCTGTATGATACACCCTCCGCATATGGAGCTTGGTCACTGCAGAACATTAAGGGGTTAATTGATTATGCACTTTATTGGGATAATTACCACATGTGTGTGTGTATCTGTATATATTGTGGGGTTTCGCTCTGGTAGATGGGGTAAGCAGACGCAGTACAGAGGCAAAATACAAGTTCTTAACTCAAACTTCAGCATTTATTCACACTTTCGGCAGTTGCACAAAACAAGACATCATTTTGCAGTCTTTGGTGTTAATTCACACTCAAATGGAAAGTTCAATTTGCACAAGTCACCTTGTTGGCAGTTCTGCCTTCAGCAGTCCACAGCATGCTTTAGGGGGCCTGTCTCCCCGGCACCTGAGTCTCAGCCCTCCTGTCCGGCATAAAACCTCAGATCCTAGCACAGAGATCCTGCTGCTGAGCCCATATGCCTCTTTAAGGACAGCCAGGTTCTGCCAAAACCTGGACCGGCAATTAATCGCCTGCCGACCGCCTAACGCAGGGCTGCGTCCAGGCGGTGGCAGGCTTGTTCCTCCTTGACGCAGCGGCGCGTCATCTCGCGAGAGGCGAGATTTGCTGTGAACGTGCGCGCGTTCACAGCAGATCGCGGCTCAGCAGTTATACTACAGCCTGCCAGCGATAATCAATCGCTGGCAGGCTGTAGATGCAAAATAAATCGCATCAAACATGTATAGCAGATGCTGTTTTGTTAACAGCGTCTGATATACCTGCTACCTGGTCCTCTAGTGGTCCCATTTGCTGTAAAGTAGCACCAAGCACCACACTACCCCCCCCCCCCCGGTCACTTATTAATCCCTTGTTAACCCCTGATCACCCCATATAGACTCCCTGTCACCCCCCCTGTCACTAATCGCCCCCCTGTAAGGCTCATTTAGACATCCGCATGTGTTTTGCGGATCCGCAAAACACGGACCCCGGCAATGTGCTTTCCGCATTTTGCAGATCCGCACATTGCCAGAACTATATAGAAAATGCTTTTTCTTGTCCGCAATTGCAGACAAGAATAGGACATGTTCTATATTATTGCGGAACGGAAGTGCAGACCCGGAAGTGCGGATATTTCTCACACCCAGCATAGGTATATGTAAAAATACACCCCAAAACACATTGCCCTACTTCTCCTGAGTACGGCGAATCCACATGTGTGACACTTTTTTGCAGCCAAGATGCGCAAAGGTGCCCTAATTCCAATGAGTACCTTTAGGATTTCACAGGGCATTTTTACGCATTTAGATTCTCACACTTTAGGGCCCCTAAAATGCCAGGGCAGTATAAATACCCCACAAGTGACCCCATTTTGGAAAGAAGACACCCCAAGGTATTCCGTGAGCGGCATGTCGAGTTCACAGAATTTTTCTTTTTTTTTGGCACAAGTTAGTGGAAATTGATATTTTATTTTATTTTCCTAACTTGTGACAAAAATAAAATTTTACATGAACTCACCATACCCCTCACGGAATACCTTGGGGTGTCTTCTTCACAATGGGGTCACTTGTGGGTATTTATACTGTCCTGGCATTTTAGAGGCCTCTAAAGCGTGAGAAGAAGTCTGGAATCTAAATGCGTAAAAATGCCCTGTGAAATCCTAAAGGTACTCATTGAATTTGGGCCCTTTAGCATCTTGGCTGCAAAAAGTGTCACTCATGTGTATCGCCGTACTCAGGAGAAGTAGGGCAATGTGTTTTGAGTGTATTTTACATATACCCATGCTGGGTGTGAGAAATATCTCTGTAAATGACAACTTTTTAAATTTTTTTACACAAAGTTGTCAGTTTACAGAGATATTTCTCTCATCCAACATGGGTATATGTAAAAATACACCCCAAAACTCATTGCCCTACTTCTCCTGAGTACGGCGATACCACATGAGTGACACTTTTTTGCAGCCTGGGTGTGCAAAGGGGCCCAAATTCCAACGAGTACCTTTAGGTTTTACAGGGATGCTCAATTTAGCCCCGCCCAAAATGCCATAACAGTAAACACACCCCACAAATGACCCCATTTTGGAAAGAAGACACCCCAAGCTATTCACTGAGGGGCATAGTGAGTCCGTGGGAGATTTTTTATTTTTTTTGCCAGAAGTTAGCAGAAATGGAAACTTTATTATTATTTTTTTTTCCTCAGAAAGTGTCATTTTCCGCTAACTTGTAAAAAAAAATGAAATGATACATGAACTCACCATGCCCCTCCGCGAATACTTTGGGGTGTCTTCTTTCTAAAATGGTGTCATTTGGGGGGTATTTATACTCCCATTCTAGCACCTGAAGAAACATGACAGGTGCTCAGAAAGTCAGAGCTGCTTCAAAATGCAGAAATTCACTTTTTTGCACCATAGTTTGTAAACGCTATAACTTTTACCCAAACCAATAAATATACACTTATTGGATTTTTTTATCAAAGACATGTAGAACAATAAATTTAGAGAAAATTTATATAGAAATGTAGTTTTAAAAAAAAAAAAATTTACAACAGAAAGTGAAAACTGTCATTTTTTTGCAAAAATTTCGGTCATTTTTTATTAATAGCAAAAAAAGTAAAAATGTCAGCAGCAATGAAATACCACCAAATGAAAGCTCTATTAGTGAGAAGAAAATGAGTTAAAATTCATTTGGGTGGTAAGTTGCATGACGGAGCAATAAACGGTGAAAGTAGCGTAGTGCAGAATTGTAAAAAGTGGCCTGGTCATTAAGGGTGTTTAAGCTAGGGGGGCTGAGGTGGTTAAAATCCAGTCCGTTATTTGACCCCACCCGGCTCCAAATCAGCCCAGCAGCACACGTTTTCCCAGACCAGACCTCACTGTGTCACTATATATATATATATATATATGCACTGTATAAGCACGTAATGTGTCTGAATGATGCTCAACATGTGTACAGTATATTCATGTAATTTGTGTATGTGTCTGTGTAGTATGTACTTACATGTGTGTTGATAGACCTTTATGTGTGTGAGTGAATCTTTCTTATTATATAGGCAGAGATCACATCATGATTGAGATATATTTTTAGTTTGTATGTTGGGAAAAATGCCAACATAAAAGGTAAATGCGTCCAGAGGCTTTTGGTCTCCATCTTGCTTCTGTACATCAGTAGTCCATACAACTATGTCCAGTAAAAAAGTCAAATGTCACTGTATGGTATCTGTCATACACATCAATTCAATGTATACATCCTGGGCGTTTATGTTAGCGCCCATAATTGTGATACAGAGCATTATATGTACAGTACATGCCGGTATTATTTATATGTATGTGGTATATGAGCAATAATATATTTACTACATCTGTGAGATAGATAGAAGGTGGGCTTTCAACTTCAATTTCTGGTGTGTTTTATGCTTAAGTGCAGTTGTGGTCGGATCGGCTATCAGAAAGGTGTACCTAACCTATCTAACCCTATCTACAACAAGCAGTAGAATTGTGCCATAACTGCTGCGGTAGGGCAGCCTAAAGGGGGCCACCCTAATATGAAATAACTGTAAGATGGTGTGGGTGGGTGAAATTAGCTGAATCGGCACTTCTCCTGAGTACGGCGATACCACATGAGTGACACTTTTTGCAGCCTGGGTGCGCAAAGGGGCCCAAATTCCAACGAGTACCTTTAGGTTTTACAGGGATGCTCAATTTAGCCCCGCCCAAAATGCCAGAACAGTAAACACACCCACAAATGACCCCATTTCGGAAAGTAGACACCCCAAGGTATTCACTGAGGGGCATAGTGAGTCCGTGGGAGATTTTATTTTTTTGCCAGAAGTTAGCAGAAATGGAAACTTTATTATTATTTTTTTCCTCAGAAAGTGTCATTTTCCGCTAACTTGTGAAAAAAATGAAATGATACATGAACTCACCATGCCCCTCCGCGAATACTTTGGGGTGTCTTCTTTCTAAAATGGTGTCATTTGGGGGTATTTATACTATCCTGGCATTCTAGCACCTGAAGAAACATGACAGGTGCTCAGAAAGTCAGAGCTGCTTCAAAATGCCGAAATTCACTTTTTGCACCATAGTTTGTAAACGCTATAACTTTTACCCAAACCAATAAATATACACTTATTGGATTTTTTTATCAAAGACATGTAGAACAATAAATTTAGAGAAAAATTTATATAGAAATGTAGTTTTTAAAAAAAAATTTACAACAGAAAGTGAAAACTGTCATTTTTTGCAAAAATTTCGGTCATTTTTGATTAATAGCAAAAAAGTAAAAATGTCAGCAGCAATGAAATACCACCAAATGAAAGCTCTATTAGTGAGAAGAAAAGGAGGTAAAATTCATTTGGGTGGTAAGTTGCATGACGGAGCAATAAACGGTGAAAGTAGCGTAGTGCAGAATTGTAAAAGTGGCCTGGTCATTAAGGGTGTTTAAGCTAGGGGGGCTGAAGTGGTTAAAATCCAGTCCGTTATTTGACCCCACCCAGCTCCAAATCAGCCCAGCAGCACACGCTGGGAGGAAAATACCTGTTTTCCCAGACCAGACCTCACTGTGTCACTATATATATATATATATATATATATATATATGCACTGTATAAGCACGTAATGTGTCTGAGTGATGCTCAACATGTGTACAGTATATTCATGTAATTTGTGTATGTGTCTGTGTAGTATGTACTTACATGTGTGTAATTTAATGATGGACCTTTATGTGTGTGAGTGACTATCTTATTTTATAGGCAGGGATCACATCATGATTGAGATATATGTTTAGTTTGTACATTGGGAAAACTGCCAACATAAAAGGTAAATGCGTCCAGAGGCTTTTGGTCTCCATCTCGCTTCTGTACATCAGTATTCCATACAACTATATCCAGTAAAAAAGTCAAATGTCACTGTATGGTATCTGTCATACACTTCAATTCAATGTATACATCCTGGGCGTTTATGTTAGAGACCATAAATGTGATATGAACAGAGCATTATATGTACAGTACATGCCGGTATTATTTATATGTATGTGGTATATGCGCAATAATATATTTACTACATCTGTGAGAATGATAGAAGGTGGGCTTTCAACTTCAATTTCTGGTGTGTTTTATGCTTAAGTGCAGTTGTGGTCGGATCGGCTATCAGAAAGGTGTACCTAACCTATCTAACCCTATCTACAACAAGCAGTAGAATTGTGCCATAACTGCTGCGGTAGGGCAGCCTAAAGGGGGCCACCCTAATATGAAATAACTGTAAGATGGTGTGGGTGGGTGAAATCAGCTGAATCGGCGTCAGCCTGGGCCCACAGGTGCCTATAAATAGCCTATCAATCAGCCAGCCTAGGCCCACAGGTGCATATAAATAGCCTTGTAGTCAGCCTCCCCTCCCACAAACACAGCAATACTTGCTTAATACTTGTGGTCGGATCGGCTATCAGAAAGGTGTACCTAACCTATCTAACCCTATCTACAACAAGCAGTAGAATTGTGCCATAACTGCTGCGGTAGGGCAGCCTAAAGGGGCCAAATAGAGCAGACCTTAGGTTAGAGCAAAATATATACATACCATTACTACACCCCCTTTGAACGTAAAAGACATTTCCCGATGAAGGTGCGAAATATATCGTACCAGTGACTACCATCTACCTTACCTCTTTGTCATGTGCACCGGCACATCGTTCTTGGAGGTGGCTGATGCGATTGAAGGAGTGGCCGGTAATCAGAAACGATTTACTCCTATGTATACTAACAACATGTGAACATATTACGAGAAGGTCTGAATCCTGAGAGCTGCAGACTGAAACAAACAATGGTGAATCTGTTGGAAAGCCTAAATGGATTCCAAGCATTCGCCCAGGGCCCTGATCGGGCACCAACTGTTCCTGGTTGCAAACTACTACACCTCTACTAATTCCCCAGGCCACACCTTTTATATATAAGGGCCAAAAAGTTAGAAGATGGCGTATGCCGTCTTTCTCTATTAGTAGATTGAGTGGAATGTATAAACTCACCAGGCCTGGGGAACCATCAACACGAATACATGGCTATTTCAATTAACGAGGTAATGTTGCCTGTAATGAGGACAGAGAACGTACACACCATACCTGCAGTTGTGACAGGAAATAAGTTTAAGGTCATGATAACTATGTATGCTGCGCCTGTAGTCGTGATAGGACTTGTCGTGTCTGTAGACGTGAGACATTGTGAATTGCGCCTTATTACTGTACCTCCTACTGGAAGACGGACTGATACCCAGGACTTAGGCCCGACACCAACACCCTCAGCCCGAGTGGCGGAAAAAGACTTGAAACCTACTTGTGGTGGGGCCACGTGGCTGACCTCAAATGGTGAAGTCATATATGAACCACTTAACAGGAGAAGCCATGCGTGAGAGACTAATGGCGGTGCCATGCGTGAGAGACTCTAATGGCGAAGTCATATGTCAAACACTTAATCGGAGAAGCCATGCGTGAGGGACTCTAATGGCGGACACTTAATCGGAGAAGCATTGCTTGAGAGACTATAATGAGTCATGTGTGTAAAACATAAACAGAGAAGCCATGCGTGAGAGACTAATGCCGGAGCCATATTTGTAACACTTAATTGGAGAAACCATGCGCAAGAGACTCTGATGGCAGAATCATATGTCTAACACTTAATTGGAGAAGCCATGCGTGAGAGACTTTAATGGCGGAGTCATATGTGTAACACTAAATCTGAGAAGCCATGCGTGAGACTCTAATGGCGGAGCCATACATGCGAGACTCTAATGGCAGATTTTTTTTTTTAATAAAGCACTTATGCAGCACCATTATGACTTGGGAACTCGCGTAACCATGAACCCCTCTGACAGGGAACCTAAGACACTAAACAGCCTACAACCATATGGTACCCCTAACGAACAACATGAAGGACGGTCAAAGGGCCCCCCGGAGCCATGAGGCCGAAGCGATCATCGGGCCCCCCGAAGCCATGAGACCCCTCAAAGCCATGAGACTGAACTGAATGACTTTACAGTGACGATAAGTAATTAAATGTGAGCCAGACCCGATGGGATATGCATAGATATTAGTGAAGCGAACCACGTGCATAAATAAACATTAACCATCCGTGAATTTGAACAGATGGGAGAAACCGAAGAGCCAGAGGCCTTGCAGTTCGCTAAGAGAAGACCCTTATCTTGACAAATGAAGGATTTGTGAAAATATAGTAGGGCCAATAGGAAATGTACTCCTATTGGCCCACTGACCGCTGAGAAGCTATTTGGTTAACTGGGGCAAGAGACCAATCTGAGTGAATATGAACCAGAAGTAAAGCGGACCAGTCTAAGTAAATGCAAACCAGGACTGAAACAAAAAAAATATATATATTTATTTATTATTTTTTCCTTTTAAATTTTATAATTTTTTTTTTTTTTTTTACTGAAGTGAACAGAAAAAGTAGAAGTAGGCCTTCGGATTGTAACAAACCAACGAGGAAATAAGCAAGCCTGAAAAGAACGCAGCTATTATGTTTATCGGGAGAGCAGTGTCAGAGCGGTGTGCTGACTGCCCTAGTGAAAATACTGGCTAAACATGATGTCGAAATAAAAAGGAAAATGTAGCTATAAGTGGAAGCAGTGTATAAACACATGGTGTAAGAACAGGTGGGTGACTGCAGCTCTGGATGTGAGTAGTGCCCAACACATGGTATGGGCGCAGCTCTGAGTGTGAGCATGAAGAGAATGATATAAAGCAGCCGTATGAATGCAAACGAAAGTGAGCAGAGTATTAACGTGATACAACAACAGATGCATGAATGCAGCTTTGGTAGTGAATGGAGTATAGGACAAAATGTAAATGCAGACACAGACGTAGCTTTTGCAGGTAACGAACCTAGCCATGATCATTCTACCATTAGTGCCCAACCCCCTTCGCCCCAGAGCGCTACAAGTCACGGACTGTGTAACCAAGTCCGATCCCACCGTGAATGCCAGCACTCGCCTGGCACCTTCTGCCATTGCCCAGGTGCGAATGAACCTCCACATAATGCTGCAGGATTTTATTTTATTTTTTTTTCATTTTTAAATGGTCACTACAACACCACCTCGTGTTCCTGTAAGAAAACATAAACGTGGTTAAACATAAACCCTGATGCAATGCCAATTAATCAACACAATAGCACAGAACCGCTGACACATGCGGGCCTAAAACATACAATTTATAGATTAAACACTTACCAGAGCATCAGAACTCAAATACTGGCGCCTTGATCAACCTGCTAGTGCCCCCATATATGGGCCACTGATACACATTCACCAACACCTTGCATGTCTGGCGCTAACTGCGGACGTGCTCCCCACATGTACAACAGGTGACAGAAAAACATGCACTTTTTTTTTTTTAATGACCCTTGATACATGACCCTTCCAGAGAGATAACTAAATAATACCATCACTTAAAGAGGACCTTTCACCTATTTAAAAACTAAAAACTAACTATATCTGTGGACAGAGCGGCGCCCAGGGGTCCCCCTGCACTTACTAGTATGTCTGGCGCCGCTCCGTTCACCCGATAGAGCTCCGTAGTCCGAGCTCCTCTGTTGTATGGGGCGGGACTTTGTATCAGGCGTGTCCCTTGCTGCAGAGCTGGCCAATCACAGCGCACAGCTCATGTTGTGCGCTGTGATTGGCCAGCTCTGCAGCAAGGGACACGCCTGATACAAAGTCCCCGCCCCATACAACAGAGGGAGCTCGGACACCGGAGCCTATACCGGGCGAACGGAGCGGTGCCCAGACATACTAGTAAGTGCAGGGGGCACCCATGGGTGCCGCTCTGCCCACAGATATAGTTAGTTTTTAGTTTTTAAATAGGTGAAAGGTCCTCTTTAAACACAGCATGCGTAGCTTGGAGACATGCCTCACGTATGATACAGATATCAGAAAACATGCGACCATACCTACTCTAGGCGCATGCAACACCAATAACTATATGCAATAGCCCCCAACATGCCCCTAAACAGCCGGACAAAAATACTAACAACAGTCACTTGACCATTAGCGCCCAACTTTCTTCGTCCCAGAGCATTACGAATCGCATACCGCAGTGTCGGGTCTCGTGCCAACAAGTGCGATTCTACAGTGAATGCCAGCACTCGTCTGGCACTTTGTCGCTGCCCAGGCATGAATGAGCCTGCACATGATGCAGCTGCGTGTTTTTTTTTCTTTCTTTGCCTCATTGACCATTGATACACAACACTTAAACACAGCGTACATAGCTTGAGCCAACTGCAGACACGCACCCCAAATGTAAACCAGGTATCAGAGACATACAACCATACCTACTCTAGGCGCATGCTACCCTGATAACTGTATGCAATGGCCCCTGCAGGCCTCTGAAAAGCCAGACAAACAATACTGACGCCATCGCTTGAGCATTAGCGCCCAAAACTCTGCTTCATCCCAGAGTGCTACATGTCGCGGACCACAGCGTGGGTCCCGTGCAAACCACTCCGATCCTACCATGAATACCAGCGCCTTCCTGAGAGATTCTGCTGTCTCCCAGCCGTAAGGAGTCTCTATACCATGCTGCTGTATCCTAGAGCTGACCCACAGGTAGTGAAATCAGCTGAATCGGCGTCAGACTGGGCCCATGGTGCCTGTAAATAGCCTATCAATCAGCCAGCCTAGGCCCACAGGTGCATATAAATAGCCTTGTAGTCAGCCTCCTCTCCCACAAACACAGCAATACTTGCTTAATACTTAGCGGTCAGTGTGTAAGACGGACACCAGCTTATAGCTGTCACGCGCCTGCCCTGTGAATGTGCGGAGGTCTGTCAGACTGGCTGCACATGTCTGACTTCTCTGTTTGTTTTGGTTTGGGTTTGAGCTGGATCCACCTTCCCTCAGGTGTACTGGGTTTGATTGCTAGTGAGGTTATTTATCCTTCTCCCAGTGGCCTGTGCGGGTTATAGTTCTTTCCTGTGAGCGCTGGATGTGTGGTGGATTGTCTGCTCCAGCTCTGCTCTAGATAAGTCCTTTCTGTTATTTCTTATTGTGTCTTTTATCTAGGCCTCTAGGGAGACACTTGCTTCCTCCGGGTCTGAAGAAGCAGGTTGCCTCTTTCCTTTTCCCTACAGCTTAGGGTTTGCCCAGGGTGTACAGATTTAGGCATGAGGGCATGTGCATATCCACCATTAGGGTATGCACATGGGCACAGCAGTTTAGGGAAAGCTTTTAGGGATCGCTAGGAGGAGACCCTTTTCTCCCTAGCTTTTGGGCCTAGTCATTTGTTCTGTTTGCTTTCCTGTGTTCGGTTATTTCCTTGTACCTATTGGGACATTATAACCTGTCAAAACCGTCATTTCTCTAATGTTTGCAAAATGGAGGCTATGGATGCTTTGGTTAATCATATGCAGGGATTATCGCTGGAGGTTGCTGACCTCCGCAGATGAGAATGCTCTGGCCTCTGGTGCTGTTGGAGGAAATCAGCTCTGCCTAGAGCCTAAAGTCGCTCTTCCTGATAGGTTCTCAGGGGGTGGTGATTACTTTATTCTGTTCAGGGAGTCCTGCAGGTTGTATTTTCGTCTGCGGCTGATTTCATCTGGTGACGAGAATCAAATAGTGGGGATCATTATATCTCTGCTCAAAGGGGACACGCAGTCCTGGGCTTTTTCTCTGCCGACCAGTTCACCATCCCTCCGGTCGGTGGATGAATTTTTTAGAGCATTGGGCCTGATTTTATGATGACCCAGACCGGGTCTCTATGGCTGTATCTAAGTTGCGCAGTTTGTTACAGGGAGAATGTATTGCGGAGTCGTATTGTGCAGAATTTAGAAGATGGGCGACTGACTCCACTGGGGTGGAATGATCCTGCACTCTGGAGTCAGTTTTGTCAGGGGCTATCTGAGAGGTTGAAAGATGCCCTTGCTTTTTATGAGTATCCCGATTTATTGGAGACGGCCATGTCTTTGGCGGTGCGGCTTGATAGACGTCTTAGAGGTATAAGATTCCTCTCGAACGGGGTTCCCATCTGAAAGTTGATCCGTCCCACCTATTCCCCGGGGTAATTTGGCATTTAAATCTGGGGTAGGAGAAGAACCTATGCAGTTAGGCCAGGTTTCCTTTCGCTCAGGTGATAGGGATTTTAGGAAGCTGAATAAGCTATGTTACTTCTTTGGAAAAGAAGGTCATTTTGTTTATGCGTGTCCTTCTGTTAAACCTCAAGGCGGTAATGAAAAACTATGGAGGTATTCACATAAAGAGAGAAAAAAAACTTCCCTGACTCTTGTTAGTGTGAATGGGGAGTCTGGGCAAAAAAATATGCATTCTCCCTGCAATACCCGTTTCCTCCTGCCTCCTGTCTTACTCATATCGTTCATGACATTCAGTTAAGGGTGGGTGATTCACATGTGGAGTCCATTTCTTGTTTTGTTATGAAGGGCTTGCCTGCTCCGATGGTTCTAGGTTTACCGTGGTTGATAAAGCATAACCGTACTATTGACTGGCAAACAACACAAATCAGTAGCTGGAGTGAATTTTGTACGGACAACTGTCTTTGCGCTTCTATCTCAGGGGTGTCAACTACGGTCCTACCTCAGTTTCTCTCTGATTTTGCGGACGTGTTCTCGGTGGGTGGAGTTCAGGAGTTGCCTCCCCATCGAGAATATGATTGTCCGGTCAATCTCATCCCTGGAGCTAAATTGCCCAAATCTCGGCTATATAACCTTTCCCAACCTGAAAGAGAAGCTATGTGGGAGTATATTGCCAAGAGTTTGGCAAAGGGACATATTAGGCCATCTAAGTCCCCTGTGGCCGCTAGCTTCTTTTTCGTAAAAAAGAAAGACGGATCACTTAGACCCTGTTTAGATTTCCAGGAACTGAATCTCATTACGGTCCGTGATCCGCATCCCCTTCCTTTGATTTCTGATCTTTTTGATCAAATTGTGGGAGCCAAGGTGTTCTCCAAGTTGGATTTAAGAGGTGCTTATAATCTGATCAGAATTAAGGAAGGAGATGAGTGGTAAACGGCCTTCAATACACCCGAAGGTCATTTCGAGAATCTTGTCATGCCCTTTGGTTTAACTAATGCACCAGCGGTCTTTCAGCGATTTATCAATGATATTTTTCATCATTTAGTGGGAAGGTTCATTGTTGTTTACCTTTATGACATACTAATTTACTCACCCGATTTGGAGACCCATCAGGATCACGTGAGACAGGTGTTGTCGATCCTTCGGGAGAATAAATTGTATGCAAAATTGGAAAAATGTGTATTTGCTGTCCAGGAGCTACCATTTTTGGAATACCTGCTTTCTGACCCTGGTTTTCGTATGGACCCCGTAAAGGTCCGGGCGGTACTGGAATGGAACCGGCTTGAGAATCAGAAAGCTCTGATACGGTGTTTGGGTTTTACCAATTACTACAGAAAATTCATCTTGAATTATTCCACCATTGTAAAACCTTTGACAGATATGACTAAAAAAGGCGCCAACTTCTCTGTCTGCTCGGATGAGGCATTACAGGCCTTTTCTGCTATTAAGAAATGTTTTGCGTCTGCTCCCATTCTGATGCAACCTGATGTGTCTCAACCGTTCGTCGTGGAGGTTGATGCATCAGAAGTGGGGGTCGGAGCAGTTCTGTCGCAGGGTCCATCCCCTAGCAAATGGCGTCCGTGTGTTTTTTTTTTTCCAAGAAACTCTTGGCTGCTGAAAGAAATTATGATGTAGGACATAGAGAATTACTGTCCATCAAATTGGCGTCATTGGTTGGAAGGGGCTACTTATCCTATTACGGTATATACTGACCACAAAAATTTGGCTTACCTGCAGTCTGCTAATTGCCTGAATCCTAGATAGGAAAAAAAGGGTGTTATGCAGCAGCACTCTGCAAACACAAATAATGTACAATAATGCGATAGGAACCCGTCTAATCGAGATCGCTGTGACGTTTGGCAGACGGGCTCAAATAATTTTGTACAAAATAATTTGCCAAGCATCTCATTTGCAAAACAAAGTAGCATTAGAGTTGTTTCGGTACCAAAATTTGGATTCGGTATCGATACCATAAAAAAGTATTGCAATACTCGATACCATTCGATACCACGCAAAAAAAAAAAAAAAGCCAAAAAAAGCCACGTGCATTCCTCATTTTATGGAACGTCCGGCCAATGATACAACAGTCCGATCCTATTTTTTTTTTTCTTTTATGGACGTTCACCGCTTAAAAGAGGATTTTTTAATAGTTTTGACTTGAGACGTAGCGATATCTAATATTTTATTTATTGTTTATATATTTTATATGTAAAATTGGGAAAGGGGGTGATTTATACTTAATATTTTGGTGTACTTTTTAACTTTTTTTTTTTTACAGTTTATTTATTAACTATTTCCCACTTAGGGGCTAGAACCTTGGATCTTTTCATCCTATGCACTCTAATAGAGCTCTATCAGGGTGAATAGGACTTCACCCTCTCCCTGCTGCCCTGTGCTCTGTGCACACAGCAGCAGGGAGCTGACCATGGCAGCCAGGACTTCAGTAGCGTTCTGGTTGCCATGGTAACCGATCGGAGCCCCAGCATTACACTGCTGGGGCTCCGATCACTACCACTGCCACCAATGAGGAGGAGGTGAGAGAACCCTGTGGCCACTGCCATCAATGATTTTAATATTGGGGGGAGGGAGGAATGGGGGATGGGGGGGCGCACTGGCCACCAATGTATTTAATACTGGGGAAAGGGGGGGGACACTGGCCAATGTCTTTAATACTGGGGAGGGGGCGCACTGGCCACCAATGAGGAGTGACGTTTACTATACAAATGCAGGCAGAAGAAACTCATTGCCGGCACCTGCCTGTGACCGGGCGCTGCAATCCGCGCAGTTAACCCCTCAGGTGCCGCACCTGAGGGGTTAATTCCTGCGGATCACAGCGCTGGTCACAGGCAGGTGCAGGCAATGAGTTTCTTCTGCCTGCATTTGTATAGTAAACGTCACTCCTCATTGGTGGCCAGTGACCCCGCTTGCTCCTCCGGTCTCTCTTCATTGGTGGAAGCAGCACAGGGTGAGGGAGAGACTGCTTCCTTCTCCCCGTGCTGCTGAGGGAACATGGCCGCGCTGAGAGCGGCGCAGCCACGTTCTCTGATACTGGGCTGTGCAGCAGCACAGCCCAGTATCGATAAAATACTAATCTTGGTATTGAGCTCGATACCAGAGAAAAGTATCGATTGGGTATCGAAACTTCGATACCCGAAACAACCCTAGGTAGCATTAGCACCAGAATGTTTTCTATGGCATTATTGTACATTATTTTTGTTTGCAGAGTACTGCTGCATAACCAGCATGTTTGTTTTAAGCCATGGCAGCGCGCACCTGTACATAGGAATGTGCTGACTGGCCCACTTTTTCTTTGCTGAATCCTAGACAGGCTAGATGGTCACTGTTTTTTACTAGGTTAAATTCTGTGGTCACCTTTCGCCCTGGGGTTAAAAACGTCAAGGCACGTCACGTAGTTTTCCTGGAGGGAGTGATTCGTAGGATCCTGCTCTGATTTTGGCTGATGGGGTGGCGGTCTCCGCTCTGTACACCGAGTTGGAGATGGAGGTGTTGGGGACCTAGGAGGAGGCTCCTGATTCGTGTCCTCCAGACAAGTTGTTTGTTCTTGCTGAACTGCGATACAAGGTGTTCAAGGAACATCATGATACTGTGCTTGCGGGACATCCTGGAAGCAAATCCACCATAGATCTTATTTCCCGGAGATTCTGGTGGCCTGGGTTGCGCGAGGGTGTGGAGGGTTATGTGGCAGCTTGTGAGACCTGTGCACGTGCGAAGGTGGCTCACACTCGGCCTTCAGGATCCTTTCTTCCTTTGTCCATCCCGCCTCGTCCTTGTACGCATTTGTCCGTGGATTTTATTACCGATTTACCGAGTTCCTCTGGGAAAACTGTGATTTTGGTGGTAGTGGACCCCTTCAGTAAGATGGCCCTTTGTACCGTTACCTAGCTTGCCCAATGCCAAAACTCTCGCTCAGGTTTTTATTCATAACATTGTGAAACTACATGGCATTCCCTCTGATGTGGTGTCTGATAGGGGGACGCAATTTGTTTCCAGGTTTTGGAGGGCGTTCTGTTCTCGTCTGGATATTCAACTGTCTTTCTCTTCGGCTTTTCATCCCCAGTTGAGTGGTCAGACAGAGCGCACTAACCAAAACCTGGAGACCTATTTGAGGGGTTTTGTTGCCAAAAATCAGGATGACTGGTCCTCGTTCTTGTCTCTAGCCGAATTTGCCTTGAATAACCATAGACAGGAGTCCACTGGTAAGTTGCAATTTTTTGGTTTTCACCCACAGTTTGGTACTTTTTCTGGGACTGGATCTTCTGGGATGCCAGAAGAGGAGACATTCTCTTCCGCCTTGTCATCTATCTGTTGGAAGATCCAAGTTAATTTGGAAAACATGGGTGAAAGATATAAACGGATGGTTGACAGGAGACTTATGACGGGTACGGAACTGTGTGTGGGTGATTCATTGTGGTTATCCACTAAAAACATTAAGCTGAAGGTACCATTTTGGAAATTGGGTCCAAGATTTTTTGGTCCTTGCAAAATCTTTGCTATTGTCAACCCGGTGGTATTTCATCTGGATCTTTCGCAGATCTGGAAGATCCATAATGTGTTTCACAGGTCCTTATTGAAGAAATATGTGGAACCTGTGGAACCATCTCCATTGCCACCTCCCCCTGTCCTAGTGGATGGCAATTTGGAGTTTGAGATCTCTAGGATTCTCGACTCACGTGTTCTTCTGGGTTCCCTTCAGTACCTGGTACACTGGAAGGTATACGGTCCCGAGGAAAGAATGTGGGTTCTGGCTACTGATATTGGTGTAAAACTTGGTCCGGGGTGTCCGGAGGTCAACCGTAGAATGGGGGGGGGGGGTACTGTCACGCCCTGCCCTGTGACTGTGCGGAGATCTGTCAGACTGGCTGCATATGTCTGACTTCTCTGTTTGTTTTGGTTTGGGTTTGAGCTGGATCCACCTTCCCTCAGGTGTACTGGGTTTGATTGTTAGTGAGGCTATTTATCCCTTCTTCTCCCAGTGGCCTGTGCGGGTTATAGTTCTTTCCTGTGAGCTCTGGATGTGTGGCGGATTGTCTGCTCCAGCTCTGCTCTAGATAAGTCCTCTCTGTTATTTCTTATTGTGTCTTTTATCTAGGCCTCTAGGGAGACGCTTGCTTCCTCCGGGTCTGAAGAAGCAGGTTGCCTCTTTCCTTTTTCCTACAGCTTAGGGTTTGCCCAGGGTGTACAGATTTAGGCATGAGGGCATGTGCATATCCACCATTGGGGTATGCACATGGGCACAGCAGTTTAGGGAAAGCTTTTAGGGATCGCTAGGAGGAGACCCTTTTTCTCCCTAGCTTTTGGGCCTAGTCATTTGTTTTGTTTGTTTTCCTGTGTTCGGTTATTTCCTCGCTTACCTACCTATCGTGACAATAGCACTGACTCACAGATCCCTTGTGAACCTATGAAGATGCTGGCTTCAGCACAAGAGCGGAAAATACAAGTGAACAGCCTGGTGACCTAACATCATCATCTACTGGTCCAGGCTACTGGTCTGCAATCAGATTGTGATCGGTTTTCCCATAGTCAGTTGTTAGTTGAATTTTGCTCCATGACTTGTAATTTGTATGGATTTTCTTTATATAGAACTGTTAGCAAATATATATAATTTTATGGTTCTATTATTTAAAAATGATAAAACTCAGATTTATTCTTGGCAGATGACTGTACCAGGAGCTCAGAGAAACATGTGATGTTGTCAGATTTTGGAACAGATGATTGTGGTGTCACAGAAGATACACATGAAGAGCAAGCCATTATCTCAGATGTATCCTCAGCCTTTCACAGCAAAGATCTATCATCTGATCCTTTGGATGGATTTCAATCTTCTGATTCATCACAGACTGTTAAGCAAAATAAAAGCCACAGAAGAAGTGTTCATCATCAAAGAAGTCACACAGCGGAGAATGCTCTTTCATGCTCAGAATGTGTGAAATTTTCTAAATCTAAATCCGATCTTACTAGACATAAGAGAACTCACACAGGAGCGAAGCCATTTTCATGTTCAGAATGTGAAAAATATTTTAACTTTAAATCAGATCTTGTTAGACATGAGAGAACTCACACAGGGGAGAAGCCATTTTCATGTTCAGAATGTGGGAAATGTTTTACTGATAAATCACATCTTGTAAGACATCAAAGAATTCACACAGGGGAGAAGCCATTTTCATGCTCCGAATGTGGGAAATGTTTTCAGCAGAAATCACTACTTCTTAAGCATCAGATAAGTCACACAGGGGAGAAGCCATTTTCTTGTTTTGAATGTGGGAAATATTTTACTGAAAAATCAACTCTTGTTAAACATCAGAGAAGTCACACAGGGGAGAAGCCATTTTCCTGTTTAGAATGTGGGAAATGTTTTACTCGTAAATCCATTCTTGTTATACATGAGAAAAGTCACACAGGGGAGAATCCATTTTCTTGTTTAGAATGTGGGAAAACTTTAATAAATAAATCAAATCTAGTTGCACATCAGAGAATTCACACAGGGGAGAAGCCATTTTCTTGTTTAGAATGTGGGAAATTTTACACGCAGAAATCACATCTTGTTACACATGAGAGAAGTCACACAGGGGAGAAGCCATTTTCTTGTTTAGAATGTGGGAAATCTTACACACAGAAATCACATCTTGTTACACATGAGAGAAGTCACACAGGGGAGAAGCCATTTTCTTGTTTAGAATGTGGGAAATCTTACACACAGAAATCATGTCTTGTTATACATGAGCGAAGTCACACAGGGAAGAAGCCATTTTCTTGTTTAGTATGTGGAAAATCTTACACACAGAAATCATGTCTTGTTAAACATCAGAGAATTCACACAGGGGAGAAACCATTTTCGTGTTCAGAATGTGAAAAACATTTTAACTCTAAATCACATCTTGTTAGACATAAGAGAACTCACACAGGGGAGAAGCCATTTTCATGCTCAGAATGTGAAAAACATTTTAACCGTAAATCACATCTTGTTAGACATAAGAGAACTCACACAGGGGAGAAGCCATTTTCTTGTTCAGAATGTGGGAAATGTTTTACTAAGAAATCAACTCTTGTTAAACATCAGAGAATTCACACTTGAAAGAAGCGATTTTAATGTTCAGAATGTGATAACTAGAGATAAGGGAACTTTTGAAAAATTCAATTCTGCAGCTTGGTCAGAGTTCAACAAGAAATTTCATTTGTTCTGAATTAATTTGTCACAAATCACTATGTTAAAACCCCATTCAGCCTATTAATGAGACCATTTTAACGGCCCCTCAGACCGAAGTGCACCCATATAACAGCCATAAAAAATCTGTAATTGCACAGCAGAGAGCCTACAGAAGAAAAATGTTTTTCTACTAAGGGATTTCTTTCAATTTTGTCAACTTGCATTACAAGTTGTAGTTTTTATGGTGCCATTTTGGGGTACACATGAACTCCTAATTAACTTTTTAAAGTTTTACTTCTGTTGCACAATAAAAACCTTATTTTTTTAAAGTAGAAAATATTTTTGCAATGCCAAATTTTTCTTTCCATGGAGCTGTATGAAGGCTTGATTTTTGTGGGATGACTTGTTTTTATTGGTTTCCTTTTGGGATATACTTGTATTGGCCTGCAATCCGTAAAAAATGTCTAAAAATAGGACGTGTCCTATTTTTTGCGGAGCAGACTCACGGATTGGAAGCCCACAGAAACACTCAGAAGCTCGTCCAAGGACTTTGGGGTCTGTGCCTCCACACTGTAAAAGATTAAACATATCCTATCTTTTGTATTTTGCGGATTTCGGACCCATTCAAGTCAATGGGTTCGAACCGCCATACGGACTTCACATGGCCGGTACCCATATTTTGCGGACCACTATTTGCAGTCTGCAACAGGGGAGTGGCAACCATACGTTTGTGTGAATGAACCCTAAAATCAGGACCTGAGCTCTAGAGTCCACCACTAAATGTAATGCACGCGTTCTGAGGTCCTGAGTAATTTTAAGTGAAGTACTGCATGAAACAAAGTAAATGACCCTGCGCTGTAATCAGGGGATCCGTCACATAATTCCCTTAGACTTTATATAACTGTGTCAAACGTGTTGTTACCATTTGTTAAAAAATATCAGCATTTTGGGCCTATGTCTGTTTTTTCTTTAGATTATAAGATATGGCCCCAGAACCTATGGAGTTAAGGAAGAGTTGGTGGTCACTGTGTGAGGGGAGACTTCCACCATGGATACCAGACTTTGTGGAATCTTTTAGGACCCTTCGAGGGTCATTTATCAAAGAGACTTTTTACTCTGGTCTTTGATAGCCGCTACACTGCCGAAGGATGTGCCTACTATATCCCAAAACATACACTTCATTATAACTTAGGCGTATACTCTGGCAGTGTGCGTCTGAAGTGAAATTCTACTCCACTTCCTGAGTGGAGTAAATTTTAGACAACTTTTACACCTGAAATTGGTTAAATGTTTGTGGCCCTAGTGTTGAGAAGAGTGAAAAATGTATGAGTGATAAAGTATTGTCACATACTGTAGGCTTGGCCTTGTACCACCTGCCTTGCTTCGGTCCCGCTGTCAATATACACTTTGATCTCACTGCTGGCCGCAGTGGTGACCTGCTGCCCTTGGATCATGGCAATTGGGCACAGATGCAAAATGAGCAGATCAACACTGTGGCTAGCAATTTGCTGCAAAGCGCCTATTGGCAGCAGCAGACCTGTGCAAGGCCAGGGAATAAAAGAGTCAGGACCCAGTACCGGGGAGCAGGTAAGTATGCTCCCCTTTGCAGGTCTTCTTAGAAGAGGGGGCTGCCAAAAACAAAAAAGTTGCCTTTTTAAAACCATCAACATTTCAGCCACAAAAGGCTGTTTTGGTTTTACCATGAGGACGAACAAGGAATGCAACTCAAACACCAGTTTTACCAAAAATATATTTTTTTACTACTCTAAAAGGGCCATAAGGTGGGCATAACTACTGTGAAGGGCCACAAGGTGAGCATTAGTACTATGTGGTTTCATTAAGGGGAAATGCTCTTATGGCTATGCTGCTCTGTGGCAATTTTGCCGTGGCGGCTGGCTGCATGTTCCTGAGTATACCGGCTGCAGGTTGACGCCTGTTTAGGCTGGTTGCTCGGGACTGTGTGCTGGCGGTGATACTGCCTTGCACGCAATTCGTATACTTTCTCCTCCTGTTGGCTATTCCGGTTGCCATGGGCAATGCCCGTATGCAGCTTCCTTGCTTGCAGGGTTTTCCTGACCTGTAAGGGTTAACTGCCCTGAGAGGTGCTGATGGGGTTAATGCTCCATGTGGTGTTCCGTGGGTGTGGCCTCCCAGCTGCACTCATGGGGCTGGGATTTATCCCTCTGTGCTCTCAGTGTCTGGTTCAGTCTTCCTTGTCTTGTCTTGTTAGGTGGTTCACCGTTCTGCTCCCTGTTCTGTTAGTCCTAGTTTGCCTTGCATTTTCATGTTTCCTGTCCATGCCTGATTTCTGTCTTGCTTTGTCCCCTTTCGGCTTACCCTTGGGGCTCTGCCTGTCATGCCTCGGTGTTGTACTGCCTTGCTCTGCGTTGATGTTGTTCCCGGCCATGTCGGGTTTGTCTGTACCTGATCATGTCCAGCGCCTAGTAGAGCGTATCTGCATTTGACTCATTTTCCTGTCTGGCCCTGCCCTTTATGTTTTTTTCTGTGGCAGTCTTTACTGTTCCTGGCATTCTGCTCATATTTTGTTCAGTCTTGCCTGTCTTATGTTATGCCTTGTTCTTGTTATGTTCATGCCTGTGAATCTGTTATTTCTGTTGCAGCGTCCCACTGGTTATATTTACGTGGGCATTGCAAAGTATATTGTATTTTGTGTCATATTTCATCGTATGTCATGCTGTGTTCTCTATTTGCAGTACAATCCCTGTTAACAGGCTGTAGGGTGCAGTGCATGCATCCACCACTAGATGGGGATAGCATCACTATATATATACCTCAGTTCAGAACTAGTCAGGGAGTCTGTTAGAATAAGCCACTTGAGAAAGTGAGTCGTGAGTGAGCCCTAGAAGGGGCATGGTGGAGAGGGAATTGAGGAAGAAGTAGTACAAACCCAAAGGATAACAGCCGCTATTCCAGGCATCAAGGACCTTTGGAGTCAAGGTGAAGGACTTATCAGCCACCGGCAACCTCAGACTATACTGGGATAAAAGGGACCAGAAGCAAAGTCACCTACCAGTAAGAACAAAATATATAGCCTAGCCTGAGAAACGTACACATAGCCTGTTTGCCTTGGATTCAGAGCAATCTATCTCTATATGTTTAAAGACTGTATTACTTCTGGAAGTAATCAACTTGGATTCAACTTGTGTTCTGCTCCTCAATTACTACTACTATTCCTTCCATTGTAGTACCACAACGGTACTGGCGTCACGACTAAAGGGACCTAGCCATAAGCACATAAAGCCAAGTTACCACCAAGGGCACCTCAGCCATCATCTGGCCTGTGTCCCTTACATCAGAGTGTGCCCCGGAGTCAATGGGGACCCGAACTTTTGGGCACTAAAAAGGCTGTAAAATAGTCCAGGAAAGGGCTAGAGGGCTGCAAAAGGCAGCAAAATGTAGGTAAATGCCCTGCAAACAAATGTGGATAGGGAAATGAATTAAAATAAAATAAATAAAAATTAACCAATATCAATTGGAGAGAGGTCCCATAGCAGAGATTCATGCGTCATATCACCTACCACTGGAGAAGGCCACTTTCAGTTATTTCGGCCCCAGCACCCAGACAGAGGAGAAAGGTCCCACAGCAAGGAATAAGGCGTGATATCACCCACCACTGAAGAAGGCCACTTTCAGTTATTTCGGCCCAGCACCCAGACCGAGGAGAGAGGTCCCACAGCAAGGAATCATGCGTCATTTCACCCACCACTAGAGAATTCCACTTTCAGTTATTTAGGCCCGCAGCACCCAGACAGAGGAGAGAGGTCCCACAGCAAGGAATAAGACGTCATATCACCCACCACTGGAGAAGGCCACTTTCAGTTATTTCGGCCCCAGCACCGAGACAGAGGAGAGAGGTCCCACAGCAAGGAATCATGCGTCATATCACCCACCACTGGAGAAGGCCACTTTCAGTTATTTCGGCCCAGCACCCAGACAGTGGAGAGGTTCATTCAACTTTGGGTTGCACCGCAAGATCATGGTAAAGTTAAAAAAATGAGGATTCAATAAAGAAGTGCCCCGGAGTACAAGAATACATGGTTGAGGGGGAGGCAGTTATAAATGTCTATTCTGCACAAGGGAGGCACAGGTCATGTGGGATCCATGCCTGGTTCATTTTTATGAACGTCAGCTTGTCCACGTTGGCTGTGGACAGGCGGCTGCGTTTGTCAGTAATAACGCCCCTTGCCGTGCTGAATACACGTTCAGACAAAACGCTGGCCACCGGGCAGGCCAGCACCTCCAAGGCATAAAATGCTAACTCTGGCCACGTGGACAATTTGGAGACCCAGAAGTTGAATGGGGCCGAACCATCAGTCAGTACATGGAGGGTTGTGCAGACGTACTGTTCAACCATGTTAGTGAAATGCTGCCTCCTGCTAACACGTTCCGTATCAGGTGGTGGTGCAGTTAGCTGTGGCGTGGAGACAAAACTTTTCCACATTTCTGCCATGCTAACCCTGCCCTCAGAGGAGCTGTCCATGACACTGCTGCGTTGGCGACCTCTTGCTCCTCCTCTGCCTTCGCCTTGGGCTTCCACCTGTTCCCCTGTGACATTTGGGAATGCTCTCAGGAGCGCTTCTACCAGCGTGCGCTTGTACTCGCGCATCTTCCTATCACGCTCCAGTGCAGGAAGTAAGGTGGGCACATTGTCTTTGTACCGGGGATCCAGCAGGGTGGCAACCCAGTAGTCCGCACACGTTAAAATGTGGGCAACTCTGCTGTCGTTGCGCAGGCACTGCAGCATGTAGTCGCTCATGTGTGCCAGGCTCCCCAGAGGTAAGGACAAGCTGTCCTCTGTGGGAGGCGTATCGTCATCGTCCTCTGTATCCCCCCCAGCCACGCACCAGTGATGGGCCTGAGCTGTGTCGGGTGCCACCCCGCTGTGAACCTGCTTCATCCTCATCCTCCTCCACCTCCTCCTCATCCTCCTCGTCCTCCAGTAGTGGGCCCTGGCTGGCCACATTTGTACCTAGCCTTTGCTGTTGCAAAAAACCTCCCTCTGAGCCACTTCTAACAGACTGGCCTGAAAATGCTAAAAATGACCCCTCATCCTCCTCCTCCTCCTCCTGGGCCACCTCCTCTTCCATCATCGCCCTAAGCATTTTCTCAAGGAGACATAGAAGTGGTATTGTAACGCTGATAACGGTGTCATCGCCACTGGCCATGTTGGTGGAGTACTCGAAACAGCGCAACAGGGCACACAGGTCTCACATAGAGGCCCAAACATTGGTGGTGAAGTGGTGCTGTTCGCAGTGCGACTGACGCGTGCGTGCTGCAGCTGAAACTCCACTATGGCCTGCAGCTGCTCGCACAGTCTCTCCAGCATGTGCAAGGTGGAGTTCCACCTGAAGCGGTGAGCGGGAAGGCCGAAGTTCAGCTGTAGCGCAGACAGGCGAGCAGCGGCAGGATGTGAACGCCGGAAGCGCGCACAGACGGCCTGCACTTTATGCAGCAGCTCTGACATGTCGGGGTAGTTGTGAATGAACTTCTGCACCACCAAATTCAGTACATGCGCCAGGCAAGGGATGTGCGTCAAACCGGCTAGTCCCAGAGCTGCGACGAGATTTCGCCCATTATCGCACACCACCAGGCCGGGCTTGAGGCCTACCGGCAGCAACCACTGGTCGGTCTGTTGTTCAATACCCCGCCACAACTCCTGCGCAGTGTGGGGCATGTCCCCCAAACATATGAGTTTCAGAATGGCCTGCTGACGTTTACCCCGGGCTGTGCTGAAGTTGGTGGTAAAGGTGTGTGGCTGACTGGATGAGCTGGTGGAAGCAGAGGAGGAGGAAGCCGAGTAGGAGGAGGAGGCAACAGGAGGCAAAGAATGATGCCCTGCGATCCTTTGCGGTGGAAGGACGTGCGCCAAGAAACTCTCCGACCTGGGGCCCAGCCGCCACTACATTTACCCAGTGTGCAGTTAGGGAGATATAGCGTCCCTGGCCGTGCTTACTGGTCCACGTATCTGTGGTTAGATGGACCTTGCCACAGATGGCGTTGCGCAGTGCACACTTGATTTTATCGGATACTTGGTTGTGCAGGGAAGGCACGGCTCTCTTGGAGAAGTAGTGGCGGCTGGGAAGAACATACGGTGGGACAGCCATGGACATCAGCTGTTTGAAGCTGTCTGTGTCCACCAGCCTGAATGACAGCATTTCAAAGGCCAGTAGTTTAGAAATGCTGGCATTCAGGCCCAGGGCTCGAGGGTGGCTAGGTGGGAATTTACGCTTTCTCTCCAAGGTTTGTGAGATGGAGAGCTGAAAGCTGCCATGTGACATGGTGGAGATGCTTGGTGACGGAGGTGGTGGTGTTGGTGGCACATCCCTCTGTTTGGTGGGCGGCAGGTGCCAATATTCCTCCCGAGGCGGAGGAAGAGGCCGAGGCAGCAGCAGAAGAGGTAGCAGGGGGAGCAAGAGTAATTTCCTTGCCTTTTAAGGTGTTTACTCCACTGCAGTTCATGCTTTGCATGTAGATGCCTGGTCATGCAGGTTGTGCTAAGGTTCAGAACGTTAATGCCTCGCTTCAGGCTCTGACGGCACAGCGTGCAAACCACTCAGGTCTTGTCGTCAGCACATTGTTTAAAGAAGTGCCATGCCAGGGAACTCCTTGAAGCTGCCTTTGGGTTGCTCGGTCCCTGGTGTCGGTGGCCAGTAGCAGGCGAACTCTCTTGGATGCGGCTGTTCTGCTTTTGCCCCCTGCTCTCTCTTTTGCTACGCTGTTGGCTCGGTCTCACCACTGCCTCTTCCTCTGAACTATGAAAGTCAGTGGCACGACTTTCATTCCATGTGGGGTCTAGGACCTCATCGTCCCCTGCATCGTCTTCCACACAGTCTTCCTCCCTGACCTCCTGTTCGGTCTGCACACTGCAGAAAGACGCAGCAGTTGGCATCTGTGTTTCATCATCATCAGAGACGTGCGGACTCCGATGAGGTGGTATTCCCATGTCCTCATCATTAGGAAACATCAGTGGTTGTGCATCAGTGCATTCTATGTCTTCCACCACTGGGGAAGGGCTAGGTGGATTCCCTTGGGAAACCCTGCCAGCATAGTCTTCAAACAGCATAAGAGACTGCTGTATAACTTGAGGCTCAAACAGTTTCCCTGATATGCATAGGGGTGATGTGACAGACTGATGGGCTTGGTTTTCAGCCGCCACCTGTGCGCTTTCTACAGAAGACTGGGTGGGAGATAATGTTGTGAACATGCTGGATCCACTGTCGGCCACCCAATTGACTAGCGCCTGTACCTGCTCAGGCCTTACCATCCTTAGAACGGCATTGGGCCCCACCAAATATCGCTGTAAATTCTGGCGGGTACTGGAACCTGAGGTAGTTGGTTCACTAGGACGTGTGGCTGTGGCAGAATGGCCACGTCCTCTCCCAGCACCAGAGGGTACACTAACACCACCATGACCGCGACCGCGTCCCTTACTAGCTGTTTTCCTCATTGTTACCGTTCACCAAGCACCACAAGAAGAAAAAAAATATTTGGCCCAATGCATTGATTTCAAATTCAGGCTTTTTTTTACAGGCACCTAACACTATCTGCCTATTTATTTATGTAGCGTATTACATTAATCCAGGCACAGCAGTAACCACTGATTTAGGGGAATATCTCTTTTAGGGATAGTATTTAGGCCCTGGATGAAAGGTATCCTTTTATGGACAGATTTACACTTGGCCTGCAACAGCTCGAACACCAGATTCAGGGTATTGCTATTTTGGCAATTGAATTTCACCCCAGAACAAAATATATAATTTGCAGGACACTATGAAACTTGGCCAGCCACAGCTGAAACCACTGATTTATGGTATTGCTATTTTGGCAATTGAATTTCACCCCAGAACAAAATATATGTTTTGCCGGACACTATTATACTTTGCCAGCCAGTGCTGGGACACCAGATTTAGTGGATTGCTATTTTGAAAATTGAATTTCACCACAGAAAATAATCTATCCTTTGCCAAACAGCAGACAGTATTATACTTGGCTAGCCAAAGCCAAGATAAGCCAAAGCCAACACCAGATTTAGGGGATTGGTATTTGGGCAATTGTATTTAACCCCTTAATAAAATATAGAATTTGCTATCCTGAGTTTCTATGGGTGATAATTAGCACAGCCAAGCCCCTGATGTAGGATATAGCAAAAAAAATAATAGTATTGATGGATTGATAGACTTGGTGGCAGCTTGTTCTGGTGCACTACAAGTCACAAAATGGCCGCCGATCACCCCAGAAAATAAGTGACAGAAAAACGCTCTGTGCAGCCTAAAAACCAGTGAGCAATTAACTAGCAGAAGTTGAATCATTCACAGCTGTAGATCGATCACTTTATTAGGTGCTTTTGCTGACTTTTCCCTGCCTAATCTCGCCCTCACATCAGCTGCGTCCTCTCCCTACACTAATCAGAGCAGTGTGACGTGCGGCGCTACGTGACTCCAGCTTAAATAGAGGCTGGGTCACATGCTGCACTTGGCCATTCACAGCCATGCCATTAGTAGGCATGGCTGTGATGGGTTCTTAAGGCAAGAAGTAAAACGCTAGCTGATTGGCTGCTGTGCAGCCCTTCAGAAAG
The DNA here is from genome assembly GCA_033119425.1 of Bufotes viridis. NCBI lineage: Eukaryota > Metazoa > Chordata > Amphibia > Anura > Bufonidae > Bufotes > Bufotes viridis. The sequence continues at coordinate 456,004,371 of CM065592.1, forward strand.
CGTGAAGAAATTGCCGAACAACGAACCCGAACTTTTTTGAAAATGTTCGGGTCCGTGTCCCAAACACCCCAAAATTTGGTACGAACCCGAAATATGCTCGAACTGTTCGCTCAACACTATTCCTGTGCTGTTCCTGCTGCCACTGACTGGTTTACGCTCTGGAGTCGCCCCAGGCAACTACCGACGGTGAAGCCTATCCTCACCACTAGAGGCTCTAGTAAAAAGGTGGCCAGCTGGACTCTACTGTGGGTACTCAGCCCCATAACGATGCAATACCATACACAGAGCTAATGGCACTAGTAGTGCACAGTGTCCGCAGAATGGCAATGCTGCCAACATCACCAGCAAATGCTGTAATTAAAAGAACCGTCATCTGTAGTAAAGATAAGCAAATTGGAGAAAATATCGCAACATGGGTCACCGACAGAAAATGAGCGGAAATGTGAGTGTACATGGGGTACTACAGCTGTGTGATGGGTGACTCGTCCTGCACTATATGGAAAGCAATTTATAACAAATTCACTCATTTCTCATATCAGCGGTGATCCGCCAACATAGTGTGCCCTCATACACAATAGTACAGTGTGCCCTATAAACAATACCTGCTGAGTGCCCCATACACAATAGTACCGCCACAGTGTGCCCTATAAACAATACCTGCTGAGTGCCCCATACACAATAGTACCGCCACAGTGTGCCCTATAAACAATACCTGCTGAGTGCCCCATACACAATAGTACTGCCAAAGTGTGCCCTATGAACAATATCAGCTGAGTGCCCCATACACAATAGTACCGCCAAAGTGTGCCCTTCTTAATATTACCAGCTGAGTGCCCCATACACAATAGTACTGCCATAGTGTGCCCTTCTTAACCTTACCAGCTGAGTGCCCCATACACAATAGTACCGCTACAGTGTGATCTGTAAACATTACCAGCTGAGTGCCCCATACAAAATAGTACCGCCATAGTGTGCCCTTCTAAACATTACAAGATGAGTGCCCCATACACAATAGTACCGCCATAGTGTGCCCTTCTAAACATTACCTGCTGAGTGCCCCATGCACAATAGTACTGCCATAGTGTGCCCTTCTAAACATTACCAGCTGAGTGCCCCATACACAAATAGTACTGCCATAGTGTGCCCTTCTAAACAATACCAGCTGAGTGCCCCATACACAATAGTACTGCCATAGTGTGTTCTGTAAACATTACCAGCTGAGTGCCCCATACACAATAGTACCGCCATAGTGTCCTCTGTAAACATTACCAGCTAAGTGCCCCATACACAATAGTACCGCCATAGTGTGCCCTTCTAAACATTACCAGCTGAGTGCCCCATACACAATAGTACTGCCATAGTGTGCCCTTCTAAACATTACCAGCTGAGTGCCCCATACACAATAGTACTGCCATAGTGTGTTCTGTAAACATTACCTGCTGAGTGACCCATGCACAATAGTACCGCCATAGTGTGTTCTATAACAATTTTAATGTAGGCCAGTACAGGCCCCAAAATTAGGCATTCACCTGACAAAAAAGGCCTTTTATGCGGCTGTATATACATAAGACAAGGACCATTCTTTGTTCTGGATGGTGGCGGCGGATATGTGTGGGCTGGTATGAGGAAATTCAATTACACGTGGTCATCACAGGTATTGAATTCCTCCGAGATCTATGCCTCATTCATTTTTAGAAATGTGAGGTAGTCCACACTGTCCTGAGCTAGGCGAGCGGAAGGCTGAATGATCCACTCAACCAACTCTGGTGCGCCCTTTGCAGTAATCGCACTCACCTTCTCCAACTTCCCACTTTGGCTCCAGCCTGGTGCACCTGCCCGACCCCGACTACCCCTGCGGAACGGCCTGCCTCTTCCTCTGTAGTGTTGATCACGAATTTTCGAATTGCGAATTTTAATCGCGAATATCGGCACTTCGAGAATTCTCGAATATTTAGAATATCGCGAAATATATTCGCAATTGCAAATATTTGTTTTTTTCTAAATTCCAGTTTATGCAAATTTTTATGCACAATTTTATGCATAAAAATTTTATGCTAATTTTTCTATGCGAATTTTTGCAATCGAGAAAATAATGACTGGAGATTACGAATTAGCGAATTTTCGAATAACTGGCGAATATTCGCCCAAATATTCACGAAATATCGCGAATACGAATATTGCCCCTGCCGCTCATCATCCTCTGCCTGTCATTTTTAAAATGACCCTGTGCCTAGGTCCCTCGAGAAGAGCAGTATTGGTTAAAGCAGGTGTATCGCAGCCCTCAATCAGTTGTGGTGTCTCACATGGGGAAGTAATTGAGGGTGGGTATGTGTCTCCCAGGTTCCTAACATATGCTGAAGAAAGCTGTTTAGGAAAGGGTTAAAAAACCTAAGCCTGGGTCCTGATGAGCTGCACCTGGCGAGTTACTAGATAACCAGGCTGGCAGCACACTTGCTCAGAACTCCCTGAGAGGGAGAGAAGCCATATCTCTCTGAGCAAGGAAAACCGCAGGTATCACAGGTTGCTGTTCAGACTGTGTGTCTATGTTGGGTGGACTGAGGCTAGCTCAGCTATGTCCCAGAGAGGGACCTACTGTTTAGTTAGAGCCTGGACAACGCTAGGTGTTGTGCTTATGGCGGTACTATTGTGTATGAGGGCACACTATGTTGGCATTTTTTTTATAGGGGATCACCGCTGATATGAGAAATGAGTGAATTTGTTATAAATTGCTTTCCATATAGTGCAGGACGAGTCACCCATCACACAGCTGTAGTACCCCATGTACACTCACATTTACGCTCATTTTCTGTCGGTGACCCATGTTGCGATATTTTCTCCAATTTGCTTATCTTTACTACAGATGACGGTTCTTTTAATTACAGCATTTGCTGGTGATGTTTGCAGCATTGCCATTCTGCGGACACTGTGCACTACTAGTGCCATTAGCTCTGTGTATGGTATTGCATCGTTATGGGGCTGAGTACCCACAGTAGAGTCCAGCTGGCCACCTTTTCACTAGAGCCTCTAGTGGTGAGGATAGGCTTCACCGTCGGTAGTTGCCTGGGGCGACTCCAGAGCGTAAACCAGTCAGTGGCAGCAGGAACAGCACAGGAATAGTGTTGAGCGAACAGTTCGAGCATAGTTCGGGTTCGTACCAAATTTTGGGGTGTTTGGGACACGGACCCGAACATTTAAAAAAAAGTTCGGGTTCGTTGTTTGGCAATTTCTTTACGCTTTCTGAAGGGCTGCACAGCAGCCAATCAGCTAGCGTTTTACTTCTTGCCTTAAGAGCCCATCACAGCCATGCCTACTAATGGCATGGCTGTGAATGGCCAAGTGCAGCATGTGACCCAGCCTCTTTTTAAGCTGGAGTCACGTAGCGCCGCACGTCACTCTATCTTTTCCCTCTATCTAGCTGCGGTATCGCAGCAGAACCGCACACAACTGTTGCACAATACAAATGCACTATAATATAATGCACTGTTATATAATATCTATGTTAGAAAGTATATCATAAGTATATCACACCCCTCAGTATCGATAGCACACCTATACCAGTCGTTAAAAGGACTTTTGTGGCCTAGTAGCTAGCGTTTGGTGTCCCTAACAGCCTGTCCCTGCTCCACAAAGCAACCTCTCCCTACACTGGCAAAACGCAGAATGTAAAATGGCTGCCAGATTGGGTTCTTTTATAGGGTAGGGGTGTGTCCATGTGCTAAAACGTCTCAATTGGCTGTCCTGTACCACCTGATGGATGTGTCATGGGTCAAAATTTGTCGCAATGCAAAAGAATATGCCGCCCGCGAATATCGCCATATGTTCGGCGAATCGCGAACAAGCAAAGTTCGCTGCGAAACAACCGCAGGACGAACCGCAAGGCCATCTCTACTCATTGCTCCTCACAGGAAGGTCATAGGGAGATGGTTCTGGTACCAACGGATCCGCCTGGACCATTGGAGCATGTGGAGACCAAACAGGTCATGGATATTTGGTTACAATTAGAAGTTCCCCGTATCTCCCCTTCCCTGTTTCCCACACGCAAACGAAAACCCGGGAGAACGTCCGTCTCGGTCCCAGGGTTGCAGAGAAGTAAACGGTTTATTTCTGAGACGTGCGGTTAGGTCATAATTTCTTATGAACTCCTGGTTCCATGATGTCTAGGTAGTAGGGCTGCACGATATGGGAATTTTGTGCGATTGCAATTAGGGCCCTAAAAATTGTGATAACGATATGCGATGCGATATTTTAAGGGAATTGTGCTACAAGTCTATTTGCTTGGATTTTCAAGGCAAAAGCACACAAAAATTACTGATAATGCTGAAATGTAGTTATGCTGAACCCCAGAACTGAAATGCACAGTGTTTTTTAAAATAAAACATATTTTACTAAATAAAATAACATATTTGCATTACTGCAACAGTGCAAAATACAAAACTTGCCATTTTCTTAATAGCGCTGCACAGAACAGATAAATAGAATAGATATAAGAACGTGTGTTCATTAAAATAAGATTTTTCGAACACTGAACAAACAGGAACTTTTTAACCAGCTCCGGACCGCCTCACGCAGAATAGCGTGATCTCGGCGGCCGGGTTATTCCTCAGCGACGCGTCAGTGGACAGGCGCAGTGAATGTAGGGAAAGGAGCAGGGCAAGTTGGTCACCAGCCTGCCAGCCAATGATCAGCGCTGGCAGGTTGGTGACTTTAAAAAAAATTCATAATCAGCCATATAATGCATTATATTTATAAATATAATGTATTAAAAGGCTTCTGTGCTGGGTCCTTTTCATCGGTTGGTCCCAGCACAGAGCACATGTCACAGTGAGCCTGGACAACGCTAGGTGTTGTGCTTATGGTTTTGTTTTATGCAACCTGTGGAAATAAAACTGGCAGGATGCCAGTTTAAATGCATTTCTGTCTCCTGAGTCCTCCTTGTGCATAAAAGCCTGACTATTCCCCTACCTTTCACCCCTGGCGAGGTGAGCTTGCAAGATGGACTGTCACACAGTATTTGGTGGAGGAAGGTATATGGCACCCCTCAATCAGTAGTTTGTGGAAGCAGGTGTATCGCAGGCCTCAATCAGTATTTGATGGAAACGGGTATATCGCAGCCATCAATCAGTGTTTTTTGGAAGCAGGTATATCGCAACCCCTCAATCAGTATTTGGTGGAAGTAGGTATATCACAGCCATCAATCAGTGTTTTTTGGAAGCAGGTATATCGCAACCCCTCAATCAGTGTTTTTTGGAAGCAGGTATATCGCAACCCCTCAATCAGTATTTGGTGGAAGCAGGTATATCGCAACCCCTCAATCAGTGTTTTTTGGAAGCAGGTATTTCCAGGACGTCCCTCCATGACAGCACCCCACTGGAGGATGTCCTATAGGATCACTGCAGGGACAGGAAGCGAGAGAGGTTAAAAGGCCCATCCCCACCCCCATTGCCAGTGTTCTTCCTGTCCCTACAGCGATAGGAGCAGAGAGGATTCCCTGCTCTAGCCAGAGGGGAGTATCGGGGCCGAGGGTGGTCGGGGGGTTAATACCTCTCCTCTTCATCCTCCTTGGGGGTCCCATGGCCAGCACCTCTCTGGGAAGAGGTCCCCTGGCGATGCCCTGGTACAGATTACCTGTCTTCCGGACGCAGGAGGAGGGTTCTACGGGCCGCAGTACCAGGACTGCTGCTGCCGCTTCTCCCTCGTGGAGCCCTGGGCGCAGTGCGGCTTCCAGCCTCCTCCGATGACGTAGGCCGGCGCCGCTCACGTGACCGGAAGTGACGCGGTGAAGATGGCGATGCGCATCACATGCTGGAGGCCTCGGCGTTCCTGAGGCCTCGCATGGGGGTAGATTCTTCCCCTTTGGGGTATGAGTCCCCCGGAAGAGAGGGGGCGGAGCTGCGCGGCAACGGGGGGCTGAGCCATGAATGGTAAGTCCATTTAAAAAGAGATCCATGTGTAGGACAGGAGTGTTCCCATGATGGAGGGCTCTATGTCTGTGAAGCAGGATGCGAGTACAGATTCCCCCGTTCTGGGACATGTGAGTAATGCCTATTTTCATGTCTGCATGTTCCCTGGCCTCCCCTCTTGTTTTCTACCTCCTCCTCGTTTATTTTTTGTAGGATAAGGAGGCAAGCCATAAGCAGCATGCAGATTCAAAAAAGAGAACGAAGAAGTGTGCAACCTGCATGAAAAAACTTGCAGATTCCTATAAAAAAGCCCTTTGCACGGATTGCCTTGCAAAAATCCTTAAAGAGGAACAACCCTCTTTCCTGGAGGATTTAAGGTCTATCGTCAGAGAAGAGGTCCAGGCGGCAGGGATCAGCCAGGCCCCAGCCCCCACTTCCCCACCTCCGAAACGACCAAGGATCCAGGTTGAGTCAGACTCAGACGTCCCAGCGGAAGACTCAGATGACGCAGAGGTGGGTCAGTTTTCCTCCTCTGCTGAAGAGCCGAGAAGATTTTTATTCTCTTTGGAGGACCTGGATCCATTATTGTCAGCCGTCAGACAAACTATGGATATAGAGGAGGAGGAGCAAACTCGTACCATCCAAGACGAGATGTTTGGGGGCCTCAGAGCGAAAAAGAGGCAACTCTTCCCGGTGAATACGTATTTAAAAGATCTAATCAAGGACGAGTGGGAAGAAGCAGAGAGGAGAGTATATGTCCCAAGAGAGTTTAAAAATCGGCTTCTCTTTGATTCAGAGGACACCAAACTTTGGGAGAAGATTCCTAAGGTGGACATCCAAGTGGCGAAAGTAGTGAAAAAAACTACTATCCCGTTTGAGGATTCCTCACAATTGAAGGATCCTATGGACCGGAAAATTGATGGTCTACTAAAGAAGTCCTGGGAGACGTCCGCAGTAACCATCAATACGAATATCGCCGCCACATCAGTATCCAGGTCTATGTGCTTGTGGCTCGATCAGTTGGACAACCACCTGAGGAAGAAAACTTCCAGGGAGGAAATCCTGGAGTCCCTCCCTCTACTGAAAATGGGAGCTTCATTCTTAGCTGATGCCTCAGCGGAGACCATAAAATTCTCTGCAAGGAACGACGCCCTGACCAACACCGCGAGGAGGGCTCTATGAATAAAATCCTGGACAGGAGACATCGCCTCCAAGAACAAACTATGCGCGATTCCCTTTTCAGGATCCCACTTATTTGGTCCAGTCCTAGACTCCATATTGGAGAGTGCGGCAGACAAGAAGAAGGGGTTCCCTGAGGAAAGGACCAAGAAGACTCAGCCCTTTCGGAGACCGTCCAGACATTTTTCATCTTCGGGGCAGAAAGGGAAAGGAAAAACGGGAAGATGGAGTTACCCGAAGGGAGGGAAAGGAAGGGGCTTCCTCTTCAATCCCAACACCAGCTCTAACTCTACGCCTAATAAACAATGACGTCAGACCGGTGGGGGGAAGACTCCGGAGTTTCTGGGAGACTTGGCATCGGGTCACCCAGAACCAGTGGATCCTCGATTCCATCAGGGACGGAGTGAAGATAGAATTTCGTTACCCCCCTCCTCCAAAATTCCAGATCTCAAGAGCTCAGTCATTAGACTATCAAAATCTGCTTATAGCGGATGTGCAAAAATTGATCAACCTGGGAGCAGTGGTCCAAGTTCCGCAGGATCAACAATTCCGAGGTCACTATTCCAAACTATTCCTGATAAAGAAACCGGATGGAACATTCAGAACCATCATCAATCTCAAGTACTTGAACAAGTGGGTCACGTACCACAGATTCAAAATGGAATCGATAAAGTCCACTATTCCGTTAATTCCTCAAAACGCCTTTTTATGTACCATGGACCTAAAGGACGCGTATTATCACGTCCCGATCCACCCGTCTCATCAGAAGTTCCTCAGATTCGCCATAATCTACAAAGAAGAGGTCCTTCATTTTCAGTTCCAATGCCTCCCCTTTGGAATATCATCTGCCCCACGCATTTTTACGAAGATAATGGCGGAGGTCATGGCTCATCTAAGACAACTTCAGATAAAAATCGTCCCCTACCTAGACGACTTTCTCCTTATTGCCGATTCAAGACAGATCCTGGAAGATCATACTCATCAGACCCTGGCCTTGCTCAAAGATCTGGGGTGGATCATCAATTACGAAAAATCGGATTTCGTCCCCCATACCAGGAAACAATTCTTAGGAGTGATCCTGGATTCAAAAGAACAACACTCCTTCCTTCCAGTTGCAAAACAGGAGAAAATTCGGAGAAAGATAGAAGCCTTTCAGAGAAAGGAGATACATTCCTTGAGAGAATGCATGCAGATCCTGGGGTTGATGACGTCTTCCATAGGGGTCATTCCCTGGGCTCAATTCCACACCAGACCTCTACAGGAAAAAGTTCTTTTAGAATGGGACCGAGACCACCAGTCTCTAAATTCAAGAATCCATCTGCCAGGCAGGATCCTGGATTCCCTCTCCTGGTGGTGCAATCCAGACAACCTAAAGAAAGGGGTAGCCTGGAACCAATCTCCATCTATCATAATCACGACCGATGCGAGCCAAAAAGGCTGGGGAGCACACCTAGGGGTCGGTGTTTCCAGGGGTCTGGTCAGTCCAAGACAGCGGCAGATCCTCAAACTACAGAGAACTAAAAGCAGTGTGGAGAGTACTGAAGGAAGCAGAACATCTACTCTTAAACCACCACGTCAAGATTCTCTCCGACAATGTAACCACAGTTTGTTATCTGAAACGCCAGGGAGGAACCAGAAATCGTCACCTCCAACTTCTGGCAGACAAAATATTCTCGTGGGCAGAGGACAAGGTATTCTCAATCTCAGCAGTCCACTTGAAAGGGTCAGACAACTCCGAAGCAGATTTTCTGAGCCAGCACAGCCTGAACCCGGGCGAATGGACACTCAACAAAGAGGTGTTCCAGTCAATCTGTTTTCGATGGGGTCTCCCACAGGTAGACTTGTTCGCTACAAGCAAGAACAGTCAGGTAGCACAATTTTTTTTCCCTAAATCCGAGAGACAACTCGATGGGGGTCGACGCTCTAGCTCAGGATTGGAGCTGGGAACTGTCATATGCATTCCCACCACTTCCCATGATCCCAGCAGTCTTAAAAAAACTAAGGTCAAGCAACACAACGCTGATCCTTATTGCTCCGGCGTGGCCAAAAAGAACCTGGTTCCCGCTATTAAAGGAAATGTCTCTAAGAGAACCAATTCCTCTCCCAGTCAGAGAAGATCTTCTGCTTCAGGGCCCTATCCAACACCCCAATCTCAAAAAACTGAAGTTGTCAGCTTGGATCCTGAGAGGGAAACCTTAAAAAAGAGAGGCCTGTCAGACAAGGTAATTACAACCCTGCAGCAGAGCCGAAAGCCGGTAACATCCGCTATATATTTAAAAATCTGGAAGAAGTTCTCATCCTGGTTAAAGGAAACTCACCCAGGAGTATCTACTCCCTCTATAGGGTGTGTTCTAGATTTTTTGCAGGTTGGCTTGGATTTAGGGCTAAAACCCAGCACTCTTAGAGTACAGATCTCGACCTTTTTTTCCTGGAACGCCCCTTAGCCGATCATAGATGGGTAAGAAGGTTCATTAAAGCTGCTTCTAGAATGAGACCCACTGTCAGGCAGACGGTTCCGTCCTGGGACTTAGTCAGGGCCGTTTCTAGAGGCGGGCGAGGGGTGCGACCGCACGGGGCGCATCAGTATGGACAGAAGAGGGGGGCGCCATCAGCAGGGTCCAGGGCCGGAGGGGGGCCCTTTATGTCCGGAGGCAGCAGGAGTGGAGATGAGCGCTTCCTCTGTGGAAGCGTTCATCTCCATATTCATCTGTATCGCCGTCCTCAGGACAGCGATACAGATGAATTGTGCGGAGGAGCAGGGGAGAGGCGTCTCCCTTGCCCAGTCCTCTGATAGGCTACAGGCACTAAGCCTGTAGCCTATCAGTTGCTGGCACAGGCGGCGCGATGACGTCATCGCGCCGCCTGAATCGTACAGCGGGACACAGGCCGGAAGAGGCCTGCATCGCATCACTGACAGCAGCATAAGGTAAGTATGTGAGTTTATTGTTTTTATTTATAGTATACTGTGGCAAGAAGGGGGTGGGGGCCCTATATACTGGCACAATATGGGGGTACTATGGAAAAGAGGGGAAGCACTATGGGGGCCCTATATACAGGCACAATATGGGGGGCACTATGGGGCCCTTTATACTGCTAAAATATGGGGGCACTATGGAGAAGAGGGGAAGCACTATGGGGACCACTATAGAGAAGAGGGGAAGCAGCATGGGGGCCCTATATACTGCCACAATATGGGGGTACTATGGAAAAGAGGGGAAGCACTATGGGGGCCTTATATACAGGCACAATATGGGGGGCACTATGGGGGCCCTTTATACTGCTAAAATATGGGGGCACTATGGAGAAGAGGGGGAAGCACTATGGGGACCACTATAGAGAAGAGGGAAGCAGCATGGGGGCCCTATATACTGCCACAATATGGGGGTACTATGGAAAAGAGGGAAGCACTATGGGGGCCCTATATACAGGCACAATATGGGGGCACTATGGGGGCCCTTTATACTGCTAAAATATGGGGGCACTATGGAGAAGAGGGGGAAGCACTATGGGGACCACTATGGAGAAGAGGGGAAGCAGCATGGGGGCCCTATATACTGCCACAATATGGGGGTACTATGGAAAGAGGGGAAGCACTATGGGGGCCCTATATACAGGCACAATATGGGGGCACTATGGGGGCCCTTTATACTGCTAAAATATGGGGGCACTATGGAGAAGAGGGGGAAGCACTATGGGGACCACTATGGAGAAGAGGGAAGCACCATGGGGGCCCTATATACTGCCACAATATGGGGGTACTATGGAAAAGAGGGGAAGCACTATGGGGCCCTATATACTGCCACAATATGGGGGGCACTATGGAGAAGAGGGGGAAGCACTATGGGGGCCCTATATACTGCTACAATATGGGGGGGCACTATGGAGAAGTGAGGAAGCACTGTGGGGGCCCAATATACTGGCACAATATGAGGGGGTACTATGGAGAAGAGGGGAAAGCACCATGGGGGCCATATATACTGGCACATTATGGGGGCACTATGGAGAAGAGGGGAAGGAGCACTATGGGGGCATCTACTAGGGGCCCTATGTACTGACACACATTATTGGGGGGCTCTATGGAGAAGTGGAGGGGAAAGGAGCACTATGGGGGCATCTACTGGGGGCCCTATATACTGGCACTCATGGGGGGCTCTATGGAGAAGTGGGGGTGAAGGAGCACTATGGGGGCATTTACTGGGGCCCTATTTACTGGCACGCATTATGGGGGTGCACTATGGAGAAGTGGGGGAAAAGAGCACTATGGGGGCATTATATAGGGGCATTTAATACTAGCACCCATTTTGGTGCCACTCTGGGGAAGGCGGAGAGGAACATTATGGGGGCATCTATGTGGGGCAGTCTATAGGGGCATTTTATACTGGCACATTATGGAGGACACTATGGGGACAGGGAGGAGCACTATGGGGCATCTTCTGGGGGCACTATATAGGAGTATTTTATCCTGGCACAAATTAAAGGGGCACTATGGGCACCTAAGCTCAACTGGGGGCACTAAGTGTTTTTGTAGTGGCACACAGTACGGGTCATTGGAACACATGAGGGCACTCTGGGGACATTGGCTCTACTGGGGACACTAAGAGATGATGTTTTTATTTTATTTTTTACTGACACACAGCAAGGCATTTTTGTACTGGCGCACATTATAAGGGGGTTTCTACTGTCACACATTATAAAGAGAATTATTACTACAGGGGCATTATAGTGGGCTTTATTACAACTGGGGGACTATGGGAGCATTATTACTTCTGGGACACAATTACTGTTGGGGGCAATGTAGGAGCACTACTACTACTACTAAGTGCATTCTGGCACAGAATTATTACTATAGTTGTGATTTTGGGGAGCACTATTACTGTGGGGGCACCCTGGCACAGTATCAGCTTAGCACAGTTATTTTTGGGGGACATTATGGTTACACTATTGGTATCAGGGACACTATTTCCTGTGTGCAGTTTTTTTTTAGAGCATTGTGTTCCAATAATTATTAAAAGGGGGCTTTCTGTGTGTAACTAGTATTTTCAGGGGGTTTATCAGTTTATGCAGTATAGTTTTGGGGGTGCATGATGGAAAAGTAGGAAACTAAGATGTCTGTCAAACTCTGCAGAGAGAAGAGATGGCTGAAAGAAATCATCATGGTGGTCTGATCTGAATGGAGAAGATAAAGAAAGAGAACATCTACATCACAGGAGATGTCACTGGATGTAAGAGGTATGTTGTGGGGCTGCATTAGGCTACTTTCACAACTGCGTTAGTGATTCTGGCAGGCTGTTCCGGCAGAGAACAGCCTGCCAAAATTCACTGGATCCGGCACTGCTGGATGCAGACTGAATGCCCGCCTCCCTAATCAACTACAATGGGGTACGGCAGAGATCCGGCCACAATCTGGAAGGGGGCGCTTTTGATTTTCGCCCTGTTGGTAAATTTCCCTAGAAACTGCCCTGGACTTAGTTACAGTTCTAGCCGGGCTATGTGAGCCCCCCTTTGAACCTGCAGACCAATTATCTGATAAGCTTCTCACCCTTAAAGCTGTATTCCTGGTGGCAATAACCACAGCTCGCAGGATAGGAGAGATCCAAGCTCTCTCCATAAGAGAACCTTTTCTTAGAGTGTTGGACGACAGAATAATTCTCAAAATAGACCCATCCTTCCTTCCAAAGGTGGTCACTTCCTTCCATAGGAACCAAGAAATAATCCTTCCTTCTTTTTATGCTTCCCCCAAAAATCCACAGGAGGAGAAACTTCACCATTTGGATGTGAGAAGAATAGTTCTGGCATATCTGCAGCGTATGAAGTCCTGGAGGAAATCGTCCAATCTCTTTATTCTTTTCGGAGGAAAGAACAGAGGCAACAAAGCCTCAAAACGGACTTTGGCCAGATGGATTAAAGACGCCATCAGACAATCCTATGACTTCCAGGACCTCTCGTGTCCTTTAACAATTAAGGCCCATTCCACCAGGGCCATGGCAACCTCGTGGGCAGAAAAGGCAGAGGCTACGATTGACCAGATCTGCAGAGCCGCAACCTGGTCGAGCTTCTCCACCTTCGTAAAGCACTATAGATTGGATACCTTTGTAGACCAGGACTTAGCGTTTGGTCGCAAGGTCCTGCAAGCAGCAGCCCCCCCTTAAAAACTGTCTAAGCTGGTAGGTCTCCAGTGGGGTGCTGTCATGGAGGGACGTCCTGGAAACCAACGTTTAGTCTTACCGGTAAAGGGTTTTCCAGGAGTCCGACATGACAGCACCCGAAGTTTCCCCCCCTTCTATATTCTGCATATTGCCATATGGATCCCTTTTTTGTCAATGTGATGTTAACATTGAGTTCAGAAATAAAATAATATTGGATCCTATCAGGTGTAGTAATTTGGAAAAACACTGGCAATGGGGGTGGGGAGGGGCCTTTTAACCTCTCTCGCTTCCTGTCCCTGCAGTGATCTTATAGGACATCCTCCAGTGGGGTGCTGTCATGTCGGACTCCTGGAAAACCCTTTACCGGTAAGACTAAACGTTGGTATCGCAACCCCTCAATCAGTATTTGGTGGAAGCAGGTATATCGCAGCCCTCAATCAGACAGTATTATACTTGGCTAGCCAAAGCTGGAACACCAGATTTAGGGGATTGGTATTTGGGCAATTGTATTTAACCCCTTAATAAAATATAGAATTTGCTATCCTGAGTTTCTAGGGGTGACAATTAGCACAGCCAAGCCCCTGATGTAGGATATAGCAAAAAAAAAAAACTAGTATTGATGGACTTGGTGGCAGCTTGTTCTGGTGCACCACAAGTCACAAAATGGCCGCCGATCACCCCAGAAAATAAGTGACAGAAAAACGCTCTGTGCAGCCTAAAAACCAGTGAGCAATTAACTAGCAGAAGTTGAATCATTCACAGCTGTAGATCGATCACTTCATTAGGTGCTTTTGCTGACTTTTCCCTGCCTAATCTCGCCCTCACATCAGCTGCGTCCTCTCCCTACACTAATCAGAGCAGTGTGACGTGCGGCGCTACGTGACTCCAGCTTAAAAAGAGGCTGGGTCACATGCTGCACTTGGCCAATCCCAGCCATGCCATTAGTAGGCATGGCTGTGATGGGCTCTTAAGGCAAGAAGTAAAACGCTAGCTGATTGGCTGCTGTGCAGCCCTTCAGAAAGCGTGAAGAAATTGCCAAACAACGAACCCGAACTTTTTTGAAAATGTTCGGGTCCGTGTCCCAAACACCCCAAAATTTGGTACGAACCCGAACTATGCTCGAACTGTTCGCTCAACACTATTCCTGTGCTGTTCCTGCTGCCACTGACTGGTTTACGCTCTGGAGTCGCCCCAGGCAACTACCGACGGTGAAGCCTATCCTCACCACTAGAGGCTCTAGTAAAAAGGTGGCCAGCTGGACTCTACTGTGGGTACTCAGCCCCATAACGATGCAATACCATACACAGAGCTAATGGCACTAGTAGTGCACAGTGTCCGCAGAATGGCAATGCTGCAAACATCACCAGCAAATGCTGTAATTAAAAGAACCGTCATCTGTAGTAAAGATAAGCAAATTGGAGAAAATATCGCAACATGGGTCACCGACAGAAAATGAGCGGAAATGTGAGTGTACATGGGCTACTACAGCTGTGTGATGGGTGACTCGTCCTGCACTATATGGAAAGCAATTTATAACAAATTCACTCATTTCTCATATCAGCGGTGATCCCCTATAAAAAAAATGCCAACATAGTGTGCCCTCATACACAATAGTACCGCCACAGTGTGCCCTATAAACAATACCTGCTGAGTGCCCCATACACAATAGTACCGCCACAGTGTGCCCTATAAACAATACCTGCTGAGTGCCCCATACACAATAGTACTGCCAAAGTGTGCCCTATGAACAATATCAGCTGAGTGCCCCATACACAATAGTACCGCCATAGTGTGCCCTTCTTAATATTACCAGCTGAGTGCCCCATACACAATAGTACCGCCATAGTGTGCCCTTCTTAACCTTACCAGCTGAGTGCCCCATACACAATAGCAGCGCCATAGTGTCCTCTGTAAACATTACCAGCTGAGTGCCCCATACACAATAGTACCGTAATAGTGTGCCCTTCTAAACATTACCTGATGAGTGCCCCATGCACAATAGTACTGCCATAGTGTGCCCTTCTAAACATTACAAGATGAGTGCCCCATACACAATAGTACCGCCATAGTGTGCCCTTCTAAACATTACCTGCTGAGTGCCCCATGCACAATAGTACTGCCATAGTGTGCCCTTCTAAACATTACCAGGTGAGTGCCCCATACACAATAGTACTGCCATAGTGTGCCCTTCTAAACAATACCAGCTGAGTGCCCCATACACAATAGTACTGCCATAGTGTGTTCTGTAAACATTACCAGCTGAGTGCCCCATACACAATAGTACCGAATATCAGTGTTTTTTGGAAGCAGGTATATCGCAACCCCTCAATCAGTATTTGGTGGAAGCAGGTATATCGCAGCCCTTCAATCAGTGTTTTTTGGAAGCAGGTATATCGCAACCCTCAATCAGTGTTTTGTGGAAGCAGGTATATCGCACCCCTCAATCAGTATTTGGTGGAAGCAGGTATATCGCAGCCCCTCAATCAGTGTATTTTGGAAGCAGGTATATCGCAACCCTCAATCAGTGTTTTGTGGAAGCAGGTATATCGCAACCCCTCAATCAGTGTATTTTGGAAGCAGGTATATCGCAACCCTCAATCAGTGTTTTGTGGAAGCAGGTATATCGCAACCCCTCAATCAGTGTATTTTGGAAGCAGGTATATCGCACCCCTCAATCAGTATTTGGTGGAAGCAGGTATATCGCAACCCTCAATCAGTGTTTTGTGGAAGCAGATATATCGCATCCCTCAATCAGTATTTGGTGGAAGCAGGTATATCGCAGCCCCTCAATCAGTGTATTTTGGAAGCAGGTATATCGCAACCCTCAATCAGTGTTTTGTGGAAGCAGGTATATCGCACCCCTCAATCAGTATTTGGTGGAAGCAGGTATATCGCACCCCTCAATCAGTGTATTTTGGAAGCAGGTATATCGCACCCCTCAATCAGTATTTGGTGGAAGCAGGTATATCGCAACCCTCAATCAGTGTTTTGTGGAAGCAGATATATCGCATCCCTCAATCAGTATTTGGTGGAAGCAGGTATATCGCAGCCCCTCAATCAGTGTATTTTGGAAGCAGGTATATCGCAACCCTCAATCAGTGTTTTGTGGAAGCAGGTATATCGCACCCCTCAATCAGTATTTGGTGGAAGCAGGTATATCGCACCCCTCAATCAGTGTATTTTGGAAGCAGGTATATCGCAACCCTCAATCAGTGTTTTGTGGAAGCAGATATATCGCACCCCTCAATCAGTATTTGGTGGAAGCAGGTATATCGCAGCCATCAATCAGTTTTTTTGGGGGGCAACCGGTATATCACACCCGTTGCAATTAGTTATTCCAGTAACGCTTTTCCCTCTATCTAGCTGCGGTATCGCAGCAGAACCGCACACAACTGTTGCACAATACAAATGCACTATAATATAATGCACTGTAATATAATATCTATGTTAGAAAGTATATCATAAGTATATCACACCCCTCAGTATCGATAGCACACCTATACCAGTCGTTAAAAGGACTTTTGTGGCCTAGTAGCTAGCGTTTGGTGTCCCCTAACAGCCTGTCCCTGCTCCACAAAGCAACCTCTCCCTACACTGGCAAAACGCAGAATGTAAAATGGTTGCCAGATCGGGTTCTTTTATAGGGTAGGGGTGTGTCCATGTGCTAAAACGTCTCAATTGGCTGTCCTGTACCACCTGATGGATGTGTCATGGGTCAAAATTTGTCGCAATGCAAAAGAATATGCCGCCCGCGAATATCGCCATATGTTCGGCGAATTGCGAACAAGCAAAGTTCACTGCGAAACAACCGCAGTACGAACCGCAAGGCCATCTCTACTCATTGCTCCTCACAAGAAGGTCATAGGGAGATGGTTCTGGTACCAACGGATCCGCCTGGACCATTGGAGCATGTGGAGACCAAACAGGTCATGGATATTTGGTTACAATTAGAAGTTCCCCGTATCTCCCCTTCCCTGTTTCCCACACGCAAACGAAAACCCGGGAGAACGTCCGTCTCGGTCCCAGGGTCGCAGAGAAGTAAACGGTTTATTTCTGAGACGTGCGGTTAGGTCATAATTTCTTATGAACTCCTGGTTCCATGATGTCTAGGTAGTAGGGCTGCACGATATGGGAATTTTGTGCGATTGCAATTAGGGCCCTAAAAATTGTGATAACGATATGCGATGCGATATTTTAAGGGAATTGTGCTACAAGTCTATTTGCTTGGATTTTCAAGGCAAAAGCACACAAAAATTACTGATAATGCTGAAATGCAGTTATGCTGAACCCCAGAACTGAAATGCATAGTATTTTTTAAAATAAAACATATTTTACTAAATGAAATAACATATTTGCATTACTGCAACAGTGCAAAATACAAAACTTGCCATTTTCTTAATATCCCTGCACAGAACAGATAAATAGAATAGATATAAGAACATGTGTTCATTAAAATAAGATTTTTCAAACACTGAACAAACAGGAACTTTTTAACCATCTCCGGACCGCCTCACGCAGAATAGCGTGATCTCGGCGGCCGGGTTATTCCTCAGCGACGCGTCAGTGGACAGGCGCAGTGAATGTAGGGAAAGGAGCAGGGCAAGTTGGTCACCAGCCTGCCAGCCAATGATCAGCGCTGGCAGGTTGGTGACTTTAAAAAAAATTAATAATCAGCCATATAATGCATTATATTTATAAATATAATGTATTAAAAGGCTTCTGTGCTGGGTCCTTTTCATCGGTTGGTCCCAGCACAGAGCACATGTCACAGTGAGTACACCAATCACCACATATTTAGCCCCAGATCACCCCCCCAGCACTCCAATTAACCTCTTGATCACCCCTGTCAATCACTAGTGAAAGGGAAAAAAGTGATCAGTGTAAACTGTCCCTTTTTTTTCTTTTTTTCACCAGTATTGACTTTTAGGTTTAGCTTAGTTTAGGCCCCCTTTGGTAGGTAGTTAGCTTCAGTTAGCGCCCAGCCCACCGCACCGCAGTCACTGATTCGCTGATTAGCGTATCGCTAATCAGCGTTTGTACTTTATAGTATCTATAAGTGATCAGAACTGATCACAGTCAGATCTATAATAGTATTAGTGTCACTTTAGCTCGCCCTCCACCCAAAGCGCAGTGTTTGCCCGATCAGGCCTTGTCGGTCGCCCACACGTGCGTTCACCCACACCCGCCCGCCGCAGTGACCAAAATTTTTTTTTTCACTGCAAAAACACCGTAAGATCGCTGCGGCGCTATAAAGATCACTTTTGAGCTTTTTGGATCTTTATTAGCGATCGCAGCTTTACTTCGCAAGCACTCCTATGTCCTTTCCCCTCTTTTTTTGCACATTTCTTGGCAGAGATTTTTTCATCCACATTGATCGATGCAAATGAAGAAATCTGTGCCGTTCATTATTTTTATTTTTTTTTAAGCCCAGAGTCTGAACGGAAAAAAAAATCTCATTAGCCGTATGCTCAATATAAGGAGAATAGCAGAAACTCCTAATGCTGGCCATACATGTAATGATTGCGGAGACCCTCAAATACCAGGGCAGTAAAAACACCCCACAAATGACCCCATTTTGGAAAGAAGGTATTCCAAGGTATTCGCTGAGGGGCATATTGAGTCCATGAAAAATTGAACTTTTTGTCACAAGTTAGCGGAAAGGGAGACTTTGTGAGAAAAAAACAATAAAAAATCAATTTCCGCTAACTTGTGCCAAAAATAAAATCTTCTATGAACTCGCCATGCCCCTCACGGAATACCTTGGGTGTCTTCTTTCCAAAATGGGGTCAGATGTGGGGTATTTATACTGCCCTAGCATTTTAGGGGCCCTAAAGCATGAGAAGAAAAATGCGTAAAAATGCCCTGTGAAATCCTAAAGGTACTCATTGGAATTTGGGCCCCTTTGCGCATCTTGCCTGCAAAAAAGTGTCACACATGTGGTATCGCCGTACTCAGGAGAAGTAGGGCAATGTGTTTTGGGGTGTATTTTTACATATACCCATGCTGGGTGAGAGAAATATCTCTGTAAATTGAATTTTTTTTTTTTGCACAAGTTAGCGGAAATTGATATTTTTTTTATTTTTACAAAGTCTCATATTCCACTAACTTGTGACAAAAAATAAAATTTTACATTTTACATGAACTCACCATACCCCTCATGGAATACCTTGGGGTGTCTTCTTTCTAAAATGGGGTCACTTGTGGGGTATTTATACTGCCCTGGCATTTTAGGGGTCTCTAAAGCGTGAGAAGAAGTCTGGAATCTAAATGCGTAAAAATGCCCTGTGAAATCCTAAAGGTACTCATTGGAATTTGGGCCCCTTTGCGCAGAAGTAGGGCAATGTGTTTTGGGGTGTATTTTTACATATACCCATGCTGGGTGTGAGAAATGTCTCTGTAAATGACAACTTTTTAAATTTTTTTATACAAAGTTGTCAGTTTACAGAGATATTTCTCTCACCCAACATGGGTAGATGTAAAAATACACCCCAAAACACATTGCCCTACATCTCCTGAGTACGGCGATACCACATGAGTGACACTTTTTGCAGTCTGGGTGCCCAAAGGGGCCCAAATTCCAACGAGTACCTTTAGGTTTTGCAGGGATGCTCACAATTTAGCCCCGCCCAAAATGCCAGAACAGTAAACACACCCCACAAATGACCCCATTTCGGAAAGTAGACACCCCAAGGTATTCACTGAGGGGCATAGTGAGTCCGTGGGAGATTTAATTTTTTTTGCCAGAAGTTAGCAGAAATGGAAACTTTATTATTTTTTCTAGAGTGCAATTTTCTGCTAACTTGTGAAAAAAAATGAAATGATACATGAACTCACCATGCCCCTCCGCGAATACTTTCGGGTGTCTTCTTTCTAAAATGGTGTCATTTGGGGGGTATTTATACTTTCCTGACATTCTAGCACCTGAAGAAACATGACAGGTGCTCAGAAAGTCAGAGCTGCTTCAAAATGCCGAAATTCACTTTTTTTGCACCATTGTTTGTAAATGCTATAACTTTTACCCAAACCAATAAATATACACTTATTGGATTTTTTTTTTTATCAAAGACATGTAGAACAATAAATTTAAATTTATATAGAAATGTAGTTTAAAAAAAAAAAAAATTACAACAGAAAGTGAAAAATGTCATTTTTTTGCAAACATTTCGGTCATTTTTGATTAATAGCAAAAAAAGTAAAAATGTCAGCAGCAATGAAATACCACCAAATGAAAGCTCTATTAGTGAGAAGAAAAGGAGGTAAAATTCATTTGAGTGGTAAGTTGTATGACGGAGCAATAAAAAGTAGTGTAGTGCGGAATTGTAAAAAGTGGCCTGGTCATTAAGGGTGTTTAAGCTAGGGGGGCTGAAGTGGTTAAAATGGTTTTCTAAAAGTTAAGTGCCCAGGCTGGTAATAAAATCCTATGTATACCGCCATCACTCCCTGCTGGGCTTTAAAATTGGGTAATCCTGTCTGCGGCTGCTAGCACTTTGGCTTCTCTTGATTGCAGATCGTAGCGTCAGCAGCTGACACAGGTCACAGTGCCAGTCTGCCAATCTCTGGCCACAGCGGTATCACATCCGACCACAGTCAGTGATTGGCAGAGTGGCATTGTAAGCTAGGTCAGCTGCAGATGCTACAATCTGAAACACAGAGAAGCCAAGCAAGTCCTAATGGACTGGTACCAGATGGAACACCCTAATATCGGAGCCTGAGGGAGGGAGGTATGCATAAGCTTTGTTTTAGTACAGGCCTGGGGACATACATTTTTATTTTTTATCTCTTTATTTTTCACTTTTTTTAAAAATAGAAAGTTGCATTAAGTAGAGGATTACAAAAGCATTAATGATTGATTGTCCTCAAATTCTCTGATATTACTGTCCCACCAAACAGCATATGTTGTATATACGCTTATTGGTGGGACAGTTATATCAGAGATTGAGAACAATCAATCATGAATGCTTTTGTAATCCTCTAATCCTTGATGCAACTTTCTATTTAAAAAAAAAGTGAAAAATAAAGATAAAATAAATGTATGATACCCAGGCGGGTAATGGGTGAGACGAGCGACGTCGGCGGGAGTACCAGCAGCGTCCCTTGTCCCACGCAGCGCACGTCTAAAGCAAAAAAAAAGAACACCAACCTAAAATACAGTATAGAGAGTGTTATAAAAACATATAAAAGTGCCATTTATAAAAAGATAACTAATCATAACAAGAAGTGCACTGATACATACGCATAGGTGTGCGGTGGATGTGGGGAGATCGCAAAGGCCACACGCCCTCAAGAGGGGGACATGTGACCAGACGATTTCCCCCTCAGACAGCGCACACCCTGCGGGACATCTGTCCAGCATCCTAAAAAAGATCTGATAGATAAATCAGAGAACTATGCCTTCCTGGGGAAATAATTTAAAGAGAAACTCTTTAAAGAGGACCTTTCACCGATCCACAGTTTATTAGGCAAAGGTATGTACATGCAGAGCGGCACCCAGGGATGACCCTGCACTTACTTGTATCCCTGGGTGCCGCTCTGTTCGTCCTCTGTAGCCCCTGATACTGGCGCTCGTGCTTCTCCAATTTTCCCTGGAAGGAGACTTCTTCTTTTGCCCTGGGCGTCTCCTTCTCCCAGGGCTGGAGCGCTGGCCAATTGCAGTGCTCAGCTCATATTCAGGATATGAGCTGAGCGCTGCGATGACCAGCGCTCCAGGAATACAAGTAAGTGCAGGGTCATCCCTGGGTGCCGCTCTGCATGTACATACATTTGCCTAATAAACTGTGGACCAGTGAAAGGCCCTTATTTAATGAAGCAGTTTTGCACCCTGAAACAATTGTACTCTGGGCCTGCAGACCTACTAAATCCACACAAACTTTTTTATAAGTACTTCCCAAATTGTATTTTGAAAAACTTGCAGTTGCAACCACTACTAAGAGGTTCTTTGACAAAAACACCAGCATATCGACATGGCAATACATAGCATATCTGCTCACAACACACCTATTAAACGGGATGACTATATTAACCACCCTGAACAGACCTCGACAATACAAATAACTGGGTGGAGGGTGAGGGGGACGGACGGATGGGTACAGACTCCCCGGGCAAGTGTGGCAAACAGGCAAACCGGCCCGCGGAGCCCAGACATTTATAGCCCCTATCCCAACTGACCCACCAATGAATAACTGTCACCAGGGCTCGGGCAGACTTCGCTCGATCTCTGTGACACCATAGGTCATCACAATGACCAATTAAGAGCATCACCAGGCAGAATCAAAATTCTGCCCAGAGATCCCAACAGAAGAGCAGGAAAAATTTTCCCTCCAAATCTGTGGACTAAAAATATCCTCTGATGACTGGGCAGAAAACTGACTGACCAGTGAACAGAATCTAAAACACAGGCAATGCAAGTATTGCCATGTGTACCCCTCCATAATGTCCGGGGTCCCTCCATGGCAATACATAGCATATGCTCAAAACACACCTAAATACAAAAGACCAGAGAGTGGAGATAAGCCGAGGCCTGTTTATTTAAATCAAACCAACTTTAATAAATATAACGAACAGATTAACCAAATAAAAAACCCATGAGCCTAGTCATAAACTCAGACTCGTTTAATCCATTAATACATCAGAGTCCATCCCATCACGGGATGACTATATTAACCACCCACCAGGCCCGCAGCGCCTTCAAGAAGGCAGCAAGGGACCCACCCCACCCACAGCTAGCTCTACTATAGCCTGCAGGTTGAGGTTAAAAATATCATAACCAATATCCGATAAGTGTATACCATCATTGAAAAACAGGCCTGCCTCTCCACTTTCCAAATCCACATGCCTGAAGGAAAAACCCCTTAATAAAGGCATAAACTTTGCCATTGCGCGGTTAACCCACTTCCGGACCTTGTCTTTAAACCTTAAGGGCTCTTGCAGACGAGCGGATCTCCTGCGTGTTATCCGCAGCGAGAATGAGAGCCAAGCTGCGCGGTAGACATCAGAGGCACGAAGCAGTAACATGATAGATACCGCTCCGTGCCTCTCTGTGACGCTTTGTGACAACTTTATCTCACTGTGATTTAGTAGTGAAAGGGTCACAGAGAGGCACGGAGCAGTATCTATCATGTTACTGCTTCGTGCCTCTGATGTCCACCGCGCAGCTTGGCTCTCATTCTCGCTGCGGATAACACGCAGGAGATCTGCTCGTCTGCAAGAGCCCTAAGGCCGGATCAACCCTCCAACACCACCTGGAGATTATTTCAGAAAAAATTAGCCTCGTGTCAGGGAAGAGGCGACGCAGCTCCATCATCGTTTACTTCATCTGGAAAATCAACTCATTGGTGTCTCTGCCACCTAAATCGTTACCCCCTAAATGAACAATGACAATGTCCGGATTAGGAAAAACATCATGTAGGTGTAAAATTAGCTCAATCAAACCTGACCAGCAAAGTCCCTGAATTCCAGCCCAGCAGATCTTGATAGAGTCTGTAGGTAACGATAAATGTAGTCCATAGCAGCGCTCTACAGCCCTCCTATTAGCCCAGTGGATATAAGAATGGCCCAGAATCCATACCGTACGACCTGTGAAAACTAATAACATATTAATTAATCAGCAAATGAGGTCTCACATAAAGTTGATATCTAGTAGATGACCATCTCCCAATCCGTCTGACTGACTCATTTAAACCTGCAAGAGCAGTAGAAGTTGCTGCCCCAATTCGAAAAGAATGAGAAGAAAAGAAATGAGCACTCAAACCAAGTTTATCCAAACATCTAGCTAGCACTGCCCTAAACTGAAATTGAGACAAAGGAGACAAATCTTGGTGAAAGAGAAAATTTACGTTGCTATCCCTGGGACGGATAGACAAATATCTCAAGACCGCATTAACCGGACATATCCGTTTATCAACAATAGAACCGATTCTTAAAAAATAACCTTTACCCACCTGATCAGTTTTATACCTCTCAATAAAAATAGACAATATAGAACCTCTAACGGAGACATGCCTAAAACTTAAACCAGACTAGTCAAATCGAGAACGTGGCAATCCTCAAGGCACCAATCCTCAAGGCGCTGTGCAGAATAAAGAAGCTTCAAAGCTAAAAAAACAAACAGAGCTGGAAACTTTACACAATTGGATCAATAACTCAGGAGAGATAGGGCATCTAATTAAAAAGAAATCTGAAAAAGACCTAGAGCCAAATCATTTCAGAAAAAAGGAAACACCAGCCAAAATCCTAGATACTGAGCTATGTGCCTGTTTTTCATCAAATAATTTCAAACAAAACGCCATGGCTAACGACTCGTCCAATAGCAAGGGTGATAAGGATAAACCAGATGCAAAACGATCCCAGCGTAACCAGGCTGACATATAACCTTTCCACGTTGAAGCTGCCACTGAACGGCTCAGCAAATTCAGTGCTATGACCAAATCAACCCCCATAGGTGCTCTGGACAAGGAATCCTGCAAACATCTGCCAACGGAGCCAAACTGCGAAAGTGATCCATCTGAAAACACGACAAAGCATCAGCAATGTCATTATTACAACCAGGAATATGGACTGCTTTAATCCAAATATTCAATTTTAAACAAAGTAACTCCTTAAGAGCTTCACCACCAATGGGCTTTTTGACGACAAGCAGTTTACAGCAAATATTGTCTGTATGCAAACAAATACGTTTATTCTGAAAAAAATCTGCCCCATAATGCCAATGCCACCACTACTGGTAAAAGCTCTGACAAAACTAGATTCTTCAATAAAGCATTTGCAATGCAGGATTCGCGCCAAGCCGCAACACACTAATGCCCGTCCCAGTATGCAAGAAAACCAACACTACCCGCCGCATCTGTGAACAAATTTAACTGGGCGGCATCCGTAAACTCCTCTTGCCAAATAGACCTACCGTTAAATTCCTGCAAAAAACTCAACCAAACCAACAAATCATCTCTGATATCCTTATTTATGTACACATGGAAACAAGGATTACGCAACCCAGCGACTTTCAAGGATAATTGCCTAAAGAAATTACGCCCCATCGGCATTATCCTGCCACAAAATGCCAACAAACCAAACAAAGATTGCACTTCTTTGACAGTGACACTGTGACGAGACAGAAAACCTTTAATCAATGAAGCTGCCTTCAAGACCTTCTCCAAAGGTAATCTACGTTCTCCAGCACCAGCATCAATAACTATTCCTAAAAATTCAATGCAACTAGAAGGTAAAATATTTTTTTCAAAAGCAAGGGGAACACCGAACTCTGTACAAACTGAACAAAAACACTCTAACAACTCAGAACAAACCGGAAAATTAACAGGACCAACAAACAGAAAATCATCTAAATAATGAACAATACCGCCTCTCATTGTACGCATTGAAACCACCCAATCAAGAAAGGTAGAGAACGCTTCAAAATAGAAACAGGAGATAGAACAACCCATAAAATCAACCTTAAAAATGAAAACCTAAAGAATTAAAGGCTGATGGACGGATGGGAAGGAGGCGAAATGCTGACTGAATGTCAGCCTTGGCCATTAACGCCCCTTACCAAACGACTTCACCACGGAAACCGCCGAATCAAACGAAGCATAACTAACCTTAGTCAAAGAATCATTAATCTCATCATTTAAAGACTGACCAAAGGGATAAAATAAATGATGAGTTATTTTGAAAGAATTAGGTTCCTTCTTTGGTACCACCCCAAGAGGAGACAAGGAGACAAACGAAAATCCTCAAAAGGTGGCACCTCAAAAGGACCTGCCACTCTGCCCAACTCTATTTCTTTCTTTAACTTAGCTGCCACCACTTGAGGAAGCTGCTGAACAGGGGGCAAATTCCTAACCATTGGACAACCATGACCAGAGAATGCAGGCAAAATAAACCCTTCAGAAAATCCTGCCACCAATAAATCGGCTATCTGACAATTTGGGAACCCTTGCAGAGGAGCAAAGCCCCCTCTTCCGCTGCTCAGGGAGCCCGGTGACGTCACTGGCAGCCTAGATAATTGTGCAGAGAGGTTGGAAACTTGGCCGGTGTTCCGTTAAAATCTGCTGCCCATAAAAATCTGCTGCCCTCGTCACTTCCGCTCTTGACGTCACGCTTCTGAGGAAGGTGTGTCTCCCTGCTTGTCTCCTGATTGGCTGTAAAGAGGGTTTAGCTTGAGACTGTGCTCAATCGCTGCGGGCAGCTGATTTTAATGGGCTCTGATTGGCGGGCAGCAGATTTTCACAGGCTCTGATTGACGGGCAGCAGATTTTCACGGGCTCAGGGCAGCTCATTTTAACAGCAACTGTATGGGGATCGCTCAGGGCAGTGAATGCGAACGCGCAGCGCCAGCTTATATTACCATCGGCTGTATGAAGATCACAGGGCAGTTTTTTTTTTACAGAGGCTGTATGGGGCTGATGTGGTTGCGCAGGGGCAGCTGATCTTAATGCGTCTCCATCAGCCCCATGCAGCCTGTGGGATCCCCGTTAAAATCAGCTGCCCCTGCGATCCTCATACAGCCGATGGTAATATAAGCTGGCGCTGCGCGTTTGCATTCACAGCCCCTGTTGAAATAAACTGCCCTGAGCGATCCCCATACAGTTGCTGTTAGGCCTCTTTCACACTTGCGTTCTGAGGATCCAGCAGGCACTTCCGTCCCGCCGGATCCGTCAGAACGCAAGTCGCCTGAAAGCATTAGAAGACTGATCAGGATCCTGATCAGTCTTCGAAATGCTTTGAGGTTACTATGGCAGCCAGGACGCTATTAAAGTCCTGGTTGCCAAAGCAGTAGTGGGGAGCGGGAGCAGTATACTTACAGTCCGTGCGGCTCCCGGGGCGCTTCAGAATGACGTCAGAGCGCCCCATGCGCATGGATCACGTGATCCATGCGATCACGTGATCCATGCGTGTAGGGCGCCCTGACGTCACTCTGGAGCCGCACGGACTGTAAGTATACTGCTCCCCCGCTCCCCACTACACTTTACCATGGCAACCAGGACTTTAGCGTCCTGGCTCCCATGGTATAACCATTGAGAAAAAGCTGAACGTCGGATCCAGCAATGCCTTTCAATGGGCATTAATTCCGGATCCGGCCTTGCGGCAAGTTATTAGGATTTTTGGCTGAAACAAAAAGCGCAGCATGCCAAAAAACATTCCGGCCAAAAAACATTCCGGTCCTGAACTGAAGACATCCTGATGCATCCTGAACGGATTTCTCTCCATTCAGAATGCATTGGGATAATCCTGATCATATATATAGCAGCTGCCCCAGCACACTCAGCCCTACTATATCTCTTTATATGACAGCTGCACCAGCACACTCAGCTTTGCTATATCACTATATTTTTATGACAGCTTCCCCAGCACACTCAGCTCTACTATATCTCTATATATGACAGCTGCCCGAGCACAATCAGCTCTGCTCTATCTCTATACACATGACAGTTGCCCCAGCACACCCAGCACTGCTAAATCTATACACATGACAGCTACCCCAACACACACAGCTCTGCTATATCTCTATATATGACAGCTGCCCCAGCACACTCAGCTCTGTTACATCTATACACAGGACAGCTGCACCAGCACACTCAGCCCTACTATATCTCTATATATATGACAGCTGCCCCAGCACACTCAGCTCTGCTACATCTCTATATATGATAGCTGCACCAGCACACTAAGCTCTGCTCTATATATATGACAGCTGCCCCAGCAACTCAGCTCTGATACATCTATACACATGACAGCTGCCTCAGCACACTCAGCTCTACTATATCTCTATATATATATATATATATATATATATAACAGCTGCCCCAGCACACTCAGCCCTGCTATATCTCTTTATATGACAGCTGCCCCAGCACACTCAACTCTGCTACAGAGGCTGGGGCAGCTATCAAATATAGAGATATAGCAGAGTGTGATGGGGCAGCTGTCATGTGTATGGATGTAGCAGAGCTGAGTGTGCCAGGGCAGCTGTCATATATATAGAGGGATATAGCAGAGCTGAGTGTGCTGGTGCAGCTGTCATATATAGAGATATAGCAGAGTTGAGTGTGCTGGGGCAGCTGTTGTATATAGATATATATCAGAGCTGAGTGTGCTGGGGCAGCTGTCATGTGTATAGATGTAGCAGAGCTGAGTGTGCTTGGGCAGCTATCATATATAGAGATACAGCAGAGCTGAGTGTGCTGGGGCAGCTGTCATATATAGAGATATAGCAGAGCTAAGTGTGCTTGGGCAGCTGTCATATACAGAGATATAGCAGAGCTGAGTGTGCAGGGGCAGCTATCATATATAGAGATAAAGCAGAAATGAGTGTGCTGGGCAGCTGTCATGTGTATGGACGGACACTGGCTATAACAGTCTACAGTAGAAGTCTCATATTCTTTTAGCAACTGGCACTGCAGCCCTTATGGCTGTGTGGATAAGTGCCTTGCCTCTAACACAGGAGGTCATGGGTTCGAGTCCCAGCAGAAACTTTTCTGAAATACATTAGATTTAAATACACTGGGGTGTCCCCAAGCACTGACTCCATATATGGACCTAGCTATATATGAAGTCAGAGCAGAAACTCCTCAGCCCCAGACTCACACTGAGGTATTCCGACTGGAGCCCCGAGCGGGGTGTTCTCAGTGCTATGCTTGAGCTGAGCACGGGCTCAACACTACTCATAAATAACCATGTAAGGCCTCATGCACACGAACGTATTTTGGGTCCGCGTCGGGCACGGACCCATTAACTTAAATGGGGCTGCAAAAGATGGCCCCACAAAGAAAATATAGCATGTCCTATTCGTGTCCGTTTTGCAGACAAGAATAGGAATTTCTACAATGCAAATTGCGTAACAGAACGTGGAACAGCTTCCGTGTTTTGCGGATCCGTGGATTGCGGACCGCAAAACACCTACGTCCATGTGCATGAGGGCAACCATAACATATTTCACAGCGTAGTCATAAACTCAAACCATAACAATAACAACTCAATCACTGGAACATAACAGGGCCAGCCCTCAGGCAAGCACGGCCCTCACCGGGCAGAATGACAACTCTGCCCAGTGACCACAGCAAAGCACGTCGGAAATTGTCCCTCAAAAACCTGTTCTAATAATAGAATCTTAATCACTGGGCAGAAAACAACTTCTGCCCAGTGAAGAAGGCAAACTTTTAAATGGGACAAATGCTGATATGGCCATGTGGATCCCTCCTTAATGTCCAGGATATGGCCATACCATGCCTAGCCCACGTGTTCTCAACTTTCTCCAAACCTACCCCAATTTGCCTGAGCTACTGGTGAAGGTGCGCTGTGTGTGTGCCCATTTCAAAAACTCATATACAGCTGCCGACGGTCTGGCAACGCTGCTGCAGCGCTTGCATTTGCCAGCTAACCGATTGTTGTGCGATGTGAGCACGCGCTGTAATTACACATGTTGGCCATGCTTTGTAAGCAGCAGAAGGCAGTAGTGGAATACCAGCTGCAACATGGTCTAGTATCTCTGACCTCTGTGAGGTTTTACACCCCTTTGAAGAATAAACACAGATGGTGAGTGGCGATGCCGCTATTATCAGCCTAACCATCCCACTTCTGTGTCTACTGAAGAGCTGGCTGCTAACAATGGCAGACGCTTCACATGTGGAAGAGGTGGAACTAGGGGGAAGACATTACACAGGGTGATAGCCAGACCGCCCTCAGTTTGTCTTGTCAGTGTGAATTGGATGATGATGATGATGATGAGAAGGAACAAGAGATGGTTGCCTCCGCTACAGAGGGTAGTAACCATAGCAGGTTTATTCCATCTGTTCAGCATAGATGGGCAGGAGGGGAGGAAGAGGATAATGAGATTGAGAGTCATACTCCTTATGAGGACAGCAAAGTCTTGTCTGTTGGGACTCTGACACACATGGCTGACTTTATGTTATGATGCCTTTCCTGTGACCCTTGCATTCTACGCATTTTTCACAACAGCGGTTACTGGTTGTTCAATTCACCCTTCTCGACCCCCGCTACAAAGAGAACTTCTCATCTCTCATTACTATGATGGAGAGGACGAGCAAAATGGTGCAATACCAGAAGGTTTTTATTTAAAAATTGCTCCATAAATTTCCATCTGACAACGCTGGAGGCAGAGTACGTAGCTCCTTGGGCAACCCAGAAGGGAAGATGAGGGGAACACACAGCAGTTCCAACAGAGGCAGGACAACACTCTCCAAGGCCTGGGACAGTTTCATGACACCCCACCAGCACCTTCACCCTGATGCATGGCCTAGTGTCACAAGGATGGAAAATGTGAAAGATGGTGAAGGAGTACATAGCAGACCGTGTCAGCGTCCTCAGTGATCCCTCTGTGCCTTACAACTACTGGGTGTCCAAACAGGACACGTGGCACGAACTGGCGCTCTACAGCTATAGCTAAATGATAAGGAACATGGAAGATATACTGTATTGGACTGTAGTATTTAGGGTAAATGACCATGTGGGCACTTTGCGGTAAATAAGTGGGTTTTGGGTTGCAGTTTCGGCACTCAGTCTTTAAAAGGTTCGCCATCGACATCACTGTTTTAGAGGGTTAGCGCACCTGCAGGCCCTCAGCTACATTCTTTTACTCAGTTTCATTGCGCCCAGGGCCACAGCCTCTGCGTGCACCATCAGCACCATGGCCACTTGCACGTCCCTTACTGGCCGCATTCTTAATATTGAATGTTATATATGCTTAAAAGTATGTCACACATACAGTAGCGTAGGATTTGTAAGTGTATGCGGCAATAAATTAAATCAGGTATTTGGGATGCGCACACTTTACACAGGAGATGTAGCCCTGATAATGTCACAGAGTAGCCTACACCGTCTGCGGATAAAGTACAGTATATGTCAGTGATATGTATGAAATGCACACACAGTAGATGTTGCACATATAATGTAAATTTCCCCAAAATACACTGGTTTCACCTGTGGTACAGTATTGACACAGAGAGGGACACGCTGTGGACACTAGATTAGGCCCAGATTATTTAGATTTGCGCATCAGACACTCTTTTCGGATGATGGACAGTATATGTCCCATAAAACCACAGACTATGGACACTATATTAGACCCAGATTGTTGCAATTAGAAATACAGACACTTTTTGTATGCCGGACGGTATATGTCACATAAACCCCCAGAATATGGACAGTATATTAGGACCAGATGAATGTAATTTGAAATACAGAAACGGTTTGGGAGGCCGGACAGTATGTCACATAAATCCACAGAATATGGACACTATTAGACCCAGATTAATGGAATTTGCGCTACAGACACTGTTTGCTGATGTAGGACTGTATTTTTTTTACACAAAGCCACACACTATGGTCACTAGATGTGAGCCAGATTATTAAAGACACAGTCTGCGGATAATTTACACCATATGTCACTAATGAAACACACCCAGTAGTCAATAAAAGGCATTGTGGGGTCTTTGAAAAGCTTTTGGTATTAAATACAGCAAATTTCTCTCCCTGCACCCTGTGACTTCCTCAGCACGGATGTCCCTGACACTGCTGTTAAATATATTGTTGATCTAAAACACAAACACACACACAGACACACCGTAGTCCTTAACCCTAGGTATACACCCAGCGTTTATAGCGCAGTTTTTCAACGCTGTAAAAACGCACAACATGTGAAAAGCCATGCTTCCCCTACAGGGGCATGGTCTCACATTTGAGCGCTTTACAGCCGCTTGAATGCGCTGAAAACGCCAACGCTGTCGCCCAGCATGAGCTTCTTTGGGCGTTTTAACGCGCCTATGGACGATGCTGAAATAGGGGAATGACTGAATCGCGCTGTATGATGCGCTGCTTCTCAGTTGCCAAAAACGCTGCGATTCAGAAAACGCCACCCTGGGTCCAGACCTGGAGCGCTCTAGGAACGCTGCGCTTTTGTCGCGCATATTGCAGCCGCGCTTCTGCAAATAGGAAACACGCCGCCGTATGCGCGGCTCGTGTAATTGACCACTGTGGTGTCAATCACAACACGCAGCCGACAACGCCCAAAAACGCGCTCCTGAACGAGCGTGCGCGTCGGGCGCTTACAGCGCGCTTTTACGCTGGCTGTAAAACGCTCAAGTGTGAACCACTCCCATGGGATGCATTGGTTTTCATCTGTTGAGCGGCTTTACAGCGCCGCTTGAAACGCCGGGCTGTAAACGCTCAGGTGTGAACCTAGGGTTAGTGTGTGCCCCCAGCCTTAGTGCTGACTTTTGGGCCTTTGAAAGCTTTCTAACTAAAATCGCTGAAATTCGCCCTCCCTGCTCTCTTCCCCTTCCTACCCAATGCTCTCCTAATCTATGACTGATTCGAGCACGTGTCATCGGGTGCTATATAACCTCCGACGATGCTGCCTGCCAGACACCGATTGCAATGCCAGCAGCCAACATGGCTACTGGCATTACAGTGAGGGCAGCACTTACCTGCACCTCTATTGGCTGCTTAATCCGCGAAACGTGCAGAGCGGTGACTCGAGCACTGGGCTGAAGCACAGCGGTACTCGGCTGAGGACCGCCATGTGCCGAGTATAGCGATGCTAAAGCCAATGCTCATCACTCAATTTTTACTTTTCAGGGAATTTCTTTTCAGCATCAGCCTAAAACTCTTGCACAATACTGTACATCTACAGACAACCTAAATGGTGCTGAAGCGCCCTGATGGCCACCCACTGAGACAAGATAAAGGAGCACTTACACTTGCAGCACTCTACAAATCTGACTGTCTGGAAGCTGAAGTCACTCCCTGTTGAGCCCTGATTAATTAGCCTCTGCTGGGTGTGGGAGGTTGTCAGGTTGTCAGACAGGCTAATTAAAACAAAGTGTTGACTCCTCACTCGGAGGCGAGAGACCTATATGCCGATGCTAGCGGAGAGGGTTGTATGTAGGAAAGCAGAGCTGACACAGCAGCCAACACCCCTGAGGAGCACTCTTCACTAAGAGCAGGGATGTCCAACCTGCGGCCCTCCAGCTGTTATAAAACTACAACTCCCACAATGCCCTGCTGTAGACTGATAGCTGTAGGCTGTCCGGGCATGCTGGGAGTTGTAGTTTTGCAACATCTGGAGGGCCGCAGGTTGGGCATCCCTGACTAAGAGGATCTGGACTCCTCTGTGTCTTGTGACCAGTTAGTGGATTTCTCCTGTGGTCAGTCATATTTTCCTTGCCATGTACCCTGGCTCCGTTCAGAGGTGTAGCTAAAGGCTTATGGACCCTGATGCAAGATCCATCATGGGCTGACTATACCACCATACAGTGGCCGTATAGTGTGAAATACTGGATCATATAAGTGATTACTATACAGTTTTATCCAGTGACTCTCAGGAGATGTATTTTCAGGTTGTAGTCATTCACTTTTCCCATCTGGTCCACACCCCAATTAATGCTTTTTCATGCCATGACATTGATATAGTATCCAAAAATAATTGTACCACATGGTACTTCTATGCCCCAGATGGTATTAGTGAACCAAATGGAGTAAGTGCCCTCACTGTGCTCTATAAAGTAATAGTGCCACCTTTTGTACCCCACACAGTAAGAGTGATCTTTCACAGTGCCCCCAAACATTGCGCCTAATAGGCCATCTGTCGTAGAGTTTAATCCCAGGCACACGGCTGACCTATTGCATAGTGTTTGGCAGCTGAAGACATCTGTAGCCAGCCGCATGTCTATATGTGCCTGCTCTGCTAAGAAAATGATGCTTTAACATATGCAAATGAGCTCTTAGAGCAACGTGGGGCGTTGCCATTACACCTAGAGGTTCTGCCCTCTCTGCACTTTAATTGACGGTGGGCAGGCAGTGGAAACATCATCCCTCCTGGCTCTGTCAATCAAACTGGAGAAGGCTCATCAGTAACAGAGAGCAGAGCCTCTAGGTGTAATGGCAACGCCCCTGTTGCTCCTAGAGGCTCATTTGCATATAATAAAACATCATTTTTCTCAGCAGTGCGGGCACATATGAACATGGGACCAACACAGATGCCTCCAGCTGCCAAGCTCACATGTAACAGGTCAGCCAGTGTCATAGGTACAAATCTGCTGACAGATGCCCTTTAAAGATGTTCACCTTTGTGACCCCCCGCCCCCACAAATCGAAAATGTATTTTGATTTCTAATGGCCACGCGGTTTGGCAGCTAAACATCACTTTGCCGATCAGCCATTACGAATAGATTTTGTTAACATGCAAATTTGTGTGGCCATTATACAAAAACTAGAAAAAAAAGTATCAATTATTATTGAACATCACAGCAGTTTGCAAGGCTACACCACAACTGCGCCTCAGCCGCTGCACGGTCATGCCACGGGACTGTGGCCATTTTCGGACAGGCAGTAGGAACGTTTTCTGTGTTGCGGATGGTGAATGGACTGCACACAGGTGGCCAATCTTGTTCTCACGTTGACACTGCTTCTGGTTTCTGTCTCAGATTCTGGAAAAATCCACCATGTGAACGTCAACTGTGTCATTAAAACAGCACATGATGTTAAAACCACCTAAGATTTTTCAGATACTGTTTCAGGCTATATGCACACGACAGTTGTTTTTTGCTGTCCGCAGATCAGTCTTCCTTTTTATTTCACATCCACATCCGTCCTGCGTGTCCGCAAATTTTGTAGGTTGTGTTTCCGTAGTGTCTTCTCCTTTTTTTTTTGCGGATCCGCAAAAACCGGAAGGCTTGGAAACAGTTTCTTAAAGTACCTGCACAAGTGCCCTGGTTTGCAAGCAACCATCCGCAAAAAAACGGATGCGGATGGAAAACGGAAGGCTTGCAGTGTGGTTTCCGCTTTTTTGCGGACCCATTGACTTTCAGCGGGTCCGCAAACCGCTTTTGCTGGACAAGAATAGGACATGCCATATTTTTTTTGCGGACGTGAAATGCGGAATGCGGACAGGAAACGGAAGAGGCATCAGTTTTTTTTGCGGATCCATAGAAATGAATGGGATCCGCAAAAAAAACGGAACGGAAGCCGAGAAAAAACACTGTCGTGTGCATATAGCCTCAAAGTGTGAATGTGCTCTAAGGATAGATAGCGGCACACATGTTGGATTTCTCTACTGCAAATCTGCCGAGAATTTTGTGGCAAAATTTGCAACATGTGATTTTGCTGTGGATTTGACACTTACATTAAGGTCTGCCTTCACACGGGCTGGTCATGTTTGACGCCCGGATAAGAGGCGAGGTGCGGGAATATGCACGATTTTCCGCGCTGGTGCAAATGTTTCTAATGCGCTTTGCACGCGCGTGAGAAAAATCGCCATGTTTGGTACTCAGATCTGAAACCGGACTTCATCACTGAAGTCCGGTTTCGGGTATTCTGGAGAATTTATTATTTTCCCTTATAACATGGTTATAAGGGGAAATAATAGCATTCTTACTAAAGAATGCATTGTAAAATGAAGTGGAAGGGGTTAAAAATAATAAAAGTTAACTTACCTTAGCCACTTGATCGCGTAGTTGCGATCTGTCCTCTCTTTCCCTGCATCAGCTAAGAACTAAAGGGCCTGTGATGACGTCACATCACATGGTCCATCACCATGGTAAGATGGACCATGTGATTGGACCATGGTCCATAGTGCTATATTCTCTATCTTCGTTAACGGTATCTTGGGTTCAGATTGAAAAAATAACTAAATAAATAAACAATATTCGTTTTTTTACGAATGTATAGTACTATATTCTAAATATTCGTAAATTAGCGAAGTGCCCATATTCGTAAAAAGAATTTGCTATTTAAATATTCGCGCTGAACACTATACATTAACCGATAAAATCTGTTGGTGATTTTCAAGTTTCATTCCTTTTGCTGCGGCTGTAAAATATACGGGGGTCAGAGGACTCCCCTGCATAACGGAAACGGGAGACGGATCCGTTTTGCAGCCCATAGACTTCTATTGTGATGGAATGAATAATGGAATGCCTCTAAAGGCACTACGTCATAGAATTGCGTTATGGTCCATGGTAACCGAATCCATAACGCAATTCACCTTTTACCAGTAAACAAAGCGTGAACGAATTTCAACCTAAAATTCGCTCATCTCTTGTCGTCATATATTAGGTGCAACTGCATGGAATGATAACTATTCCAGCTCCCGACTGAAGTAGTTTTCACTTCATTTTTATGCCGATTTCCAGGTGTTAAATTGAATACATTAGCAGGGAACAATGGTGAGGACTGTGTAAAAAACGCAGCGTACAACAAAGTTTTGTCACAGGGAATTAAAAAGTTGCAAAACGGGGTCTTGCAACTTTTTTTTTTTTACACAGGTTTTACATTAATAAATGACCCCCAATGTCTTTATTTAAAAACACTTAAAAAATGCATATATGTGTATTACACAAGATAAAGACGATACATGGGTAGATCAAGAAAGGATGAGCCCCCAGCAATCATATACAGGACCAATGCAAGAGCAGTCAAAGCACGAGTCACAAGATAATGCCAGAAAACATTCCTAAAAAGCCCAATGGGGCACATTTATTATAGTGTTTGAGCCTGCTTTAGGTTAAAAAAATATGTAGTTTTAGACAATCTATTTTTGTGGCACATTTACCACTTAAAGGGCACCTGTTTTAAAGGCATTTGCACCTCTTTTGACAATTTTAAAGTTTTAGACCAGGGATCAGCAACCTTTGGCACGCCAGATTAGGGATGAACAGTTCCTTCATCCGAAAGTCACTGCATAAAACTTTGTTGTAATACTTTACGGAGCAGGAGCTCTGTACAGTATTAGAACGTATTGGCTCTGATAAGTTGAAGTTATTACTTTGCTAAGTCTCACGAGAATTTGTGTAATAACTTCGTGAATGAATTATTACTTTAAAAAATCTTGGTATCGAACTCGGGTTTAGTAACAAGGTTTTTCCAGTAATAATTAATTTACGAAGTTATTACAGGAAGTCTCGCGAGACTTAGCAAAGTAATAACTTTGGCTCATCGGAGCCAATGCATTCTAATACTGTATTGCAGTATTGCAACAAAGTTTTATGCGAATTGACTTCGGATAAAGCATCCGAAGGTGATTCGCTCATCCCTAATCCGAAGGCGATTCGCTCATCCCTACGCCAGATGTTCTGAAATTACTACTCCCAGAATGCCGCATTCACTGTTGCGAGAGCATGTTTGCCTGCTGGGAGTTGTCGTTTCACAGCAGCTGTAGTGCCGAAGGTCCCTGTTTAAGGCCTCATGCACACGACCATATGTGTTTTGCGGTCCGCAAACCGCGGATCCGCAAAACATGGAAGCCGCTTCGCGCTCCATTCCGCAATTTGCGGAACGGAACGCGGCCTATTGTAGAAATGCCTATTCTTGTCCGCAAAACGGACAAGAATAGGACATGCTCTATTTTTTTTGCGGGGCCACGGAATCTAGCAACAGATGCGGACAGCACACGGAGTGTGCATGAGGCCTTAGACTAATTCTGGAGTGGTCAATTTTTTGCGCCTTTTTTCACTCTATTTATGTAGGTATGTCTTTTTATATGACTAAAATGTGTGGAAAACAGTCTAATATTTACTGGCTTATTTTCGACTACATGGTCGACAAAAATATATGACACGCAGGATTTTTTTGTCCGGCAAAAAGTCGGAATATATTCCGGTAAGCGGCCGGAGCCCCTTCGGATCCCATTACAGACTGCCAAAGATAAAACCCGACAGAAGACAAAGACGCCTCACCTCATTCATCAACTGCAAAATACTTACAGGCGAATCCTCTGCTCCAGTCTAATGTGCCCTAATGTATTCGAGTACAGAGCTCCCCCATTACACCCACTAGGGCTCATCATTAGGGATGAGCGAACCTGTGTTTTCAAGTTTGGCGTACGAGGTTCTGGTTATGGATTCCGTTAGCAGGGACTATACCTTATGGTCTGTGGTAGCGGAATCCATAACCCTGGGAACACACCTGAGCGTTTTTCAGCTCGTTCATACGCGCTGAAAAACGCTCAACATGTGAAAAAAGCCATGCATCCCTATGTGCATGGTTCACATGTCGGCGTTTTACAGCGCGGACGATTGCGCTGTAAAACGCCCTACGCGGTCGCGTCGGCTGCTGTGACTATCGCGCGGCAGCACGCGTGATCCAACCCATATTCTATTATGGGAGCGCGCATATGACGCGCGCTTCCATAAGACAGCCACTTTGCGGCAAGAGCGCGCGTCATATGCGCGCCCTGGGAACACACGAAGTGTGTTCCCAGGGTAAAGCCTCTTTCTCATGAACGATATGGATTGGCTTCGGAGGAGTTCGGGGTGTTTTCAGTGAAATTCACACCACTTTGCAAGCAAGTTCAATCAGTTTTGTCTGCGATTGCGTTCAGTTTTTTCCCTGGGGGTGCAACCATCAGTGAAAAATGCATCACATCCGCACTTGCTTCCGACTTGCTTCAGAATATAGAACATGCTGCCTTTTTCACGCAACGCAGAACTGAACATTGAAACCAATGGGTCAGAATTCAGTGCAGGTTCGTGCATGCTCACTTCGCACCCGCGCGGAATACTGGCCCGTGTGAAAGGGGCCTAACGGAATTCTTAGATAGCCCGAACCCGAAACCTTGTATGCCGAACGACAAGTTCGCTCAACACTACTCATAATAGCAGATTATTAGTGGCTGGTCTTTATCCTGATTATTTGGTTTCCGCTGTCCATATGATCCATATATGTTATATATAACCAGGAATATATTAAATTAGTGTCCTCAGTCACACTTCAGTGTTTGGTCAGTGATTTCCATCTGTGATTGTGAGCCAAAACCCTCCATAGCTATGAGGTATTAGGCCTCTTTCACACGGGCGTCATGTTTGACGCCCGGATAAGAGGCGGGTGTGTTGCGGGAATATGTGCGTTTTCCCGCGGTGCAAACGCTTGCAACACGCTTTGCACGCGCTGAGAAAAACGCCATGTTTGGTACCCACCCGAGCCGGACTTCATCACTGAAGTCCGGTTTCGGGTCTACTGGAGAATTGATTATTTCCCCTTATAACATGGTTATAAGGGGAAATAATAGCATTCTTAATAAAGAATGCATAGTAAATGAAGAGAAGGGTTAGAATAATAAAGTTAACTATTTTAGCTACTTGATCGCAGAGTCGCGATCTGTCCTCTTCCTGCAGCATCTGTGATCTAGTGACCTGTGATGACGCCACATCACATGGTCCAATCACATGGTCCATCTTACCATGGTAAGATGGACCATGTGATTGGACCATGTGATGTGACGCCATCACAGGTCCTTTAGATCATAGATGCTGCAGGGAAAGAGAGGACAGATCGCAACTACGCGATCAAGTGGCTAAGGTAAGTTAACTTTTATTATTTTTAACCCCTTCCTCTTCATTTAACAATGCATTCTTTATTAAGAATGCTATTATTTCCCTTATAACCATGTTATAAGGGGAAATAATAGAGATTGGGTCCCGCTGTTAAGCAACAATGCGGAAAATCGCAACGCATCCGCACTTGCTTGCGGATGCTTGCGATTTTCCCGCAGCCCCATTCACTTCTATGGGGCCTGCGCTGCGTGAAAAACGCAGAATATAGAACATGCTGCGATTTTCACGCAACGCAGAAGTGATGCGTGAAAATCACCGCTCATGTGCACAGCCCCATAGAAATGAATGGGTCCGGATTCAGTGCGGGTGCAATGCGTCCTCCTCACGCATTGCACCCGCGCGGAAAACTCGCCCGTGTGAAAGGGGCCTAAGGGAAAGATCTGTCCCTATTCTGTATTTAGAGTCACACCAGGTTTTGGCTCACAATCACTGATGGAAATCACTGACCAAACACTGACGTGTGAATGAGGCATTATAAAAACCTTAGTCCGTTTTGCTTGCACCGCCTCGCTGTGTGTTCGTTTCAGTGTGTCGGCTTCTTCATGCATTCACCTGTGCACTCAGGTCGGTATCTCCCCGTGCTACTGCTCCCTGTCTTGAAGAAACTTGCCCAGAGAAAGAGATGGCGACCTGCAAAAAATGCGTATCGGATGAGGATCAAAAATACGTTTGTGTGCAGGAGCGCTAAATTACCATTCAACAGATTTCAAATCTGCACTGCAGGTGAATTTACGCAGCATATTTTTCTCATCCATTTTCCTGCTACTTTACAACGTTGCAGATTTTCGCCATGAAAATCCAAAGTAATCTAACACAATGCGTTATATACACTATGGGGCACATGCATCCATACTGGTGTAAAGGAAAACTGGTTTAGTTGCCCATAACAACCAATCAGAGCCCACCTTTTATTTTATAGAGCTACTTTGGATAGTGAAATACCTTATCTGTTTGGTTACTATGGGCAACTAAGCCAGTTCTATTTTACACCAGTTTAATAAATCTTCTCCATTGTGGACAAGATTAGTCATTGGGGGTCATTTACTAAGAAACAAAACTAAACAAAAAAATGTTGCTAGACCCCTCTTTTTTGACTTTTTAAATGCTAGTGCGACAATTGTTTGTTGTATGGGCGTTTTTATGCCGTCCTCACCACGGTGGGGGCCAGAGCCAGGACAGCTGCTCTGACAACTGAATTAACAACTAACAGGCATAAATGTTGTCAAAAACTGGAGACATTCGACTTTTCTCCACAAAAATGCAATTTTTTTCACGCACAAATAAATTAGACCAGTCTTAGGCCCCTTTCACACAAGCAAGTTTTCCGCGCGGGTGCAATGCGTGACGTGAACGCATAGCACCCGCACTGAATCCGGACCCATTCATTTCAATGGGTCTGTGTACATGAGTGTTGTTTTTCACGCATCACTTCTGCGTTGCGTGAAAATCGCAGCATGTTCTATATTCTGCGTTTTTCAGGCAGCTCTGGCCCCATAAAGCTTCATTCACACGTCAGTGTTTTGGTCAGTGATTTGCATCAGTGATTGTGAGCCAAAACCAGGATTGGAGCCCCCACAGACATAAGGTATAAGGCAGCATGCTCAACCTGCGGCCCTCCAGCTGTTGCAAAACTACAAATCCCATCATTCCCGGACAGCCTACAGCTATTAGCCTACAGCAGGGCATGGTGGGAGTTGTAGTTTTACAACAGCTGGAGGGCCGCAGGTTTAGCATCCCTGGTATAAGTGAAAGACCTGATCCAGTTCTGTGTTTAGAGCCGCACCTGGTTTTGGCTCACAATCCCTGATGGAAATCACTGACCAAAACACTGACGTGTGAATGAGGCATAAAAGTGAATGAGGCTGCGTGAAAAACGCATTGCATCCGCAAGCAAGTGCGGGTGCGATGCATTTTTCACTGATGGTTGCTAGGAGATGTTTGTAAATCTTCAGTTTTGTATCACGTGCGTGAAAAACGCATACAAACGCATTGCACCCGCGCGGAAAAAACTGAACAAC
This sequence comes from Bufotes viridis, assembly GCA_033119425.1. Lineage (NCBI taxonomy): Eukaryota > Metazoa > Chordata > Amphibia > Anura > Bufonidae > Bufotes > Bufotes viridis. The sequence goes on from CM065592.1 coordinate 456,045,953, forward strand.
TGAACGCAATCACAGGCAAAACTGAATGGGTTTGCCTGCGAAATCGCACAGTTTTCACTGAACGCATCCGTTCTGGACACGCTCGTGTGAAAGGGGCCTTAGTGAATATGAACCTGTCTAACTGAAAAACAGCCACCAGAGGTATGCAGAACCATCCATTTTTTGTCCGTGTCCATTCCATTTTGTTTGCGGACCGTATGCAGAACCATCCATTTCAATGGGATCAATAAAAAAAAAAAACTGAAACGTCTCCGTGTGCATTACGTGTCCGTATGTTATATTCGTATTTCCGTTCCACGAAAAAAATAAAACGTGTCCTACTATCGTCCACATTACGGACAAGGATAGGACTGTTCTATTAGTGGCCAGCTGTTCCGTTCTGCAAAATACTGAATGCATACGGAAGTCATCCGTATTTTTTGCGGATCGCAAAATACATATGGTTGTGTGCATGAACCACCAGAGGTCAGGCTAAGGGCTCGATGACACGAACGGATTTTCTTTCTGTGTCCGTTCCGTGTTTTCTTTACAGGCCCATATGCGGAACCATTCATTTCCGTATGTCCACATGTCCGTTCTGCAAAAAAAATAGAACATGTCCTATTTTTGTCTGTTTTGCAGACAAGCACAGGCATTGTTACAAAGGATCCACAAAAAAGTAAAAAACGATGCAACACAGATGTCACATGGATGTTATACTTTATTTTTGCAGATCCGTATTTTGCAGGCACCACAAAATACATAAGGTCGTGTGCATAAACCCTAAGGCCTCTTCCACACGAGCATGTCCGGATTAGGTCATTCACTTTTGGCTGCAATTGCGTTCAGTTGTTTAGTTTTTATCATGCGGGTGCAATGCGTTTTGATGCGTTTTTCACGCTCGTGATAAAAAACTGAAGGTTTACAAACAACTTCTCCTAGCTACCATCAGTGAAAAACATATTGCACCCGCACTTGCTTGCGGATGCAATGCGTTTTTCACGCAGCCCCATCAGAACTGATGCGTGAAAAACAACACTCATGTACACAAACCCATTGAAATGAATGGGTCAGGATTCAGTGCGGGTGCTATGCGTTCACGTCACACATTGCAGCCGCGCGGAAAACTCGCTTGTGTGAAAGGGGCTAAGGCCTCCTCCACACAACTGTTTGGTTTTGCGTTCTGTTTTAAACGGATCAGTTTTTCCGTCTTTTTTTGTTTCAGTAGTGTTGCCGCTTCCTTTTGGTTTCCGTTTGTGATCCGTTTTTTGAGGATAGCAAGCGGAACCATACAATAATGTTTTAACAGTAAGTACATTGAAAAATTGGGCTGGATATAACATTTTCAAAAGATGGCTCCACAAAAACGAAACGGATACGATTGACATACGGATGCATTCCATATCCGTTTAGTTTTTTAACAGCCCTATTGACTTGAATGGAGCCACAGAACGTGATTTGCGGGCAATAATAGGGCATGTTCTATCTTTGAACTGAACAATGGAAACGGAATGCAATTGTTCCGCAAAAAAAAGGGAATGCACCCAGAATGCATCCGTATGTCATCTGTATGCATTCCGTTTTTGCGGATCCATTTATTGCAAATTTTATGCCCACCCCAATTTTTCAGTGTAATTACTGTATGCTGTATATGCCATGCTTCTGTGAACGTGGCTAGGGTAGGAAAAACTCACGTCCAATTGCGCATGCGCCGAGGGTAGTGAACACTTACAGCCCAGTGCGCACGCGCTGCTAACACATGCTGGATCTTGTCTAGTGCCTAGGGTAGGGAAAACTCACGGCCGATTGTGCATGCGCCGAGGGTAGTGAAAACTTACATCCCAGTAAGTTTTCACTACCCTCGGCGCATGCGCAATTGGCCGTGAGTTTTCCTAACCCTAGGCTCGTTCACAGTTAGCCGCGCTCGCCTGCGCCGACTCCTACTCAGCCACTCAGCAAGCGAGCGGCGTGACACACCTCCTTCCATACCCGCAAACGTCACTTCTGCGTGCGACGCGTCAGAACCGAAATGACGATGGGGAAAGTTCACGGGTAGGGGAAAAATAACGGAACACCGGCAGCCATACAAACCTAATCAACAAAAACAAATTAACTTGTTCTGATCCAGGGGGAGACACAAGAAACCCAGACGATTGCCACACCTGATAACAATGCTGCAGGGAGGGTTAACCCTTTGGTGGGCAGGGTTACCTGATAACTGGGCTCACCTGTCTGACGGTTAATTACTCATTCCATGTGCAGTAGCAGTGATGGCTTCCAGCAGGAGCAGCTTGGTGGATGTCTTAGGTAAGATGAGATCAGATGTGACTGGTTTTTCCATATTATTAAATACATATCTATAAATAATATATATATACACATATGGATGAAAATGTAGTAAACTGAATTTTTGGACGTATATAGGTTCACCTGCTCTCCTGGTTAGCGTCAGGGCTGTACATACGTGTATTGTAACAACAGGAGTTAGGCTACTTTCACACTTGCGTTGTTGGATTCCGGTAGGCAGTTCCAGCAATCCGTGAAACGGATTGCATTCTTCATCCGGATGCGGATCCGGCTGACAAATGCATTGATACACCATTTCCATCTCTCCGGCGTTATCCAGAAAAAGCTGATCCAGTATTTTTAAATGTCTGCGCATGCACAGACCGGGAAACCATATCCGGTTTTCCTGAACACTGGTGCCGGATCCGCATTAATATTTGTCAATGGAAGTTAATGCCGGATCCGGCATTATAGCAAGCATGCTGCGGTATTTTCTACGGCCGAATACAGTAAGAGTGACTGAACTGAAGACCTCCTCATGCATACTGAACGGAATGCTTTCCATTCAGAATGCATTACGCTGGGTTCAGACCTGAGCGCTTCTGAGACGCGTGTTTTTGGCAATAGTAAACGCGAGTTTTACGCCGCTTGTGTGATTGACTGCAGTGTTGTCCAATGACCAAATATCCCTGTCTGAAGCGGCGCACGAAAACGCGAAAGGCCAGGGCAGTAAAAACACCCACAAATGACCCCATTTTTGGAAAGAAGACACCCCAAGGTATTCGCTGAGGGGCATATTGAGTCCATGAAAAATTGAACTTTTTGTCACAAGTTAGCGGAAAGGGAGACTTTGTGAGAAAAACAATAAAAAAATCAATTTCCGCTAACTTGTGCCAAAATAAAATCTTCTATGAGACTTCGCCATGCCCCTCATGGAATACCTTGGGTGTCTTCTTTCCAAAATGGGGTCAGATGTGGAGTATTTATACTGCCCTGGCATTTTAGGGGCCTAAAGCATGAGAAGAAAAATGCGTAAAATGCCCTGAAATCCTAAAGGTACTCATTGGAATTTGGGCCCTTATGCATCTTGCCTGCAAAAAAGTGTCACACATGTGGTATCGCCGTACTCAGGAGAAGTAGGGCAATGTGTTTTGGGGTGTATTTTTACATATACCCATGCTGGGTGAGAGAAATATCTCTGTAAATTGAATTTTTTTGGCACAAGTTAGCGGAAATTGTTATTTTTATTTTTACAAAGTCTCATATTCCATTAACTTGTGACAAAAATAAATTTTACATTTTACATGAACTCACCATACCCTCATGGAATACCTTGGGGTGTCTTCTTTCTAAAATGGGGTCACTTGTGGGGTATTTATACTGCCCTGGCATTTTAGGGGTCTCTAAAGCGTGAGAAGAAGTCTGGAATCTAAATGCGTAAAAATGCCCTGTGAAATCCTAAAGGTACTCATTGGAATTTGGGTCCCTTTGCGCAGAAGTAGGGCAATGGTTTAGGGTGTATTTTACATATACCCATGCTGGGTGTGAAATGTCTCTGTAAATGACAACTTTTTAAATTTTTTATACAAAGTTGTCAGTTTACAGAGATATTTCTCTCACCCAACATGGGTAGATGTAAAAATACACCCCAAAACACATTGCCCTACGTCTCCTGAGTACGGCGATACCACATGAGTGACACTTTTTTGCAGTCTGGGTGCCCAAAGGGGCCCAAATTCAAACGAGTACCTTTAGGTTTTGCAGGGATGCTCACAATTTAGCCCCGCCCAAAATGCCAGAACAGTAAACACACCCCACAAATGACCCCATTTCGGAAAGTAGACACCCCAAGGTATTCACTGAGGGGCATAGTGAGTCCGTGGGAGATTTAATTTTTTTTTGCCAGAAGTTAGCAGAAATGGAAACTTTATTATTTTTTTTGTGCAATTTTCTGCTAACTTGTGAAAAAAAATGAAATGATACATGAACTCACCATGCCCCTCCGCGAATACTTTCGGGTGTCTTCTTTCTAAAATGGTGTCATTTGGGGGTATTTATACTATCCTGACATTCTAGCACCTGAAGAAACATGACAGGTGCTCAGAAAGTCAGAGCTGCTTCAAAATGCCGAAATTCACTTTTTTGCACCATTGTTTGTAAATGCTATAACTTTTACCCAAACCAATAAATATACACTTATTGGATTTTTTTTTATCAAAGACATGTAGAACAATAAATTTAAAATTTATATAGAAATGTAGTTTTAAAAAAAAAAATTACAACAGAAAGTGAAAAATGTCATTTTTTGCAAACATTTCGGTCATTTTTGATTAATAGCAAAAAAGTAAAAATGTCAGCAGCAATGAAATACCACCAAATGAAAGCTCTATTAGTGAGAAGAAAAGGAGGTAAAATTCATTTGAGTGGTAAGTTGTATGACGGAGCAATAAAAAGTAGTGTAGTGCGGAATTGTAAAAAGTGGCCTGGTCATTAAGGGTGTTTAAGCTAGGGGGCTGAAGTGGTTAAAATGGTTTTCTAAAAGTTAAGTGCCCAGGCTGGTAATAAAATCCTATGTATACCGCCATCACTCCCTGCTGGGCTTTAAAATTGGGTAATCCTGTCTGCGGCTGCTAGCACTTTGGCTTCTCTTGATTGCAGATCGTAGCGTCAGCAGCTGACACAGGTCACAGTGCCAGTCTGCCAATCTCTGGCCACAGCGGTATCACATCCGACCACAGTCAGTGATTGGCAGAGTGGCATTGCAAGCTAGGTCAGCTGCAGATGCTACAATCTGAAACACAGAGAAGCCAAGCAAGTCCTAATGGACTGGCACCAGATGGAACACCCTAATATCGGAGCCTGAGGGAGGGAGGTATGCATAAGCTTTGTTTTAGTACAAGCCTGGGGACATACATTTTTATTTTTTATCTCTTTATTTTTCACTTTTTTTAAAAATAGAAAGTTGCATTAAGTAAAGGATTACAAAAGCATTAATGATTGATTGTCCTCAAATTCTCTGATATTACTGTCCCACCAAAAAGCATTTGTTGTATATACGCTTGTTGGTGGGACAGTTATATCAGAGATTGAGAACAATCAATCATGAATGCTTTTGTAATCCTCTAATCCTTGATGCAACTTTCTATTTTAAAAAAGTGAAAAATAAAGATAAAATAAATGTATGATACCCAGGCGGGTGATGGGTGAGACGAGCGACGTCGGCGGGAGTACCAGCAGCGTCCCTTGTCCCATGCAGCGCACGTCTAAAGCAAAAAAAAGGACACCAACCTAAAATACAGTATAGAGAGTGTTATAAAAACATATAAAAGTGCCATTTATAAAAAGATAACTAATCATAACAAGAAGTGCACTGATACATACGCATAGGTGTGCGGTGGATGTGGGGAGATCGCAAAGGCCACACGCCCTCAAGAGGGGGACATGTGACCAGACGATTTCCCCCTCAGACAGCGCACACCCTGCTGGACATCTGTCCAGCATCCTAAAAAAGATCTGATAGATAAATCAGAGAACTATGCCTTCCTGGGAAATAATTTAAAAGAAACTCTTTAAAGAGGACCTTTCACCGATCCACAGTTTATTAGGCAAAGGTATGTACATGCAGAGCGGCACCCAGGGATGACCCTGCACTTACTTGTATCCCTGGGTGCCGCTCCGTTCGTCCTCTGTAGCCCCCAATACTGGCGCTCGTGCTTCTCCAATTTTGCCTTGGGCGGAGACATCTTCTTTTGCCCTGGGCGTCTCCTTCTCCCAGGGCTGGAGCGCTGGCCAATTGCAGTGCTCAGCTCATATTCAGGATATGAGCTGAGCGCTGCGATTGGCCAGCGCTCCAGGAATACAAGTAAGTGCAGGGTCATCCCTGGGTGCCGCTCTGCATGTACATACATTTGCCTAATAAACTGTGGACCAGTGAAAGGCCCTTATTTAATGAAGCAGTTTTTGCACCCTGAAACAATTGTACTCTGGACCTGCAGACCTACTAAATCCACACAAACTTTTTTATAAGTACTTCCCAAATTGTATTTTGAAAAACTTGCAGTTGCAACCACTACTAAGAGGTTCTTTGACAAAAACACCAGCATATCGACATGGCAATACATAGCATATCTGCTCACAACACACCTATTAAACGGGATGACTATATTAACCACCCTGAACAGACCTCGACAATACAAATAACTGGGTGGAGGGTGAGGGGGACGGACGGATGGGTACAGACTCCCGGGCAAGTGTGGCAAACAGGCAAACCGGCCCGCGGAGCCCAGACATTTATAGCCCCTATACCAACTGACCCACCAAGATTAACTGTCACCAGGGCTCGGGCAGACTTCGCTCAATCTCTGTGACACCATGGGTCATCACAATGACCAATTAAGAGCATCACCAGGCAGAATCAAAATTCTGCCCAGAGATCCCAACAGAAGAGCAGGAAAAATTTTCCCTCCAAATCTGTGGACTAAAAATATCCTCTGATGACTGGGCAGAAAACTGACTGACCAGTGAACAGAATCTAAAACACAGGCAATGCAAGTATTGCCATGTGTACCCCTCCATAATGTCCGGGGTCCCTCCATGGCAATACATAGCATATGCTCAAAACACACCTATTAAACCTACCTAAATACCTTAATGAAATAAATACAAAAGACCAGAGAGTGGAGATAAGCCGAGGCCTGTTTATTTAAATCAAACCAACTTTAATAAATATAACGAACAGATTAACCAAATAAAAAACCCATGAGCCTAGTCATAAACTCAGACTCGTTTAATCCATTAATACATCAGAGTCCATCCCATCACGGGATGACTATATTAACCACCCACCAGGCCCGCAGCGCCTTCAAGAAGGCAGCAAGGGACCCACCCCACCCACAGCTAGCTCTACTATAGCCTGCAGGTTGAGGTTAAAAATATCATAACCAATATCCGATAAGTGTATACCATCATTGAAAAACAGGCCTGCCTCTCCACTTTCCAAATCCACATGCCTGAAGGAAAAACCCCTTAATAAAGGCATAAACTTTGCCATTGCGCGGTTAACCCACTTCCGGACCTTGTCTTTAAACCTTAAGGGCTCTTGCAGACGAGCGGTTATCCGCAGCGAGAATGAGAGCCAAGCTGCGCGGTGGACATCAGAGGCACGAAGCAGTAACATGATAGATACTGCTACGTGCCTCTCTGTGACACTTTGTGACAACTTTATCTCACTGTGATTTTGTAGTGAAAGGGTCACAGAGAGGCACGGAGCAGTATCTATCATGTTACTGCTTCGTGCCTCTGATGTCCACCGCGCAGCTTGGCTGTCATTCTCGCTGCGGATAACACGCAGGAGATCTGCTCGTCTGCAAGAGCCCTAAGGCCGGATCAACCCTCCAACACCACCTGGAGATTATTTCAGAAAAAATTAGCCTCGTGTCAGGGAAGAGGTGACGCAGCTCCATCATCGTTTACTTCATCTGGAAAATCAACTCATTGGTGTCTCTGCCACCTAAATCGTTACCCCTAAATGAACAATGACAATGTCCGGATTAGGAAAAACATCATGTAGGTGTAAAATTAGCTCAATCAAACCTGACCAGCAAAGTCCCTGAATTCCAGCCCAGCAGATCTTGATAGAGTCTGTAGGTAACGATAAATGTAATCCATAGCAGCGCTCTACGGCCCTCCTATTAGCCCAGTGGATATAAGAATGGCCCAGAATCCATACCGTACGACCTGTGAAAACTAATAACATATTAATTAATCAGCAAATTAGGTCTCACATAAATTTGATATCTAGTAGATGACCATCTCCCAATCCGTCTGACTTACTCATTTAAACCTGCAAGAGCAGCAGAAGTTGCTGCCCCAATTCGAAAAGAATGAGAAGAAAAGAAATGAGCACTCAAACCAAGTTTATCCAAACATCTAGCTAGCACTGCCCTAAACTGAAATTGAGACAAAGGAGACAAATCTTGGTGAAAGAGAAAATTCGCGTTGCTAACCCTGGGACGGATAGACAAATATCTCAAGACCGCATTAACCGGACATATCCGTTTATCAACAATAGAACCGATTCTTAAAAAATAACCTTTACCCACCTGATCAGTTTTACACCTCTCAATAAAAATAGACAATATAGAACCTCTAACGGAGACATGCCTAAAACTTAATCCAGACTAGTCAAATCGAGAACGTGGCAATCCTCAAGGCACCAATCCTCAAGGCGCCAAAAAATAATAATGTAAACACTGTGCAGAATAAAGAAGCTTCAAAGCTAAAAAAACAAACAGAGCTGGAAACTTCACACAATTGGATCTCTGAATAACTCAGGAGAGATAGGGCATCTAATTAAAAAGAAATCTGAAAAAGACCTAGAGCCAAATCATTTCAGAAAAAAGGAAACACCAGCCAAAATCCTAGATACTGAGCTATGTGCCTGTTTTTCATCAAATAATTTCAAACAAAACGCCAGGGCTAACGATTCGTCCAATAGCAAGGGTGATAAGGATAAACCAGATGCAAAACGATCCCAGCGTAACCAGGCTGACATATAACCTTTCCATGTTGAAACTGCCACTGAACGGCTCAGCAAATTCAGTGCTATGACCAAATCAACCCCCATAGGTGCTCTGGACAAGGAATCCTGCAAATATCTGCCAACGGAGCCAAACTGCGAAAGCGATCCATCTGAAAACACGACAAAGCATCAGCAATGTCATTATTACAACCAGGAATATGGACTGCTTTAATCCAAATATTCAATTTTAAACAAAGTAACACCTTAAGAGCTTCACCACCAATGGGCTTTTTGACGACAAGCAGTTTACAGCAAATAACACCCCTTTATTGTCTGTATGCAAACGAATACGTTTATTCTGAAAAAATCTGCCCCATAATGCCAATGCCACCACTACTGGTAAAAGCTCCAACAAAACTAGATTCTTCAATACAGCATTCGCAATGCAGGATTCGCGCCAAGCCGAAACACACCAATGCCCGTCCCAGTATGCACCAAAATCAACACTACCCGCCGCATCTGTGAACAAATTTAACTGGGCGGCATCTGTAAACTCCTCTTGCCAAATAGACCTACCATTAAATTCCTGCAAAAAACTTGACCAAACCAACAAATCATCTCTGATATCCTTATTTATGGACACATGGAAACAAGGATTACGCAACCCAGCAACTTTCAAGGATAATTGCCTAAAGAAAATACGCCCCATAGGCATTATTCTGCCACAAAATGCCAACAAACCTAACAAAGATTGCACTTCTTTGACAGTGACACTGTGACGAGACAGAAAACCTTTAATCAATGAAGCTGCCTTCAAGACCTTCTCCAAAGGTAATCTACGTTCTCCAGCACCAGCATCAATAACTATTCCTAAAAATTCAATGCAACTAGAAGGTAAAATATTTTTTTCAAAAGCAAGGGGAACACCGAACTCTGTACAAACTGAACAAAAACACTCTAACAACTCAGAACAAACCGGAGAATCAACAGGACCAACAAACAGAAAATCATCTAAATAATGAACAATACCGCCCCTCATTGTACGCATTGAAACCACCCAATCAAGAAAGGTAGAGAACGCTTCAAAATAGAAACAGGAGATAGAACAACCCATAGGCAGGCATTTATCAAAATAAAATCAACCTTGAAAATGAAAACCTAAAGAATTAAAGGCTGATGGACGGATGGGAAGGAGGCGAAATGCTGACTGAATGTCAGCCTTGCCATTAATGCCCCCTTACCAAACGACTTCACCACGGAAACCGCCGAATCAAACGAAGCATAGCTAACCTTAGTCAAAGAATCATTAATCTCATCATTTAAAGACTGACCAAAGGGATAAAATAAATGATGAGTTATTTTGAAAGAATTAGGTTCCTTCTTTGGTACCACCCCAAGAGGAGACAAGGAGACAAACGAAAATCCTCAAAAGGTGGCACCTCAAAAGGACCTGCCACTCTGCCCAACTCTATTTCTTTCTTTAACTTAGCTGCCACCACCTGAGGAAGCTGCTGGACAGGGGGCAAATTCCTAACCATTGGACAACCATGACCAGAGAATGCAGGCAAAATAAACCCTTCAGAAAATCCTGCCACCAATAAATCGGCTATGTGACGATTTGGGAACCCTTGCAAAGGAGCAAAGCCCCCTCTTCCGCTGCTCAGGGAGCCCGGTGATGTCACTGGCAGCCTAGATAATTGTGCAGAGAGGTTGGAAACTAGGCCGGTGTTCCGTTAAAATCTGCTGCCCATAAAAATCTGCACGTTTGCATTCACAGCCCCTGTTGAAATAAACTGCCCTGAGCGATCCCCATACAGTTGCTGTTAGGCCTCTTTCAGACTTGCATTCTGAGGATCCGGCAGGCACTTCCGTCCCGCCGGATCCGTCAGAACGCAAGTCGCCTGAAAGCATTAGAAGACTGATCAGGATCCTGATCAGTCTTCGAAATGCTTTGAGGTTACTATGGCAGCCAGGACGCTATTAAAGTCCTGGTTGCCATAGTAGTAGTGGGGAGTGGGGGAGCAGTATACTTACAGTCCGTGCGGCTCCCGGGGCGCTCCAGAATGACGTCAGAGCACCCCATGCGCATTGATCACCTGATCCATGCGATCACGTGATCCATGCGTGTAGGGCGCCCTGACGTCACTCTGGAGCCGCACGGACTGTAAGTATACTGCTCCCCCGCTCCCCACCACACTTAACCATGGCAACCAGGACTTTAGCGTCCTGGCTGCCATGGTAACCATTGAGAAAAAGCTAAACGTCGGATCCGGCAATGCCTTTCAATGGGCATTAATTCCGGATCCGGCCTTGCGGCAAGTTATTAGGATTTTTGGCCGAAACAAAAAGCGCAGCATGCCAAAAAACATTCCGGCCAAAAAACATTCCGGTCCTGAACTGAAGACATCCTGATGCATCCTGAACGGATTTCTCTCCATTCAGAATGCATTGGGATAATCCTGATCAGGATTTTTCCGGCATAGAGACCCGACGACGGATTTCTATGCCGGAAAACAAAAACGCTAGTGTGAAAGAGCCCTCAGTAATTTTAAATCGCAATGCGATTTAATATAACCTGTATTATTCGCATTGCGATTACAACTTAGATCTGAGTTCCTAATGGTTGTATTGCTAGAATATAATGAAGATAACGAATATAGCGCTATATTCTCAATCTTCGTTATATTTTAGCAATACAACCATTAGGAACTCAGACCTAAGTTTAATTCGCAATGCGATTAATATAACCTGTATTCAATTCTTGATAGGGACCACAGCACTCAGTCTCACTTTTGACCAATGTTGGGTGCAAGTCACGTTGAGTTCCTACTCCACCGATTGGAACTATTTAAACTAGTAAAATATATGAGACTGCACTCCAATGATAAATGCTTTTTAGGTTTTATTTAAGCCGGACATGGTGGTGCAATTGAAGCAACGTTTCGGGCAAACAATGTGCCCTTCGTCAGGCGAGTGGTATGCACGTCTGGGAAGTAAATGGCCGGCGTCATTTACTTCCCAGACGTGCATACCACTCGCCTGACGAAGGGCACATTGTTTGCCCGAAACGTTGCTTCAATTGCACCACCATGTCCGGCTTAAATAAAACCTAAAAAGCATTTATCATTGGAGTGCAGTCTCATATATTTTACTAATATAACCTGTATTATTCGCATTGCGATTACAACTTAGATCTGAGTTCCTAATGGTTGTATTGCTAGAATATAACGAAGATTGAGAATGTAGTGCTATATTCGTTATATTCTAGCAATTTGCTACCATTACTCTGCCCAAATCTATATTCAGCTACAGTTGTGTTCAAAATTATTCAACCCCCAATGCTGTAAAGGGTTTTAGGGAATTTAGTGTACATTTGTAATTGTGTTCAAAATGAAATCTTACAAGGACTTTTTAAAGAACCAAATGCAACTAAAATGACATCAATTATTTTTGTAATACAGTATTAAATGTTTGTTTTGTGATTTCTTCATTGACACAATTATTCAACCCCTTAAAGACGACCACTCTTAGGGTACGTTCACACGACGACAATTGTCGCGCGACAAAAAGTCGCACTATTGTCGCGCGACAATTTTTATAATTGGAGTCTATGGTGTCGCAGTGCGACATGCGACATGCTGCGACTGCGACACGACAGTCGTCAAAAATCCATCCGGGATGGATTTTTTGCGACTGTTGTGTTGCAGTCGCAACATGTTGCATGTTGCACGTGCAACACCACCATAGACTCCCATTATAAAATATGTCGCGCGACATTAATGTGACATCAATGTCGCGCTACAAATGTTGCAGTGTAGTGGTTCCCAAATTGTCGCGCGACAATTGTCGTTGTGTGAACGTAGCCTTAAGAACAGAGGTTCATTCAAGTGTTTTCGATCAGGTATTGAAAACACCTCTGGATGTCAAGGAGCAGCAATCAAGCATAATAAGCACCAATTAGGCAGATTTAAAAACACTGTGATACTCAGCTCCTTCTAGACATTTACTGGTGTGTTTACAAACATGGTGAAGTCAAGAGAATGGTCCAGGAAGACAAGAGAAGAGGTGATTTCTCTTCACAGGAAGGGCAATGGCCATAAGAAGATTGCAAAGATGTTAAACATACCAAGAGACATCATAGGAAGCATCATTCGCAAATTCAAGGCAAAGGGCACTGTTGAAACGCTACCTGGTCGTGGCAGAAAGAAGATGCTGACTTCGACTAATGTGCACTACCTGAAGTGCAAAGTGGAGAAAAGTCCCCGTGTGACTGCTGAGGAACTGAAAAAAGATTTGTCAGATGCGGGTACTGAAGTTTCAGCTCAGACAATAAGGCGCACACTGCGTAATGAAGGCCTCCATGCCAGAACTCCCAGGCGCACCCCCTTGCTGTCTCCAAAGAATAAGAAAAGTCGACTGCAGTATGCCAAAAGTCATGTGGACAAACCACAAAAGTGTTCTGTGGACTGATGAAACAAAGTTAGAACTGTTTGGGCCCATTGATCAACGCTATGTTTGGAGGAGGTAGAACAAAGCCTATGAAGAAAAGAACACCTTGCCTACTGAGAAGCATGGCGGGGGGTCAATCATGCTTTGGGGCTGTTTTGCTTCTACAGGTACAGGGAAGCTTCAGCGTGTGCAAGGTACCATGAATTCTCCTCAGTACCAGGAGATATTGGATGAAAATGTGATGCAGTCCGTCACAAACCTGAGGCTTGGGAGACGTTGGACCTTTCAACAGGACAATGATCCCAAGCATACCTCCAAGTCCACTAGAGCATGGTTGCAGATTAAAGGCTGGAACATTTTGAAGTGGCCATCGCAGTCACCAGACTTAAATCCGATTGAGAACCTCTGGTGGGACTTAAAGAAAGCAGTTGCAGCGCGCAAGCCTAAGAATGTGACTGAACTGAGGCTTTTGCCCATGAAGAATGGGCGAAGATAACCGTAGATCGCTGCAAGACACTTGTGTCAAGCTATGCTTCACGTTTAAAAGCTGTTATAACTGGAAAAGGATGTTGTACTAAGTACTAAGATTGAATGTCACTTGGGAGTTGAATAAAACTGATAATGATGTGAGCACAGAAAAGACATTTGTGGTTATTTCATTATAAATGTTCTGTTATATTTGTCTGACTTACAAGTGCCTCTTTGATTTAATTGTAAACAAGATGACTGAAATGATCAAAATCAATGTCAAACTGGCCAAAACACTCAATTTCAGTGGGGGTTGAATAATTTTGAACACAACTGTACATGGCTTAGAAAATATGCTGTCAAACAATGATCCTAGGTTTTGGTATAGACACATGATCTAGACTACCATATTTGCCTATACCAAATGTAAATATGCAACCAAATGTTACAAAATACACAAAAAAAAATTAATTAAAAGAATTATAAAAACGCAGATGCGTTTTTGATGCGTTTTCTATCAAAAACGCCCAAATGGCCCATGGGGGGTTCAGATATCTTGCCTCGGAGGCAGCAGAACGTTGGTGGGAGTCAACCATCATATACAATCAAATAGAGGCATCAAATGGATTTGCAAAGCGATTAATAATTGTAAGTATTATCGCTTTGAGATTACAACTTAGGCGAATTTGCTAATGGTTTGATAAAAAGAAGTAACGAATACAGTGCTATATCAATGAATAGTGAATTATAGAAGTTGGATTCGCAATGCGATTAACATAACCTGTATTATTCGCATTGCGATTACAACTTAGAACTGAGCAATACAACCATTAGGAACTCAGCTCTAAGTTGAATTCGCAATGCGATTAATGCAGGTTTAATTTAATCGCATTGCGAATTCAACTTGCCACACTCTGCATTAACTACGTAATTTTCCATGGGAGGTTTGCCATGGATCCCCCTCCGGCATGCCACAGACCAGAGGTTAGTCCCCTTGAAACAACTTTTCCATCACTATTGTGGCCAGAAAGAGTCCCTGTGGGTTTTAAAATTTGCCTGTCTATTGAAGTCTATGGCGGTTCAACAAAATTTTATCTTCGCGACATCTCTATTCATTATTACACTTTATGGGAAATCTTTAAAAGCATCCTAAATTCTCATTGTGAGAGGTACATACCGTATGGGAATAAAAGGTTAAGGAACAAAAAGAGACCAATGTGGATAAATAGAGATGTAAAGAAAGCAATAAATGACAAAAAGAAAGTATATAAATCACTAAAACAGGAGGGTAGCGAGGAAGCACTGAAAAACTATGAGGAAAAAAATAGAACATGTAAAAAACAAATAAAAGCGGCCAAACTAGAGACTGAGAGATTAATTGCCAAAGAGAGTAAAACTAACCGTAAAATGTTCTCCAGTTATATAAATGTTAAAAAGCATAAATCTGAAGGTGTCGTCCCTTTAAAGAGTAATGAAGGGGGAGTTGCAGAGAGCAACGAGGAGAAAGCAAAGCTGTTAAATATTTTTTCTCTCCAATGTATTTACCGAGGAAAATAAACTGTCAGATAAAATGCTGAATGTAAAAATAAATCCCCCATTAAGTGTCCTGTCTGACCCAAGAAGAAGTACAACAGCGACTTAAAAAGATTAAAATAGACAAATCGCCAGGACCGGATGGCATACACCCCCGTACCCTAAGGGAATTAAGTGATGTCATAGCCAGACCCTTATTTCTGATATTTGCGGAATCTATACTGACAGGGAATGTTCCACAGGATTGGCGCATAGCAAATGTGGTACCAATATTCAAAAAGGGTCCAAAAATAGAGCCCAGAAACTATAGGCCGGTAAGTTTAACATCTGTTGTGGGGAAACTGTTTGAAGGGTTTCTGAGAGATGCTATCTTGGAGTATCTCAATGGAAATAAGCAAATAACGCCATATCAGGATGGCTTCATGAGGGATCGGTCATGCCAAACAAATTTAAAGGGCTTCTGTCACCCCCACTTATGCAATTTCCAGTAGCTGACATTAGCTACTTGCTAATGTCAGCTGAGTTCAAACATATGTTTCATACCTTTATTTGCGTTTTCTATCTTCTAAAAATCGTACTTTTATTATATGCAAATTGTCTTCGCTACCAGCAAGTTGGGCGGATACTTGCTGGTAGCCGCCGCATTCTCATGCTCTGGGAACGCCCCCTCTGCTCTTGATAGACAGGGCCAGTGCGCTCTCTTCCTCCCGCTGGCCCTGTCTGCAGCCGAAATCCTGCGCCTGCGCCGTATCGGTCTACAGTCGGCACAGGCACTCTGAGAGAAGAAGCAGCCAAGCGCCTGCGCCAACTGAAGACCGTTACGGCGCATGCTTGAAAAAGGTGCCATTGAGTGCACTGAAACGTCGCTTTTTACCCGGAAAATAAAGTAAGAATTTTTTTTCACTTACAAGGAAGTGCTGTGGAATTTTTCATGGTTTATATATATATATATATATATATATATATATAAAACAGCTGCCCCAGCACACTCAGCCCTGCTATATCTCTTTATATGACAGCTGCACCAGCACACTCAGCTTTGCTATATCACTATATATATGACAGCTTCCCCAGCACACTCAGCTCTGCTACATCTCTATATATGAGCTTCCCCAGCACACTCAGCTCTGCTACATCTATACTCATGATAGCTTCCCCAGCACTCTCAGCTCTGCTATATCTGTATATATCTGACAGCTACCCCAGCACACTCAGCACTGCTATATTTCTATATATATGACAGCTGCCACAGCACACTCAGCTCTGCTATATCTCTATATTTGACAGCTGCCCCAGCACACTCAACTCTGCTACAGAGGCTGGGGCAGCTATCAAATATAGAGATATAGCAGAGTGTGATGGGGCAGCTGTCATGTGTATGGATGTAGCAGAGCTGAGTGTGCCAGGGCAGCTGTCATATATATAGAGAGATATAGCAGAGCTGAGTGTGCTGGTGCAGCTGTCATATATAGAGATATAGCAGAGATGAGTTTGCTGGGGCAGCTGTTGTATATAGATATATATCAGAGCTGAGTGTGCTGGGGCAGCTGTCATGTGTATAGATGTAGCAGAGCTGAGTGTGCTTGGGCAGCTATCATATATAGAGATACAGCAGAGCTGAGTGTGCTAGGGCAGCTGTCGTGTGTATGGACGGACACTGGCTATAACAGTCTACAGTAAAAGTCTCATATTCTTTTAGCAACTGGCACTGCAGCCCTTATGGCTATGTGGATAAGTGCCTTGCCTCTAACACAGGAGCTCATGGGTCATAGAGATAAAGCAGAAATGAGTGTGCTGGGGCAGCTGTCATGTGTATGGACGGACACTGGCTATAACAGTCTACAGTAGAAGTCTCATATTCTTTTAGCAACTGGCACTGCAGCCCTTATGGCTGTGTGGATAAGTGCCTTGCCTCTAACACAGGAGGTCATGGGTTCGAGTCCCAGCAGAAACTTTTCTTAAATACATTAGATTTAAATACACTGGGGTGTCCCCAAGCACTGACTCCATATATGGACCTAGCTATATATGAAGTCAGAGCAGAAACTCCTCAGCCCCAGACTCACACTGAGGTATTCCGACTGGGTGTTCTCAGCGCTATGCTTGAGCTGAGCACGGGCTCAACACTACTCATAAATAACCATGTAAGGCCTCATGCCCACGAACGTATTTTGGGTCCGCGTCGGGCACGGACCCATTAACTTAAATGGGGCCGCAAAAGATGGCCCCACAAAGAAAATATAGCATGTCCTATTCGTGTCCGTTTTGCAGACAAGAATAGGAATTTCTACAATGCAAATTGCGTAACAGAATGTGGAACAGCTTCCGTGTTTTGTGGATCCGCGGATTGCGGACCGCAAAACACCTACGTCCATGTGCATGAGGGCAACCATAACATATTTCACAGCGTAGTCATAAACTCAAACCATAACAATAACAACTCAAAAACTAAAACATAACACAGCCAGCCCTCAGGCAAGCACGGCCCTCACCGGGCAGAATGACAACTCTGCCCAGTGACCACAGCAAAACGTCGGGAAATTGTTCCTTAAAAACCTGTTCTAATAATAGAATCTTAATCACTGGGCAGAAAACAACCTCTGCCCAGTGAAGAAGGCAAACTTTTAAATGGGACAAATGCTGATATGGCCATGTGGATCCCTCCTTAATGTCCAGGATACGGCCATACCATGCCTAGCCCACGTGTTCTCAACTTTCTCCAAACCTACCCCAATTTGCCTGAGCTACTGGTGAAGGTGCGCTGTGTGTGTGCCCATTTCAAAAACTCATATACAGCTGCCGACGGGTCTGGCAACGCTGCTGCAGCGCTTGCATTTGCCAGCTAACCGATTGTTGTGCGATGTGAGCACGCGCTGTAATTACACATGTTGGCCATGCTTTGTAAGCAGCAGAAGGCAGTAGTGGAATACCAGCTGCAACATGGTCTAGTATCTCTGACCTCTGTGAGGTTTTACACCCCTTTGAAGTATAAACACAGATGATGAGTGGCGATGCCGCTATTATCAGCCTAACCATCCCACTTCTGTGTCTACTGAAGAGCTGGCTTCTAACAATGTGGAAGAGGTGGAACTAGGGGGAAGACATTACACATGGTGATAGCCAGACCAACCTCAGTTCGTCTTGTCAGTGTGAATTGGATGATGATGATGATGATGATGATGAGAAGGAGCAAGAGATGGTTACCTCCGCTACAGAGGGTAGTAACCATAGCAGGTTTATTCCATCTGTTCAGCATAGATGGGCAGGAGGGGGGGAAGAGGATAATGAGATTGAGAGTCATACTCCTTATGAGGACAGCAAAGTCTTGTCTGTTGGGACTCTGACACACATGGCTGACTTTATGTTATGATGCCTTTCCTGTGACCCTTGCATTCTACGCATTTTTCACAACAGCGGTTACTGGTTGTTCAATTCACCCTTCTCGACCCAAGCTACAAAAATAACTTCTCATCTCTCATTCCTGTGCTGGAGAGAACGAGCAAAATGGTGCAATACCAGAAGGTTTTTCTTTAAAAATTGCTCCATAAATTTCCATCTGAGAACGCTGGCAGCAGAGTACGTAGCTCCTAGCAACCCAGAAGGGAAGATGAGGGGAACACACAGCAGTTCCAACAGAGGCAGGACAACACTCTCCAAGGCCTGGGACAGTTTCATGACACCCCACCAGCACCCTCACCCTGATGCGTGGCCTAGTGTCACAAGGATGGAAAAAAATGTGGAAGATGGTGAAGGAGTACATAGCAGACCGTGTCAGCGTCCTCAGTGATCCCTCTGTGCCTTACAACTACTGGGTGTCCAAACAGGACACGTGGCATGAACTGGCGCTCTACAGCTATAGCTAAATGATAAGGAACATGGAAGATATACTGTATTGAACTGTAGTATTCATGGTAAATGACCATGTGGGCACTTTGCGGTAAATAAGTGGGTTTTGGGTTGCAGTTTCGGCACTCAGTCTCTAAAAGGTTTGCCATCGACATCACTGTTTTAGAGGGTTAGCGCACCTGCAGGCCCTCAGCTACATTCTTTTACTCAGTTTCATTGCGCCCAGGGCCACAGCCTCTGCATGCACCATCAGCACCACGGCCACTTACACGTCCCATTACATTTTTAATATTAAATGTTATATATGCTTAAAAGTATGTCACACATACAGTAGCGTAGGATTTGTAAGTGTATGCGGCAATAAATTAAATCAGGTATTTGGGATGCGCACACTTTACACAGGAGATGTAGCCCTGATAATGTCACAGAGTAGCATACACCGTCTGCGGATAAAGTACAGTATATGTCAGTGAAATGTATGAAATGCACACACAGTAGTTGTTGCACAAATAATGTCAATTTCCCCAAAATACACTGGTTTCACCTGTGGTACAGTATTTGACACAGAGAGGCACACGCTGTGGACACTAGATTAGGCCCAGATTATTTAGATTTGCGCATCAGACACTCTTTTCGGATGATGGACAGTATATGTCCCATAAAACCACAGACTATGGACACTATATTAGACCCAGATTGTTGCAATTAGAAATACAGACACTTTTTTGTATGCCGGACGGTATATGTCACATAAACCCCCAGAATATGGACAGTATATTAGGACCAGATGAATGTAATTTGAAATACAGAAACGGTTTGGGGAGGCCGGACAGTATGTCACATAAATCCACAGAATATGGACACTATTAGACCCAGATTAATGGAATTTGCGCTACAGACACTGTTTGCTGATGTAGGACTGTATTTTTTTTACACAAAGCCACACACTATGGTCACTAGATGTGAGCCAGATTATTAAAGACACAGTCTGCGGATGATGTAGATGATATGTCACTAATGAAACACACCCAGTAGTCAATAAAAGGCATTGTGGGGTCTTTGAAAAGCTTTTGGTATTAAATACAGCAAATTTCTCTCCCTGCACCCTGTCTCTTACTCAGCACGGATGTCCCTGACACTGCTGTTAAATATATTGTTGATCTGAAACACAAACACACACACACAGTAGTCCTTAAAAGGACTTTTGGGCCTTTGAAAAGCTTTCTCTAACTAAAATCGCTGAAATTCGCTCCCTGCTCTGTCTTTCCCTTCCTACCCGATGCTCTCCCTGACTATGACTGATCCGAGCACGTGTCATCGGGTGCTATATAACCTCCGATGATGCGTTCCGGCCAGCCAATCACTGTAATGCCAGCAGCTAACATGGCTACTGGCATTACAGTGAGGGCAGTACTTACCTGCACCTTTATTGGCTGCTTAAAACCCGCGAAATGTGCAGAGCGGTGACTCCAGCATTTCGCTCGAGCACATGCGGTACTCGGCTGAGGACCGCCATGTGTCGAGTATAGCGATGCTAAAGCCAATGCTCATCACTAATTTTTACTTTTCAGAATTTCTTTTCGCATCAGCCTAAAACTCTTGCACAATACTGTACATCTACAGACAACCTAAATGGTGCTGAAGCCCTCCTGATGGCCACCCACTGAGACAAGATAAAGGGGCACTTTACACTTGCAGCACTCTACAAATCTGACTGTCTGGAAGCTGAAGTCACTCCCTGCTGAGCCCTGATTAATTAGCCTCTCTGCTGGGTGGGAGGTTGTCAGGTTGTCAGACAGGCTAATTAAAACAAAGTGTTGACTCCTCACTTGGAGGCGAGAGACCTATATGCCGATGCTAGCGTAGAGCGTTGTAGGTAGGAAAGCAGAGCTGACACAGCAGCCAACACCCCTGAGGAGCACTCTTCACTTAGAGGATCTGGACTCCTCTGTGTCTTGTGACCAGTTAGTGGATTTCTCCTGTGGTCAGTGTCATATTTTCCTTGCCATGTACCCTGGCTCCGTTCAGAGGTGTAGCTAAAGGCTTATGGACCCTGATGCAAGATCCATCATGGGCTGACTATACCACCATACAGTGGCCGTATGGTGTGAAATACCAGATCATATAAGTGATTACGGTACAGTCTTATCCAGTGACTCTCAGGAGATGTATTTTCAGGTTGTAGTCATTCACTTTTCCCATCTGGTCCACATCCCAATTAATGCTTTTTCATGCTATGGCATTGGAGTAAGTGCCCTCACTGTGCTCTATAAAGTAATAGTGCCACCTTTTGTACCCCACACAGTAAGAGTGATCTTTCACAGTGCCCCCAAACATTGCGCCTAATAGGCCATCTGTCAGTAGAGTTTAACCTATGACACGGCTGACCTATTGCATGTGCTCTTGGCAGCTGAAGACATCTGTGTTCGTCGCATGTTCATATGTGCCTGCTCTGCTAAGAAAAATGATGTTTTAACATATGCAAATGAGCCTCTAGGAGCAACGGGGGCATTGCCATTACACCTAGAGGTTCTGCCCTCTCTGCACTTTAATTGACGGTGGGCAGGCAGTGGAAACATCATCCCTCCTGGCTCTATCACTCAAACTGGAGAAGGCTCAGCAGTAACAGAGAGCAGAGTCTCTAGGTGTAATGGCAACACCCCTGTTGCTCCTAGAGGCTCATTTGCATATAATAAAACATCATTTTTCTCAGCAGTGCGGGCACATATGAACATGGGACCAACACAGATGCCTCCAGCTGCCAAGCTCACATGTAACAGGTCAGCCAGTGTCATAGGTACAAATCTGCTGACAGATGCTCTTTAAAGATGTTCACCTTTGTGACCCCCCCCCCCTACAAATCGAAAATGTATTTTGATTTCTAATGGCCACGCGGTTTGGCAGCTAAACATCACTTTGCCGATCAGCCATTACGAATAGATTTTGTTAACATGCAAATTTGTGTGGCCATTATACAAAAACTAGAAAAAAAACTATCAATTATTATTGAACATCACAGCAGTTTGCAAGGCTACACCACAACTGCGCCTCAGCCGCTGCACGGTCATGCCACGGGACTGTGGCCATTTTCGGACAGGCAGTAGGAACGTTTTCTGTGTTGCGGATGGTGAATGGACTGCACACAGGTGGCCATTCTTGTTCTCACGTTGACACCGCTTCTGGTTTCTGTCTCAGATTCTGGAAAAATCCACCATGTGAACGTCAACTGTGTCATTAAAACAGCACATCATGTTCAAACCACCTAAGATTTTTCAGATACTGTTTCAAAGTGTGAATGTGCTCTAAGGATAGATAGCGGCACACATGTTGGATTTCTCTACTGCAAATCTGCCGAGAATTTTGTGGCAAAATTTGCAACATGTGATTTTGCTGTGGATTTGACACCTCTACATTAAGGCCTCTTTCACACGGGCGTCATGTTTGACGCCCGGATAAGAGGCGGGTGCGTTGCGGGAATATGCGCGATTTTTCCGCGTGAGTGCAAATGTTTCTAATGTGTTTTGCACGCGCGTGAGAAAAATCACCATGTTTGGTACCCAGACCCGAAGCCGGGCTTCATCACTGAAGTCCGGTTTCGGGTATTCTGGAGAATTTATTATTTTCCCTTATAACATGGTTATAAGGGGAAATAATAGCATTCTTAGTAAAGAATGCATTGTAAAATGAAGTGGAAGGGGTTAAAAATAATAAAAGTTAACTTACCTTAGCCACTTGATCGCGTAGTTGCGATCTGTCCTCTCTTTCCCTGCATCAGCTAAGAACTAAAGGGCCTGTGATGACGTCACATCACATGGTCCAATCACATGGTAAGATGGACCATGTGATTGGACCATGGTCCATAGCGCTATATTCTCTATCTTCGTTAACGGTATCTTGGGTTCAGATTAAAAAAAAAAAACGAAATAAATAAACAATATTCGTTTTTTTACGAATATATAGTACTATATTCTAAATATTCGTAAATTAGCGAAGTGCCCATGTTCGTAAAAAAAAATTGCTATTTAAATATTCGCGCTGAACACTATACATTAACCGATAAAAATCTGTTGGTGATTGTCAAGTTTCATTCCTTTTGCTGCGGCTGTAAAATCTACGGGGGTCAGAGGACTCCCCTGCATAACGGAAACGGGACGGATCCATTTTGCAGCCCATAGACTTCTATTGTAATGGAATGAATAATGGAATGCCTCTAAAGGCATTCCGTCATAGAATTGCATTATGGTCCGTGGTAACCAAATCCATAACACAATTCACCTTTTACCAGTAAACAAAGCGTGAACGAATTTCAACCTAAAATTCGCTCATCTATTAGGTGCAACTGCATGGAATGATAACTATTCCAGCTCCCGACTGAAGTAGTTTTCACTTCATTTTTACGCCGTTTTCCAGGTGTTAAATTGAATACATTAGCAGGGAACAATGGTGAGGACTGTGTAAAAAACGCAGCGTGCAACAAAGTTTTGTCACAGGGAATTAAAAAGTTGCAAAACGGGGTCTTGTAACTTTTTTTTTTTACACCGGTATTACATTAATAAATGACCCCCAATGTCTTTATTTAAAAATACTTAAAAAATGCATATATGTGTATTACACAAGACAAAGACGATACATGGCTAGATACAAGAAAGGATGAGCCCCCACCAATCATATACAGGACCAATGCAAGAGCAGTCAAAGCACGAGTCACAAGACAAGGCCAGAAAACATTCCTAAAAAGCACAATGGGGCACATTTATTATAGTGTTTGAGCCTGCTTTTGGTTAAAAAAATAAGTAGTTTTAGACAATCTATTTTTGTGGCACATTTACCACTTAAAGGGCACCTGTTTTAAAGGCATTTGCACCTCTTTTGACAATTTTAAAGTTTTAGACCAGGGATCAGCAACCTTTGGCACGCCAGATTAGGGATGAACAAATCTCCTTCATCCGAAGTCAATTCGCATAAAACTTTGTTGTAATACTTTACGGAGCAGGAGCTCTGTACAGTATTAGAACGTATTGGCTCCGATAAGCCGAAGTTATTACTTCGCTAAGTCTCACGAGAATTTGTGTAATAACTTCGTGAATGAATTATTACTTTAAAAAATCTTGGTATCGAACTCGGGTTTAGTAACAAGGTTTTTCCAGTAATAATTAATTTACGAAGTTTTTACAGGAAGTCTCGCGAGACTTAGCGAAGTAATAACTTCGGCCCATCGGAGCCAATGCATTCTAATACTGTATTGCAGTATTGCAACAAAGTTTTATGCGAATTGACTTCGGATAAAGCATCCGAAGGTGATTCGCTCATCCCTAATCCGAAGGCGATTCGCTCATCCCTACGCCAGATGTTCTGAAATTACAACTCCCAGAATGCCCCATTCACTGTTGCGAGAGCATGTTTGCCTGCTGGGAGTTGTCGTTTCACAGCAGCTGTAGTGCCAAAGGTCCCTGTTTAAGGCCTCATGCAAACGACTGTATGTGTTTTGCGGTCTGCAAACTGCGGATCCGCAAAACATGGAAGCAATTTGCGGAACAGAACGCGGCCCATTGTAGAAATGCCTATTCTTGTCCGCAAAACAGACAAGAATAGAACATGCTCTATTTTTTTAGCGGGGCCACGGAATGAAGCAACTGAAGTGAATGGGTCCGACGCGGACCAAAACAACGGCCGTGTGCATGAGGCCTTAGACTAATTCAGGAGTGGTCAATTTTTTGCGCCTTTTTTCACTCTATTTATGTAGGTATGTCTTTTTATATGACTAAAATGTGTGGAAAACAGTCTAATATTTTCTCTGCTGCAGGGCCGGCTTATTTTCGACTACATGGTCGACAAAAATATACGACGCGCAAGATTTTTTTGTCCGGCCAAAAGTCGGAATATATTCCGGTAAGCGGCCGGAGCCCCTTCGGATCCCATTACAGACTGCCAAAGATAAAACCCGGCAGAAGACAAAGACGCCTCACCTCATTCATCAACTGTAAAATACTGACGGGCGAATCCTCTGCTCCAGTCTAATGTGCCCTAATGTATTGGAGTACAGAGCTCCCCCATTACACCCACTAGGGCTCATCATTAGGGATGAGCGAACCTGTGTTTTCAAGTTTGGCGTACGAGGTTCTGGTTATGGATTCCGTTACCAGGGACCATACCTTATGGTCTGTGGTAGCGGAATCCATAAAGCCTCTTTCTCATGAACGATACGGATTGGCTTCGGAGGCGTTTGGGGTGTTTTCAGCGAAATTCACACCACTTTGCAAGCAAGTTCAATCAGTTTTGTCTGCGATTGCGTTCAGTTTTTCCACGGGGGTGCAAACATCAGTGATTAATGCATCACATCCGCACTTGCTTCCGACTTGCTTCAGAATATAGAACATGCTGCCTTTTTCACGCAACGCAGAACTGAACATTGAAACCAATGGGTCAGAATTCAGTGCAGGTTCGGTGCGTTCATTTCGCACCCGCGCGGAATACTGGCCCGTGTGAAAGGGGCCTAACGAAATTCTTAGATAACCCGAACCTTGTATGCCGAACGACAAGTTCGCTCGACACTACTCATAATAGCAGATTATTAGTGGCTGGTCTTTATCCTGATTATTTGGTTTCCGCTGTCCATATGATCCATATAGGTTATATATAACCAGGAATATATTAAATTAGTGTCCTCAGTCACAATTCAGTGTTTGGTCAGTGATTTCCATCTGTGATTGTGAGCCAAAACCAGGATTAGATCCTCCCTCCTCAGCTATGAGGTATTAGGGAAAGATCTGTCCCTGTTCTGTATTTAGAGTCACACCAGGTTTTGGCTCACAATCACTGATGGAAATCACTGACCAAAGACTGACGTCTGAATGAGGCATTGTAAAAACCTTAGTCCGTTTTGCTTGCACCGACTCGCTGTGGGTTCGTTTCAGTGTGTCGGCTTCTTCATGCATTCACCTGTGCACTCAGGTCGGTATCTCCCCGTGCTAATGCTCCCTGTCTTGAAGAAACTTGCCCAGAGAAAGAGATGGCGACCTGCAAAAAATGCGTATCGGATGAGGATCAAAAATACGTTTGTGTGCAGGAGCGCTAAATTACCATTCAACAGATTTCAAATCTGCACTTCAGGTGAATTTACGCAGCAGATTTTTCTCATCCATTTTCCTGCTACTTTACAACGCTGCAGATTTTCGCCATGAAAATCCAAAGTGATCTAACACTATGCGTTATATACACTATGGGGCACATGCATCCATACTGGTGTAAAGGAAAACTGGTTTAGTTGCCCATAACAACCAATCAGAGCTGACCTTTTATTTTTTAGAGCTACTTTGGATAGTGAAATACTTAATCTGTTTGGTTACTATGGGCAACTAAGCCAGTTCTATTTTACACCAGTTTAATGAATCTTCTCCATTGTGGACAAGATTAGTCATTGGGGGTCATTTACTAAGAAACAAAACTAAACAAAAAAATGTTGCTAGACCCCTCTTTTTTTGACTTTTTAAATGCTAGTGCGACAATGGTTTGTTGTATGGGCGTTTTTATGCCGTCCTCACCACGGTGGGGGCCAGAGCCAGGAGATCTGCTCCGACAACTGAATTAACAACTAAGGCTACATGTACACGACCGTTGGTGTTTTGCGGTCCTCAAATCGCGGATCCGCAAAACATGGAAGTTGATCCACGTTCCGTTCCGCATTTTGTGGAACGGAATGCGGCCCATTATAGAAATGCCTATTCTTGTCCGCAAAACGGACAAGAATAGGACATGCTATATTTTTTTTGCGGGGGCACGGAACGGAGCAACGGATGCGGACAGCACACGGAGTGCTGTCCGCATCTTTTGCGGCCCCATTGAAATGAATGGGTCTGCGGCCGAGCCGCGAAATATGCAGCTCGGACGCGGACCCGAACAACGGTCGTGTGCATGGGGCCTAACAGGCATAAATGTTGTCAAAAACTGGAGACATTCGACTTTTCTCCACAAAAATGCAACTTTTTTCACGCACAAATAAATTAGACCAGTCTTAGGCCCCTTTCACACAAGCAAGTTTTCCGCGCGGGTGCACTGCGTGACGTGAACGCATAGCACCCGCACTGAATCCGGACCCATTCATTTCAATGGGTCTGTGTACGTGAGTGTTGTTTTTCACGCATCACTTCTGCGTTGCGTGAAAATCGCAGCATGTTCTATATTCTGCGTTTTTCAGGCAGCTCTGGCCCCATAGAAGTGAATGGGGCTGCGTGAAAAACGCATTGCATCCGCATCCGCATCCGCGGAAACAGTAGTGTTTCCGCTTCCTTTCCGTTTTTCCTTTTGGTTTCCGTTTGTGATCCGTTTTTTGAGGATAGCAAGCGGAACCATACAATAATGTTTTAACAGTAAATACATTGAAAAATTGGGCTGGATATAACATTTTAAAAAGATGGCTCCACAAAAACGGAACGGATACGATTGACATACGGATGCATTCCATATCCGTTTAGTTTTTTAACAGCCCTATTGACTTGAATGGAGCCACAGAACGTGATTTGCGGGCAATAATAGGACATGTTCTATCTTTGAACTGAACAATGGAAACGGAATGCGATTGTTCCGCAAAAAAAAGGGAATGCACCCGTAAGTCATCTGTATGCATTCCGTTTTTGCGGAACCATTTATTGCAAATTTTATGCCCAGCCCAATTTTTCAGTGTAATTACTGTATGCTGTATATGCCATGCTTCTGTGAACGTGCCTAGGGTAGGAAAAACTCACGTCCAATTGCGCATGCGCCGAGGGTAGTGAAAACTTACAGCCCAGTGCGCACGCGCGGCTAACACATGCTGGATCTTGTCTAGTGCCTAGGGTAGGGAAAACTCACGGCCGATCGTGCATGCGCCGAGGGTAGTGAAAACTTACAGCCCAGTAAGTTTTCACTACCCTCGGCGCATGCGCAATTGGCCGTGAGTTTTCCTAACCCTAGGCTCGTTCACAGTTAGCCGCGCTCGCCTGCGCCGACTCCTACTCAGCCACTCAGCAAGCGAGCGGCATGACACACCTCCTTCCATACCCGCAAACGTCACTTCTGGTGCGGCTGCGTCAGAACCGGAAATGACGATGGTAGGGAAAGTTCACGGGTAGGGGAAAAATAACGGAACACCGGCAGCCATACAAACCTAATCAACAAAAAACAAATTAACTTGTTCTGATCCAGGGGGAGACACAAGAAACCCAGACGATTGCCACACCTGATAACAATGCTGCAGGGAGGGTTAACCCTTTGGTGGGCAGGGTTACCTGATAACTGGGCTCACCTGTCTGACGGTTAATTACTCATTCCATGTGCAGTAGCAGTGATGGCTTCCAGCAGGAGCAGCTTGGTGGATGTCTTAGGTAAGATGAGATCAGATGTGACTGGTTTTTCCATATTATTAAATACATATCTATAAATAATATATATATACACATATGGATGAAAATGTGTAAACTGAATTTTTTGGACGTATATAGGTTCACCTGCTCTCCTGGTTAGCGTCAGGGCTGTACATACGTGTATTGTAACAACAGGAGTTAGGCTACTTTCACACTTGCGTTGTTGGATTCCGGTAGGCAGTTCCAGCAATCCGTAAAACGGATTGCATTTTCATCCGGATGCGGATCCGGCTGACAAATGCATTGATACACCATTTCCATCTCTCCGGCGTTATCCAGAAAAACTGATCCGGTATTTTTAAATGTCTGCGCATGCACAGACCGGGAAACCATATCCGGTTTTCCTGAACACTTGTTGCCGGATCCGGCATTAATATTTGTCAATGGAAATTAATGCCGGATCCGGCATTATAGCAAGCATGCTGCGGTATTTTCTACGGCCGAATACAGTAAGAGTGACTGAACTGAAGACCTCCTCATGCATACTGAACGGAATGCTTTCCATTCAGAATGCATTACGCTGGGTTCAGACCTGAGCGTTTCTGAGACGCGTGTTTTTGGCAATAGTAAACGCGAGTTTTACGCGCGTTTGTGTGATTGACTGCAGTGTTGTCCAATGACCAAATATCCCTGTCTATATGAAGTTTGGCCAATCAGAGCTGGGGTTTGGCCTTTCCAGCATGTTGCAAATTTATAAACGTGTGTTTTCAGTGTCAAAACGCGCAAAATACAAGTGTTGCACGTTCCCATTAAAGTCTATGGGCCAAAACGCACGACAAACGCCCCCAAAAAAAAGCTCAAGTACTTGTTTATGCGTCGGGTGTTTTTCAGCGTGTTCGAACGCGCTGTAAAACGTGAAAATGTGAACCAGTCCCATAGGGAAGCATTGGTTTGCATCGGTTATGCGTTTTACATCGCGTTGAACGCGCTTTAAAACGCACAAGTGTGAACTGAGGGTTAGGATAAAAATGAATCTGTGACGGAACTCAATACCGGAAAACTTTAATGCTGGTGTGAAAGTACCTTTAATGGCGGATGTACACCGCAGGGCGTTATTTGCAACAAAGCCAATTTTATTTTATTTTTTCTTTGAATGGATTTTGATAAATCTCAGGCTTTTTTTTCTATGAGTTGCAATTAAAATCACAATGTCTTGGGCTCGGGCTACACGGCGACGTTTGTTGTGATAATATGGTCTGGTGTCGCACTGCAATATGCTGCGCCACGACAGTTGGATTTTAGTGCAACAGCATAGACCAGGCATCCTCAAACTGTGGCCCTCCAGCTGTTGCAAAACTACAACTCCCAACATGCCCGAACAGCCTACAGCTGGGCATTGTGGGAATTGTAGTTTTACAACAGATGGAGGGCCACAGTTTGAGGATGCCTGCCATAGACTATCATGACAATAACTGTCGCGCGACACATGTCACTGTCTAGCCTAAATGTGAGCATACCCCTTATGCAACATCAGGGCAGGGGTACTTTGCTGTACCTTATATTCTCCACCCCAATGGCTTAGGCCCCATGCACACGACTGTACTTCTTTGTTTTTTTGCGGACTGGAGCAATTCATCAGTCGCCATCTATGTCTGTTCCACCGGCCCACAGAAAAGATTGAACTTGTCTGTTACGGACCAGGATAGGACATTTTTACAGAAGTGGGGGAAAAAAATGGCGTTGTGTACATGGCCAGATCTAGTGTTTTTTGCAAAAACAAACACATGCGCCTATGGTCCTGTCTATATGATGTCAAAATGGACAAGAATAGCATGTGCTCTATATATTTTGCGGGTTTACAGAGCGGACATACGTAGGCTACATTCACATAAACATGATGTTTTGCGGATCCGGAAGCAGAATGTTTGCAGTCACTGACAGCAATCAGTGATCTACCTGTCAGTGAGTCTGGGGAATTATAATCTCGGTTACAGAGGACGGTAGACAAATCCTTAGTTGTGATAAGCGGTTTGGTTTGTGAGGTCTTTCAGCTTCTGAATGCTGTCCATACACCAGCTGTACGCCGATGTCTACATGTGGCGAGTTTGCTGCTGAATGGGTTCTCGAAATTCACTGCCGCAGATGTCCAAAATACGCTTTTTTTTTTTTTTTTAACATGATGTGGTAGAAAACCTGCGGCGCAAGACAGCTTCTGGTGGTTTCTCACACATGGGATCATTTACAAATATGCCAGCTTTTCACTCTTTGCAATGCAGAACCGCACCAAAATCCACATGCGGATTTTGGTGCCACTTTGCGGAAACACAGAGAAATCCGGATGAAAATTCTATTTCTGTGTGCAGTTAGTAGCCTTATGTTGCTTTGTTTTCTGCACAGTATGGATTAGATTTAAGAAATGTCATCCGCTTTGCTGGTACTGCACACAATGCAGATTTTTGGGCTCATTCAGCGCAAAACACGAATGCCGCTTGTGTGCTTTCCGTAATTTGCGGAACGGGCGGCCCATTATAGAAATGACTATTCTTGTCCGCAAAACGGACAAGAATAGGACAAGTTCGATCTTTTTTGCGGGGCCTCGGAACACTGAAATGGATGCGGACAGCACACGGTGTGCCCTCCACATCTTTTGCAGCTCCATTGAAATAAATGGGTCCGCACCAGGTCTACAAAATTACGGAACGGATGCGGACCCATTCATACGGTTGTGTGAATGAGCCCTAAAACAGTACAAAGCAAAGTAAGTAAAATGTGACAAATCTTCTGTAATTTTTATTGGAAGTTCTTAGCATACTAATTGTTGGTCCGCAAATCACGGATACCGGCCGTGTGCATTCCGCATTTTGTGAAACAAAATAGCCATCCCCTAATAGGGCATTAGGACAATAATAAGACATGTTCTATATTTTTTTTTTTTTTTTTTTTTTTTTTTAACGACCGTGTGGACATATGGACACGGAATGCACAGAGTAATTTCCGTTTTTTTTTGTTTGTTTTTTGCAGCCCCATTGAAGTGAATGGTTCCACTTGAGCGGCAAAAAAAACCCAGCACGAACAACTCGGAAATTAAAATGTTTGTGTGCATGAGCCCTTAGGCCGTTTTCACACGTGTAAGTTTTACATGGCAGGTTTTTTTTCTCCCTGGCTGTGACGCTCTGCGCTGCGATTGGACAGAGCTACAGCCAGGGAGAAGGAGACGTCCACTGAGAAACCCTGGCATCTCCTCCCTGTTCCAATGCTAGTAATTGGCATACCAGGCGCGATAATTAAACTGGGGCACAGCAGCAAATGGAGCGGCGCCCAGGAATAATAAGCTTTATTACAGGGATGCTTAACCTGCGGCCATCCAGCTGTTAAAATACAACTCCCACCATACCTTGCTGTAGGCTGTCAGAGCATGCTGGGAGTTGTAGTTTTGAAACGGCTGGAGGGCCACAGGTTGGGCATCCCTGCTCTATTCGATCCCTGTTTGATGCCCTACCTAACGTGCCACTTATTATATAATGTCTGGACCCATGAAAGGTCCACTTTAAAGTATTCGGCTGTGGTTCTTTGTGTATTTGCTGTGAACCACATTCATGTTTTTCCCCTTTGAAAGCTGCAATATGGATTTTCAGAAACAGTGTTAAAGAGGACCTTTCAGCAAAAAAATATTCATGGGATACTTATACCATCTTGTAGGGCTGCTGCCGCTGATGTCCGCACATAGTTTTTTTTTTTTTCAAACGCCCCCCCAGTTCGCCCGCAGCGCTCCCGGTATCTTCTGTGCCTCTTATGCTAATGAGGCAACTTGGTTATAGTAGGAGGTTTCATTTAGTTATGGTGGGCGGTGTCTCTTCTCTCTGGCAGCGAGCGCATCCAATGGCAGCGCTCCTCTATTAGCAAGGGCTCCCTGGCTAAGAGAGAGCGCTGCCATTGGATGCGCCGCTGCCAGAGAGAAGAGACACCGCCCACCATAACTAAATGAAACCTCCTACTATAACCAAGTTGCCTCATTAGCATAAGAGGCACAGAAGATACCGGGAGCGCTGCGGGAGAACTGGGGGGGCGTTTGAAAAAAAAAAAACCTATGTGCGGACATCAGCGGCAGCAGCCCTACAAGATGGTATAAGTATCCCATGAATATTTTTTTGATGAAAGGTCCTCTTTAATAGCATTTCAACATGCCTCTCATGTCCCTCTTCTTGACCCAAGTCCCTCTGTCCCTCTTTGATCCTTGAATGTCCCTCTTATTGACCTGGAGAATAAATGCATACATACGCATTAATTTATTAAAGTGTCTGTATGGTTTCTACCTGTATATTAGACCATAACTTCATTATTTGGTGTAATTTGGACCTTACAATATCTATAATCCGAGGATTTATGAGCAAATAGTAGATATAAAAGTAGATATTGAAGAGCAAGAAAAAAAAAATTGTCCCACATGCTGGAGAAAATTGTAAATTTTTCATTTGCTTTTGGACACATTCATGAGCGGCATAAACACCAGACATTTGCTGCTCTGTATTGGGGCTCATGCCCACGATCAGTGTTTTTGTCCACATTCTGTTTGCATTTTGTGTGGGTCGTATGCGGACCGATTAACTTTTCTGGGGCAGCATTACGGACAAGGATAGGACTCTTCTATCGTGGGTGGGATGTTCCGTTTCGCAAATCCGCAATTTGCGGACTGCAGTTCTCATAGCTAACAGTTTAAAGTTGCAACTGTGCCAAGATATGACACGTCCCTTCTTGGCTTGCTTGGCGCAGTGTCCAGGTGGACACTGCTGGTGACCGCTTGCAGTTTAAGGGCTCGTGCACACGACCGTGAGCTGCATGCAGACTGGACGCATTCACTTCAATGGTGTCCATGATCCTCATACGATGGTCTGCACCGCAAAAAAGTAGTGCATGCTTAGATTACCGGGATGTGCAATAAAATCCTTTTGCCCTGTTTATTGCTCTGAATATGTGTTTTCTTACCTGCAATGACAAATATATGACCTTTCAGCCTGAGAGACAGGATAGTAACAGTTTATTCTGTCCTCCAGGAACCTAAGATCTCTATTTTAAGTTCCTCTTTGCTCTTTGCAGTACCATGTCATTCAGGCTTTTAAACACTCTGCTGCCATCTACTGGTGGTTTAATAGAATTGCAATAAGTTTGTTTTTCCTATTATTACAGCAATACTTCTGGGATTGTTGAAGCTGGAAACGTAATAGGTATTAGTTATTTTTATGGGGTGCCTAGTTTTTGACATACCTTAAACCATGACCTGGTGCTATGGGAGCATTATTACTTCTGGGGCACAGTGGGGACATGTTTGGTGCACTGTAGGTGCAGTATTACTACCAGGTGTGCTCTGGCAGAGAATTATTGGTTGGCACTTTTGGGAGCACTATTCATTTTTGCCCCAGGCAACAGAAAGGCTAGGTGCACCCCTGCTGTCCAGGCATGCTTGGAGTTGTAGTTTTGCAACAGCTGGAGGGCCCCAGGTTGGGCATCCCTGGGCTAGAGGAATGTAGTGATATCTAGGCTACACCAGGGGCGTAGATAAGGGGGGGCATAGGGGGTTCAACCCCCCCCAGAATGTTTGGCCCCTTTTAGTGATTCTGTCAGTGGTGAGCAGTCACTGACTGAACCGTTTTGTCACGTGGTGCGGGCGGCGCGCACAGGCAGTGTCTGTCTGCTAGCAGCAGAGAAGAGCTGCCGCGCCTGCCTGTGCTTGCGCCCGCCCGCCCAACGCCCAGCCCAAGCTTAGCTGAGTCAGTCAAGTGAGTCAATTCACTGACTGACTGACTGACTGACTCAAGTCTCTCTCAAGAAAGTTTGTGACAAGTCGTCAGTCAGTAGTCTCAGACAGAAAGAGCTGGCCCTGAGGACTCACTCCTGAGACCGCACCACACCCACGCCACATTGCTTGGAACTTGGAGGGAGGCTTCCTCCTGGTCTTCCCAGTCCTCCTGGAGAGAGAGACAGAACTAGTAAGTGTGTGACTGTGTGAGAGAGAGACTGGGGACTGTCACTGGAGAATCAGATCAATTTTTTCTGTCAAGAGAAAAGAGTAGTCAACCAAGACTGTCACTGTGATTTTATGGGGGGTGATGCAACATGATGGAAATATGGATGATTTCACTTCAGTGCCTGTCCCACAGTCCCCACTGCACTGTGTGGGGACTGAAGTGAAATCATCCATATTTTAAAATATGGTTGATTTTTCACTTCAGTCCCCTCCCCACTCCCCTCAGCTGCTCCAGCCTCCATCAACCCGTCACCTCACTCCGCAGGAAAAGTGGTGTCCGCAGACGCTCCGCTCCGCCCGGCCTCAGATCTACAACACTCCAGCCAGGCAATTGTAAGTTTTCTAACAGAGCTGCACAATATACAGTATGCCGTGCTACACTGTTTAACCTGTTATATCAGCACCACATGATTATAATGAAATCTGTCTCATTAGGATAAACCACATCAGCTACTCCAGCCTCCATCAACCCGTCACCTCACTCCGCAGGAAAAGTGGTGTCCGCAGACGCTCCGCCCGGCCTCAGATCTACAACAGCCCAGCCAAGCAATTGTAAGTTTTCTAACAGAGCTGCACAATATACAGTATACCGTGCTACACTGTCTAACCTGTTCTATCAGCACCACATGCTTTTCTGACCACCGCCACAAAACTATGCGGAAGTGTCCCTCCAGGTGGCATCATGTCTTGGGCAGACAGTGTTGTATCATGTATGACCTACATAATGCAACACTGCCCGCACACACACATGATGTCACACCTCACTAAGTCGGACAGTCCATGAGGTCTGATTCAAAACCTCTTTATGAACGCAGCGCTTCAGAAACCTATATGCAAGAGAGCAAGCATGTGATGTCATCAGGCCATAGACTGTCACTACACAAGCATCCATCACCTATGTTGCTAGCACTTAGGATTGCAATTTTTTTGTGCCCAAATTGTGTTTAAAAATACAAGTAGACCATTTTTTGTTTTGTTCTGTTAGGAACCACAATGAAGCCAGCAGCAGGAAAAAGAACAAAGCAGGCTCAGATTTTTTCATTTTTTCAAAAAAAAATTCAAAGAGAGGAATCACTAGATGAAAATCATAATATCTTACCTTCCCAGCAAACTAGCTCTAGTTCTATGTCTGCCACTGAGTCTGATTTAGTAAGCACAGAGGAATGCAATGCATCAACTAGTACGGCTTTATGTTTACCACTTCCATTGAAGAATGACATATGTACTTTCATAAAAAAAAGGCAACATAAGGGATGCTGAAAGATTTGATATTCTAAGGAATCTATGGGTCCCAGATGAAACCTATTCATTTCCAGTGTCAAAACACTATCTTGAAAAGGGCCGAAATCTAAGATTCCAGTACCAGTGGCTTACTAGATGGAAGTGGTTAGCTTATTCTGCTGCAGAGGATGGTGCTTTCTGTAAATACTGTGTAGCATTTTCCAAGTCAGGAGCTGGAATAAACTCACAACCTCTTGCCTCTCTGTGTAAGAAAAAATTTGACAATTGGAAAAAAGCAGTTGAATATTTTGAAAAACATTCTGCAAACCAATACCATCAAAATTGCATTCATGATGCTGATTGCTTTTTGACTGTGTATAAAAATCCTAACAAGTCTGTGGAAAACCAGCTGGTCACCGAAAATGTGAGAAAAGCAGCAGAGAACAGAAAGAAATTAATACCTATAATTGAAACAATAATTTTGTGTGGTAGGCAA
Source organism: Bufotes viridis (assembly GCA_033119425.1). Lineage (NCBI taxonomy): Eukaryota > Metazoa > Chordata > Amphibia > Anura > Bufonidae > Bufotes > Bufotes viridis. The sequence continues at coordinate 456,082,111 of CM065592.1, forward strand.
GAACTGGCTTTAAGAGGAAATGGAGATCATGGTAGGATCAACTGCTCAGAGCTGCCAGACCATAATGAAGGAAACTTCCGTGCTATATTAAGATACCGGGCTAATGTAGATTCTGACTTGAGAACGGTCTTGGAGGGTCCTGGGCAAAGAGATAAGTACACAAGCCCTACTATACAAAATGAAATTATTGAAGCATGTAATACAATAATTCTCAACAAACTTGTTGAAAAAGTTAACAAATCAAAGTGCTTTTCTGTACTACTTGATGAGACCGCAGATATCAGCGGGGTCGAGCAGGCCTCTCTTTGTGTTCGGTATGTTGACCTGGATTCCAGCATTCTTAGAGAGGACTTTCTACAATTTCTTCCAGTTACTGATTTGACATGAAGAGGATTAGCTTCCTTACTATTAAGTAGTTTAATCACATTTGGAATCGACTCTCAATATTTAAGGGGCCAAGGTTATGATGGAGCTTCATCTATGTCAGGAAAACTACAAGGTACACAGGCCATAGTTAGAGAAAAACATTCCACGGCACTCTATGTTCACTGTTCAGCTCACTCTCTGAATTTAGCAGTGTCTAAATCTTGTGAAGTGCAAGCCATCAGGAACTGCTTAGGGATCATAGGGGCTGCTCACAACTTTTGTAAATATCCAAAAAGAAAAGCGGTGTTTCTACAATGTATTGAAAGATGCAATGTGCTACCTGCTGCAAAATCTTTAAAAAGTCTTTGTGCAACTCGATGGATTGAAAGATTCGATGCAGTTTCTGACTTCCTAGAACTCCTTGAACCATTGGTAGAAGCATTGACCACTATATCTAGATGGCCAAAAGATTCATCAGACACCTCCAAAGAGGCAAACTCTTTATTGTGTTCTATTCTACAGTGTGAATTTATCATATCTCTTTTGGTGACCGCTAAGGTTTTTGGACTTGGTCGAACATTAAGCAAAATCCTTCAAAGAACATCTCTGTGTTTAAGAGAGGCAATGAAAGTAGCTGAGGACACAAGACAAGAATTGGAGGTTTTGAGAGCTGACGCTACAGAAACTTTTAAATCTCTTTTTAAAACCGCAACTGATATTTGTCTGAAGCTGGACATTACAATCTTGGTCCCAAGACAGGTAGCAACTCAGAGAAATAGACCAAACTATATGACCCGTTGTCCTGAAGAGTACTTCAGGCTGTCAGTCTATATCCCATTTTTGGACTGTTCTATAGCAGAGCTGAATTGTAAGTTTGCAGAGCATAAGAAGGTGCTCTCTGGATTTTCATCCCTTTTTCCAGCTTCAAACGATGATGTCTTTGTGAAAGGGGAAGAACTGGAGGAGTTCAAGACTTTAGTTATATTTTATATAAAGGATATGGAGGGTGGTGTTGAAGATGTTGTGGCTGAACTGCAGTTATGGAGAAGGAAGCGCATCAAACTAAATCCAAGGCCATCCTGTGCTTTTAGTGGACTAAGTATATGTGACAAAGACATGTATCCAAACATACTCTTCTTCAAATTCTGGCAACTCTACCTGTTTCAACTTCCACTCCAGAGAGGTCATTTTCTACTCTGAAAAGGATCAAGACATACTTGCGGAATACCACAGGACAGGTAGGTAAAATAATGAAAATTATAAATAAAAATTGAAAAATACTGCTGGTTTCATTATAGTATTTTGTATATTTTCAGACAAGGCTGAACGGGTTAGCACTGCTATCAATTCACCGTTTGGAACCAGTGACACCACTGGATGTTTTGGATGAGCTCGCTAAGAGGAAAAAGAAACTAGATATGTCATAACTTTGGTAAGTGATGCTTGTTATATCTCCTGATAACGTCTTATAATTTGAGAAAGCTGAACCCCCCCCCCCCCCCCAGGAAAAAAAATTATCTACGGCACTGGGCTACACTATGTATGCAGTCTCGGACTGGGGTACCTAGGGTCCACCAGTAAAATTTATTTTGGGGGCCCACCATACGGATACATTCAAATATAATAAAAATCTAACAAGTTTTTATATGAACATAGGCTGGTTGAGGTGCTGTACATTGAATATATGTATGTAGTGCAGTAAATCTACTGTGTTCTGTGCCACTTGTACAGGGGGTGGGAGACTAGGGGCCCACCTTGCTCAGGGGCCCACCGGGGGATTCCCCTGTACCCCTGTGGGCCAGTCCGAGCCTGTATGTATGCATGCCAACAAAACGGCAAAACCCCATTTTAAAAAAATGCATGTAATCTGCTCTATTCTAGTTTTTTTTTTTTTTTTTTTTTTTTTTGGGGTGCGGGGGCGCGTTGGCATGCAGGCACGCAGGTCCAGGCTCCACGGGCTGATGCGGACAAAAGGCAAGCCAGCCCGCGGAGCCCGGACAATTATAGCCCACTCCCCCACCAATCAGGCACCAGGGTCGGGTTATCCTTAGCCAATTGCAGCCATTACTGGGCATAAATGACCACTCTGCCCAGTGACCACAGCAAAAACAACTGGAAATTTTCCCTCCAAAACCCTATCCTAAAAATATCCTAGTCACTGGGCAGAAAATCACCTCAGCCCAGTGAACAAGGCAAACCTCCAATATGGGACAATGCTGATATGGCCATGTGAATCCCTCCTTAATGTCCGGTATCAGGCCATTTTGTCTAATGTTTGCCCTCTATAGAACCGTCCTATCCTTGTCCATAATACGGACGAGAATAGGGCTTGTTCTATTACTTTGTGGGTGCTACGGAACAGACATACGAATGGGGACCGCACACATAGTGCTGTCTGCACCTTTTGCAGCCCGGATAAAAACAACGGTCATGCGCATGAGCCCTTAATGCTTGCAGATGTTGATGGAAGTGATTGTGATGTAGAATATTCCAGTTATGGAGTGAATGCATGTCGGCTTTTGAAAGGCCTGGTTTAAAAATTCATTTAGTTTCAGGACAGTTTGACTCGTGTAAGGGCATCACGGCGCGCTCATGATGCAGTTATAGTGCTGTTAGGAAGCGCAGCAACTCATTTTCTGTAACAGATGCCCCTTTTTTTTGGATGACATTATGTATATGTGGTGTGCCTAGGGTGTTTTGCAACCAGGAGCAGCTCCTTTCTCTGGCAGCTGCGTGTGATGCCCATTCTGTGCGAGAGACGGAGCGTAGGGAGCTGAGTGACAGGACCGCTCTAGCATTGAGCTCTTTCATCTGTATTTATGGGAGCGCTCATTGATTATGGTCTCTGGCACCCCCACTATTAGTACTATGATTAACATGTTTAGACGTCATGCACACAAACGTATTTTCTTTCCGTGTCCGTTCCTTTTTTTTTTTTTGCGGACCATATGCGGAACCATTCATTTCAATGAGTCCCAAAAAAAAAAAAACGGAAGGTACTCCGTGTGCATTCTGTTTCCGTATGTCCGTTTTTCTGTTCCGCAAAAAAATAGAGCATGTCCTATTCTTTTCTAGTTTGCGGACAAGGATAGGCATTATTACGATGGATTCGCAAAAAAAACGATGCCATACGGAACGTTTTTGTTTTGTTTTTTGCGGATTTTGCAATTTGTGGACTGCAAAACACATATGGTCGTGTGCATGAGGCCTTACTTGGATGTTATCAGTCTTGACACTGTCCATCGTGACACAGATCACATACTACCTTCATACTAACATTAATAAATGAGCCAAGACAACTCGTTGTGGAATAAATAGGCCATGTTGCTTTATTCGGGGTAACCAAATATTAAACCAAAATATTTAATCAATAAATATTAAAATCAATAAATAAATTCCTGAAGTTCCAACCAGCAAGTCCACCCAACATTAGCTGGGCGACCATAACCCGAAGAATAATGTAACCAATGATTATAAAACGAAGACCATTTAGTCCACCCGGCATAGCTGGGTGACCATAACCCTCAAATAAGCAAGACGACTGAAAAAGGGAGCGTGGGCGGGGTGCTTGACCCGATGATCTTCCAGACTGAAGGGGACTGAAGCGCTGTCTTCTCTTTTTAAACCTACAGGTTTGCCGCCACAAATGACAGCTGCCAATCAGCTGTCACTTCTTCCTGCCACACAACAGCTGACCAATGAACAGCTGATCCTGCAGCTCCTGTCACCCGGCAGATGAAGTTCAAGAACCGCCTGGAACCGGAATCCTCACAGGTAAGCCTGAAATATACAAAAAGGAGGGGGGAGGAAAGAAAGACAAAGCCCAAACAAGCAGCCAAAATATTAAAACCATCTGAGTGATCCTGTCATCATGTGTCCCCCAAGCTATACGCTCTGGGGGGGGGGGGCCCTACAGGAGCTTATTTGAACTCCATGCAGGCCTGGACAGGTGCTGACCTCTCATGAGAGCAGACGATGCCTGTCTGATAATCTCTCTGATCTCTTAATTTCCTTGAATAGAAGCAGTGAAGAGGTCTGTAAGGCTGTGTTCACACTTCAGTTATTTGGCCTCTTATTACCTACAGTTTTTGGTGACACAAAACCAGTAATGAAGCCTTCTCAGAGATCATGTGTAGTGTTTTTATTTGCACCTATTCTGTGGTTTTCTAAGCCGTGTACTGGGTTGGGCTCCACAGGAGGGAACAGCGAAGTCTCGAACGAGAAAAGCAAGTACGCCAGCTTTTGCCAAAACAGTATTTAACTTAAAAGTGGTACTGGTCACAACCACAAATGCTGTTGACACACAATTACATTTACGTACACCCAGCCAGAGGCTTGAGACCCTTGTGCTGCACAGTGCAGCGCCCTCTGCTGGATGCTGGAGGTAAGAGCGGTAATTAACCTACTGGCAGGCTCCATACATACCTTACCTGTTATTACCCTAAAAATTAGGAACAACTCTTTGGGTGTGTGGTACGGGCTAGCCTGTGGTACAGCACAAGAGCTTACAATCTCATCATGCTCTATATTATTCCCCCTCCAATAACTCGTCCTGTAGCATGTGCCCTAGTAATTCTAAGTAAATGCCAGCCTGGCTTGAGTTTGTGGTGCAACTTATCAGCTCTCCAGTGTGAACTATAACTTCAGGGCCCTTTCAACACGAGCGTGTTTTCAGAGCGGGTACAATGCATGACATGAACGCATAGCACCCGCACTGAACCCTGACCCATTCATTTTAATGGGTCTGTGTACATGAGCGTTTTTTTTTTTCACGCATTACGTGAAAAACGCAGCATTTCTATATTCTGTGTTTTTCATGCAGCCCTGGCCCCATAGAAGTGAATGGGGCTTCAGTAAAAACGCATTGTATTCGAAAGCAAGTGCGGGTGCGATGCATTTTTCACTGATTTCTAAGAGATGTTGCTTCAGTTTTTTATTACGCGCGTGAAAAACGCATCAAAACACATTGCACTGTGTGCGGAAAAAAATGAATGCAATCGCACACAAAACTGACTGAACTTGCTTGTAAAATGGTGCGAGTTTCCCTGAACGCATCCTGACCTAATCCGTCACACTTCTCCTAACTGTGAAGTCCTTGTAATGAACAATCCTTGTGTTTGACACAAACAGAAACTGACTAGGCCTGGTCTCATGTTGATGGATCCTCTCCTCACACAGATCCTCTGTCTCTCTCGGGATCATCCACTTCCTCTTCAGGCTTGTTGTTCAGCTCCACTCCTGAGAGTTTTCAATATCCCATGAAATGCAGTTTGTTTGCTGTGCTTAGGAAACAGCGGCATCTTGTGGCCAAACAGCAGAATGTCAGTTTCCCCAACTCCGTTTTGTTTCACAATAAGTGGTCAAAATAATTGACTAAAGTGTGAGCCTACTTAACATAAAGTAACGGGAATGTTCAAGGAGAGCAATGCTGACTGACACCAGAGAGGACCAAAAATGAGGTGAAGTCTTCTGTTTCACCAACACAGTGCTGTAAATGTCAAGTGTACATGATATTAATATATGAACAGAACAGACCTAGGAACAAATGCTGCAGATCATGAGCATTGTAATTTCTTCCCCGAACTATGGGGGCATTCTGCACTGTACCACCATGTCCTCATAAAGCTCCATCAGGTTGGTCTATTACTTACTTACATACACACACGCACTTACTGGCCTTTCCAGTCCCATCTCCAAGTTCAGTCAGGGATACATGGCTTGGATTTTGGTAAGTAATATTGCTCACTGTTGTCCATATTCTCCACTGTTGGTATGGAAGGTGATTGAGTTGGATTTCTCTCCAAAGTGTTTATTTCCGGCCCCTTTCTGGATGGTCTCCTCTGTGAATATTCATAGAGTAAAGCGATGTAAGTCATGTATGCTACAGTACGCTAAAGTCCCTGTTTCTTACATGTCTTCCCCCTACCCACTTTCTACACTTGGCCTGAAAGAAACCAGAAAAAATCGTACTAGCTGTGTCCCACCAGTCACTGTTTAACTCAAGATTTTAGTGAGGTTAGATCAGAATTTCGTATCAATTTTGTATAGCATGATGGCCATCAGCCCTTGTCGTGACCACCCTTTATTGGAGCTCACGTGATATGTCAGTTTGGCTTGGTGTCCAATACTCTACCCAGAAAACTGATGTATCTAAATTATATCTATTCCCAGTAATGCCCCTTAACACTGCCGCCACACAGGTTTGTTTGAAGACCTCACACTCTTAGGCCTCTTGCACACGACCATATGTATTTTGCGGTCCGTATTTCACGTATCTGTAGTGTTTCCATTCCGTATTTCCGCAAAAAAATCTCTAGTTTCCGTATGCGATCCATTTTTTGCGGATCGCAAATGGAAACAGGAACTTTGTAATCATTGTAAATACCAAACACTTGGGGAAAAATGGTCTGGGAATAACATTTCTACAAGTCATCCGTATTTAGCGGATCCATGCTGAAGTGAATGGTTCTGTGTACAGTCCGCAAAAAGAAGGGAAAGAAAATGCATTTGTGTGCATGAGGCCTTACAGTAGTGTTCAGTTGCTCTTAACTATCTTGTGTGTGTGTAAAATATATATCTAATATCTTATACTGTGTATAAAAATGAGTTTCTCTTTGGACATCTGCCTGGACGTTCTTTATGCGCAACCAAACGACTGGACCTATCTTCACCAAATTTGGCACACAGGTGCATCAGATGTCCGGGAAGGTTTTAGACTGTGTCTCAGTTCTCTAGGACGTATCGTTTCTGAGATTCAAAAAAATGACCTCCATTAGCCAATACAATCCTGCATACACAGTCACATGTCCCTTATCAGCCAATAGAAGCTCGCAGGTCCTACTCCAGGTTGCCATAACAACTGGTTTTAGCAGTTCGCAGGTCCTTAAATATTCAGTCATATGACGTATGACAGCGCAACTACACTGCTACATGAATGAGGGGCAGGGGCCACTATTAAATGGACCGGCGCTGTAGAATTCGCTGTTAATAATAGGGTGGGCACTGTGGAGGTCGCTTAACAGTATATATCAATACACAGAGTGTGTGTGTGTGTGTATACATGCATACATTACACAGATGTTTAAAGTGAACCACTTATGAATATGTGTGACACGGGACTCACCAGGGGAGGGGAAACAGCTTTACCCAAGGTAATCACATACTCTTAACTCCTACATCTCATGCTTTGCAGGTTGTTAATATGTTGAATTTAAAGTCCCTCATGGCACAAAAATTGCACAACCAATAACCTTGACATATTCCTTTGCAGGCAGGCCAAGGGCTTTTTCTTGAGATCTGTTGATTTACCGGGTCTTGCAGTGTTTCTGCTGATGTGATATTACCGACACAAATGGTTGTGTTTTAGTTTAGTCCTGCTGGCTCTAGCCTGCTTTAGCGCTGCTGTCTAGCCTGTCCTAGGGTCAGTTAACTGGCCGCCCATTTGTGCTGTTGCCTTTAAGCGTCAAAATAGGTCGCTAGCAGTGTAAAAATATAAACCTAAAAAGCCCTTTTAATGTGCAATAGAGTACTTGTCAATGACGATTTTTTGAGCAAGAAATGCTGCGCTACTTATCTCAGAGGGGTTTCTTTAATGAACAACAGTTTAGGAACCCTGCTCTGCACTATAGATCCCACTGTAATTGACCTCCAAGGCTAACTGAAATTATATGAAGAAATTGCTTTGCAATATAAGGGCCACCCACCCTCTCTAGATAGTTTTCTATTGAATATAACTTAATGATTTTCCTAGTCTATGACGTAAAGTCATAGTTTTATTAAAGACACGGAGGCGAGTATTGCCATCTCTTCCTTTACTGTCCACCAATAGCAGCAAAGAGAAAATTTACATAATCATAACCACCAAGGACCCTCCCCTGTCAGATCCTATAACAAGCAGCTGCTCTTCTGCAACTTCCTCTTTCTTTGTAACTGTGACACCAACATCTTCATCGGAACTGGAACTGGAACCGGAACTGGACCCGAACAACGACCACAATCCCGTTCGTCAAACCGAAGAAACGAGCCAACCTGGCTAACGCATCTGAAAACTCAAAACGAAGTAGAACTCCAGACACCGTGGGAAATCAACCTGAAACTGAGCAAATAGTATAGCCAGTGTAAGAGTCATGCAGAAAAGTGGCACACATAGTGCTCAAAACAGCAGTAAATCCTAAGGCCGCAATAGATAATATAAAGAAAATAAATATCTAAGAACATAACAAAATGTAAGAATAACTATAACTTACAGTAGAAATATAAGAAAAGACAACATAATCGGGCGGGAAGATAACCAGGGTGGGCAATACTCGCCTCCGTGTCTTTAATAAAACTATGACTTTACGCCATAGACTAGGAAAATCATTAAGTTTTACCTCAAGACACGGAGGCTCATATTGCTAGTTCAAAGCTGATCAATAATGGATGAGAAAACATGAGGAGGCGGACGAAAGTAAAATTCCCTAAACGTAGTGGCCCTAGACCAATCGGCCAAACGCAAAATGTCTTCCAATCGAGCCCCCGAAATAGCCAGGGAAGTGGCCGTCGCGCTCCTGGCCGAATGTGCGGTAAAGACTGCCATGTCAATACCCGAAAGGGACATGATCCACTTCATCCAGCGTGCCAAAGTCGGACTAGAAACCGGTCCAAACGGATGGCGAATAGAGAGGAACAGCTGTGGGACATCCGAAGAGCGATGAGCTCGAGTCCGCAACTCATATTCCTTTAAGCAGGCCACTGGACAGAGTGCCGGAGTAGACGGAAAACAAGGATAGGACACTGATCTGATATTGGTCTTGGTGCGGCGCGAGATGTTAAACGTAACACCTTCAGGAGAGAAAGACCTAGCGTCGTGATCCAGGGCCCTGACATCCGAGACCCTCTTACAAGAAATTAGACAAAAGAGGGTCAGCAATTTAGCCGACAGTTGACGGAGAGAAAGGGCCGCGTTGTCGGGCCACGCGGAGAGAAAGGAAAGGACTAAGGAAACATCCCACGTAGTGGTAAAGCGTGGCCGGGGAGGACGAGCCAAACGCGAGCCACGTAACAAGCGAGAAACTGAAGGATGTTGTCCAGCCGGAACCCCGTCAAATCCCTGATGAGTAGAGGAGATTGCCGAACGGAACAGGTTAATAGTCCTGTAGGCTTTCCCTGCTTCGAAGAGAGACGTAAGGAATTGTAAGAGATGAGTCACAGGCGCCGAAATGGGATCCAGGTCCCGTTCCAGGCACCAGCTAACCCAAGTTCCCCAGGCTGCCCGATAAGATTTTCGGGTGCCGGGAGCCCAGGCATTGTCCAGGAGGCGTCTAGTTGCCTCCGAAATGCCCTCGACCTCTCCGGGTGTCCTGAGATTCGGCACGCCAGAAGTTGAAGCGAGCCGTCGATCAGTAGGGGATGTAGAATGCCCTGAGGGCCCAGGAGGAGATCCGTCCGACCCGGAAGGAGAAGAGGTACGTCCACTAGGAGTTCCAGGAGGATCGGGTACCAGGCCTGAGTCACCCAGAAGGGAATCACCACCAACAATTCCGCCCTCTGACGCCGAGTCTGCAACAGCATCCTCGGAATCATGGAAAACGGTGGGAGCGCGTAGTGTAGAGCAGTCGACCAGTCCTGGAGAAACGCATCCACCGCCTCTGCCTCCGGATCCGGGCGCCAGCTGAAGAACCGGGGCAGGTGAGTATTGAGCCGGGATGCGAAGAGGTCTATGGCAAAGGGACCCCAGGTGTCCGAAACCGCAGAGAAGATCTCGGGTGCTAGCCTCCAATCGCTGCCGTCCGCGAAGTATCGGGAGCTCCAATCCGCTCGGTAGTTGTGTAGGCCCGGAAGGTATTCCGCCTGCACCATGATGTCCCTGGAAAGACAGTAGGACCAAAACTCCTTCGCCAGACGAGCCAATGTAGCCGACTGGGTGCCCCCAGGTGATTGACATAGCGGACTGCCGACACATTGTCCATGCGCAATCTGATGCATGCGTGGGCGGTGCCATTGGTAAAACTCCTGATGGCAAACGAACCCGCCAGGAGCTCCAGCGCGTTGATGTGGAGACGGGCTTCGACATCCGACCATCGACCTCCCGTGGAGATCCCTCGCAGTGGGCACCCCAGCCCTGAAGGCTCGCGTCCGAATCCACCGTGAACTCCGGTTGGAAGCCGAAGATCGCTCTGCCGTTCCATGCTTCCAGGTTGTCTATCCACCAATGGAGCTCCTCCCGAGCCTCTGGATCCAGGATCACTGTGTCCGCAAGCGTGGCACCGGAACGTAGGTGGGCGATCTTCAACCGCTGTAGGGCTCGGTAATGGAGGGAGCGGGAAACACCGCCTGAATTGATGAAGCCAGCAGGCCAATAATGCGTGCCAGATGACGCAAGGATAGGGAGGTAGCCGCGAGGGCGTGCCTCAACTCTTTGCGGATCGTCCGCAGTTTCTCCGTTCCGAAATAGAATCCACCGTAAAGCCCAGGAATTCCATCTGCTGTGATGGCTCGAGGCAGGACTTCTCTGTGTTCAGGAGGAAGCCGAGGTTCGTCAGGAGGTCCGAGGTCCACTGGAGATGCCGTAACAGGGTCGACTGACATTGGTGCATAATGAGGATGTCGTCTAGATAGATGACAAGCCGCACGCCCCGACTCCTCAGCCAGGCCATGACTGGACGTAGAAGTTTGGTAAAGCACCAGGGTGCCGAAGAGAGGCCAAACGGGAGGCAAGTGAACCACCACACTTCGCCCTTCCAAAGGAAGCGCAAGAGATCCCTGGACGTTGTGGCAATTGGGACCGTCAGATAGGCATCTTTGAGGTCCAACTTCACCATCCAGTCTCCTGGAATCAACAAATCCCGAAGAAGATGGATCCCTTTCATTTTGAAGTGGCGATATCGTACGATCGCGTTCAAGTCGCGAAGATTTATCACCGGTCGCATTTGACCGCCCTTTTTCTGCACCAGGAAGATATTGCTGAGGACTCCCCCGGGAGTAGGGGGGGCCCTTTCTATCGCCCTTTTTTGACAAAGAGATGTCAGCTCGATGTCTACGAGCTTTGTGTCCGGACGCACTAGTGTTAGTAGGGGGGGGCGGTGGGATGAGACACGGAGAGTCTGTGAGCTCTATGTGGAATCCCTGTACCGTGGTCAGCACCCATGGGTCCGCCGTAATGTTTGACCAAGCGTGGAAACAATGACGGAGTCTGCCCCCTACACAAAGGTCCAAAGAAGTCCCCACTGGGGATAGACTTACCGAAGGACTTTCGGAAATTCTGGTTGCCTCTGAAGGACCTGGATCGCCACTGGCCGCCTCTGGTGGGGAAGAATGGAGGTGGGTTCCTCGGTTCCTGGAAGGATGTCCTTTGTGTGAAGGAGCCTCTGCCCGAGCTGCGGGCTTGGAAAGTGGCACGGCCGGACAGGCGGCCCCTACTACTGCCGGCCCTAGTGGAGACCCGTCCCTGGAAGACCCTGCGCATGGAGGACTGGGCCTTGTCCAGGGCAGTGAACGTCCCCACAAAACGGCCGAGGTCCTTAATAAAGGAGTCCCCTGCGCATCTTTGCCGGACTCAGTTAGTGCCAAGTTGGCCAATTTTGGATCCACTCTGAAGAGGATGGCTTTTCGCCGTTCAATAGCGAGGGCGGAGTTGGTACTAACCGCAATGCATATGGCTCTCTGTATCCAGCCGGTAAGCTCCTCCGGGTCAATAGGGGAGCCTTCAACTCTAGCCGATTCGGCCATCTCAAATATTTTGGCTAGGGGACCAAATATGTCCAGGAGTTTGTCCTGGAAACTCTTAAGGGCCGAGTCTAACCCTTTGCGGGGGTTCCAGCCGGTCTTGGCCAAAAACTGGGTCATTTTATTATCGACCGCAGGGGTCTCACAGACCTTGTTGGGGATCAATGGCACTCTGAGCGGAGCTTACTACGTGCCTCCTTGCTAAGAGGACGACGTACCCAGTGTTCTAGATAGTTGCTCACATGAGCCGTTGGCAGCCACTCAGCTGACCGAGGGTGGTGTAGGGTGTCAGGGTCAAATAGTGGGGCGCCAGAGGGATCCACCGGAGTAGATGCCACATTAGGGGCGGTGGAGGCCAGACCCACAGACCCAGAGGTGGAAGGCCTACGGCCAGAAGTGCCAGAAATATCAGGCTCTATTTCCTCCTCAGAGTGGCCGCTTGCCTCCGCAAAAGCCTCCGCATCAGACTCAAAGTCTGATTCATCGTCACTAATTTGTGCTCTGGCACATTTCCACGTGCGCGCCTTTTCTGCCTGGCGCGGTAAGGCTCTCTTGCGTGATCTACGCACGCTATCATGGGTGGCTTGTATCACACCAGTCAAATCCTCCTGTACAACAGGAGTTTCGCAAGCGGTAGGCTGCGGGGCGGGTATAGAAGGCGTCTGATTAGAGAGGCCAGGGGCATGGGCAGACAAAGCCTGGGATATGGTCTGTGAAATCATGGATGACAAAGACCCCATGGCTTCAATAATTGCTCTGGAGACCGAGCGCTGCAGATCCAGAGCCTGCATATTCATATCAGCCACTCTGGGCTCACCAGTGGATGGAGGGGGGTTAGACCCAGATGGGGAGCGGTCTGATGACATGACCAGAAATAATACCTAATGCCCCAAAGGACAGATATCCGGCTATATATATATGGCCCTAAGAGAGAAGAACACTAACCACTAAAGAGGGGTTAATCACCCCAGAAGCCGCAGAGCAGGAGCGCCGTCCGGGACCGAGATCAGGAGCCGCTGCACTGCCGACTATGCAGTGTGAGGGAAACTAAAATGGCTTCCGAAATCCCGCGAGATCTAGAACGGGGTGAGTAAAGATGGCCGCTGAGATCTCGCGAGACTAAGGGCGATGCGTCCAAGATGGCCGCCGAGATCTCGGGAGCACTGAAGCACCGTAGGAGACGGAGCAGAAAGAAAAGAAAAAGGATGGCTGCCGGGTAAGAGGAGAAACTAGCGGCGCAGCAGCACACCAAAGGCAATGGGAAAGAGGGGAGGGGGGGGGGGAAACGGTGATGTAAATCCCCGAAATTAACACACTGATCCCCAGGAAACCAGAGGGGAATAGGGGACACACAGTATAAGCAAGCGCAGAGGGGAGCGCACAGCCAAGCAACTAATGTGGGACAAAACCAGGAATTGACAGAAGACAATAGCATATAGATCCCCTGAGCCAGGTGAAGCTCAGGGGTAAACCCTAAAATCGCAGCAAACCATGCGATAGAAACCAAGACATATAATACACAGATGTTACTTATCTGGTGGCAGCAGCAAAGAAAGAGGAAGTTGCAGAAGAGGAGCTGCTTGTTATAGGATCTGACAGGGGAGGGTCCTTGGTTGTTATGATTATGTCAATTTTCTCTTTGCTGCTATTGGTGGACAGTAAAGGAAGAGAGAGCAATACTCTCCTCCGTGTCTTGAGGTAAAACTAATGATGAGCGGCAGGGATTCTATTCGATTTTACGATATTTCACAAATATTTGGGCGAAATTTGTCATATTTGCGAGTTTGCTGTCTTTGCAGATTTTTTTTTTTCTCAGCAAAAAATAATCTGCGATGTAAAATTTGCTTTAATGCGTAAGTGAAAAATAAAGAAGGGGCGTGGGCCACTTTTGAAACTACTGGAAGTTTGAGGAGTTTGGAAAAAATGGCATCCAGCAAATTTAGCAACAATGAGCAAGAACTCCTGATCACCGTAAGTAATTTGACATTACAGTACTATATTTGATCAGACATGCATGTGACGTAATCGTTTTATACGTATGTAGATGGGTATAAAATATTTGCCTTTGCGAAAATCACAAGTTATCAAGCGTTTTTTGTTTTTGTTTATTTTTGCAATACATTCAACTGCAAATTTTATCGATGTAGATATTACTGATTGGTGCACTAAGTTCTGTTGTGACATCACACCACTGTCTGTAGAATGTATGTATGCACAAGCAGAGGATGATCAATCGCATGATGTCTACTGTGTAACAAAAAAAAAATATTCGTCATTACAAATATACTACACTATAGTCTAGATCAGGCATGCCCAACCTGCGGCCCTCCAGCTGTTGCAAAACTACAACTCCCAGAATGCCTGGATAGCCTACAGCAGGCATGTCCAAACTCTGGCCCTCCAGGTGTTGCAGAACTACAACTCCCATCATGCCCTTCTGTAGGTTGATAGCTGTAGGTTTTCTAGGAATGATGGGAGTTGTAGTTTTGCAACATCTGGAGGGCCACAGGTTGAGCATCCCTGGTCTAGATATTTGTGAATTCTTGAAGTGCCGATATTTGCTAAAAAAATTGCTATTCGAATATTCGTGCTCAACACTAATAACCATAAAGGGAGCATTATAGAAAATATATTGGACATGCATTTATCCATACAATACTGATGTTGCAAAGTGTTTATTTTGCGGTTTAATGAAGATATGAATTTCTCAAAAATCACTCCTTTTGTTAACCAAATAAGTCAAAACAAAATTATTTATCCTACAAAAAAGAGTAACAGAAAACAATGTAAACTTATAATAAACTTAACAAGACAACTTCTAGCTTATTTACTTATAATTAAACATACACATCATAAATAAGAAACAACTTCATAATCACATGTCAATTAATTGAATAATCTTCCAAGCCAATTATATATCACTAGCAGAAGGATCCCGCTTCGCACGGGTATATTTTATCTATTTTATTTCATGTTTCCGTGTGTCGTAAAGAGTATACCCCATAACAGTGACCTCGCCAGCGCCCGCCCCTTTAACGCTAGGGCTTTTGTTGTACCAATGTTGTGCAACAATTTTTATAATGATATGCTATGATGTCATATTGTGACATGCAACATGCTGCTACTGCAACACGACAGTCGCAACAAATCCATCCATGGATGCATGTAGCAGTGTAGTTGTGCCCTTTGAGACTTATTGTCGTTTGTAGCCCTAGCCCAAAGCTGACCTACAGCAGTGAAGAGAAATGGCTGGGTTGTTATGAAAACCTGGAATAAATCAATGTGCATGTGACAGTTAGGATTTAACTTGGTGAAAGGCTTACTGGCTTGTATTGGCTAATGCAGGTAATTTTTTGGGGAATATCTCAGGAACGGTACGTCCTAAAGAGCTAAGACCCAGTCTAAAGCCTTCCCGGACACCTGATGTACATGTGTGCCAAATTTGGTGAAGATGGGTCCAGTCATTTGGTAGTGCATAAAGAACGTCTAGACAGACAGAAACTCATTTTTATATACATAAGAGACTAGCATAAGGACCTGGGTATATTTCATCCATTTCATGTTTTCGGGTGTCGTAAAAGATATCAGTATACCCCATAAGGGTGACCTCTACAGCACCCCGCGCCACTGTCTGCTGAGCTGTGTATCTAATCCTATACTGTGTTATATTGCCTGCTTATATATAGACGCTCGCTTTTGCATCCGTCACCGCTGACATACATTGAATCATATTGCATTCTGGAGTGGACCGTGTTCTTGCTCCCCTTTCCCTCCTTCCCATCAAAAGTGCACGCCTGCTTTTGGCCACACCTTTTCTTCACATATACGTTCTGAGGCCAAAGCACGCCCAACAGAAAGACAAATAGGAGGAGTTGGAGAGAGAGGGGGGAAAAAAAAAATATAATTGTTGATTTTGATGTCAGACCCTCATTGTTCAGTGTTCCGTCAGGGCCTCTTGTGATGTCGTCCCGTGACCTGACCCGACCTGCTGGACAAACTACTTTCTCGCCGCCATTTAATCCAGTTCAGAAGATCCACAAGAGGGAGACACAGGCATAGTTTACTTATTTAAGGAGTGAAAAAGCAAAATGGTTACATCCAGCCAACTTGCTCCAAATGCATCAATTTCCAGGTACAGAGGATCCCTCCCATGTGTACAACAGCCCAATCAATCCCCAGGTACATGAAGGTCCAAACATTTCTTTTAGCTGATAAGCCAATTAATCAATCAGTCTTAATTGGATTTGGGATGAAGAGGAGACTGGGCCGATGCCGTAATCGGCAGCAGCAGGAGATGGACAGACCAGATGCAGGTATGCAGCAAGCAGCCCAGCCGAGAGAAAAAGCTAAAGTGCAGACTTAGGCAGGACATAGCTTTTTTTTTTTTTTTCCCCCCACTTGCTGCTGGCTGAAAGTAGGAAGGATTCTTTCAATCAATTTCATTCAGATTTTTGATACTGTAATAGGAAGGGGTGCACCGGTCCTGGAGGTAATGCAATACCAGGTCAATGCATGGAGTAGACAGAGCAAGCTCTTTTTCCATCTCCCTGTTCAAAAAATCCATTTAATATATGGTCCCCAGATAGGGGACATATCGGATATTAAACTGATAAGAACAGATTTCTAATCCCTTCTTTTTTTATTTTATTTTTTTAACTCCAGAAAATTTTTAAGTCATAGATTTAAAGTTTAAAATCTCAAAGCTTAAATTCTCCTTCATTGTGAAACTTCTTATATTTTCAATTCCTTTATTTTCAAGGGTAATTAAAAAAAAAAACAAAAAAAACGATACATCTATAAGTAAACACATTACAAAGGATCATTCCACCTTCTTTGTTTCTATTTACTTCCAGCTTTATCTACACCCAGAACAATCCTATCCAATAAATAACTAAGACTTAATTTAATACAATTTTCCACCGAAACTTCATCGTGTTTAAATACTAAAATATTCCTTACTTTCCATAAAGACTAATTTAACACAGGATAAAATTAACCACACCACCATAAAATCTTCTCTTGCAATACCCAAACCATAAAACACCATATTAAAATCCAAAAACCTTACCGCTCTTACAACTTTAATTAATTTACTTATTTTCCTCCATACCTGCTGAGCAAAAAAGCAATTCCAAAAAATATGAACTGGGGTCTCACTATCTTGGCACCTCAATCTTGCACATTTTTCTTGTCTCACAAGACCTCTTCTATATTGAAATTCTCTTGTCGGTAGACAATCTTTGATACCACACCATATTAAATCTTTTTGTTCATTTGCCAACTTGTCATAATTTACATTTTCCCAAATAGACTTTACAATTTTTTATGAAAAACAACCCACCGAACTCATTTCAATTTTATCATCTAAAAAAGCAAGTATTTTCTTATGATTCCGTAACACATTAACATCTAAATCCTCAATCTTAAATTCTCGCAAAACTTTTTCTAAAATCAGATAATGTTGCGATGGTAAAAATCTATATGGTCTATTTAAATCCAGACTTATCCATTTATATTTCCTAACATAAAAACCTAAATTATAGATAAGAAAGTTCTTTGCTTTTGACTCTAGACCTAGCATCATACTAACACAACAAGCAAGATACTTCACATATAAAAACCGTCTAAGATCTGGAAAATATTCCCCCCTTTTTTTAGATTTAAATAACTCTTCCCTTTTAAGGACCATAAGGACAAACCTCAGGTACATGATGTAAGGTGGACGCAGCCACCAATTGAAAGGCACAAAACACCTTCATTTGAAGCAAGTATCCCATGGCACCCGCACGGGTGCTGCCAACATAGAATCCCTGGCCCAAACATGAAATCATGACCTCCATGAAGGTCCAATTCCAGCTAACTGGGGCTTTGAAGTCCAACAAATCAGGAATCTTTGAAAGAATACAATAAACACAAACCACAAACTATTAGCCTGTATTGTCCTGGTCATCATCGTTACCAAGTGAACTTGAATGTGTATGTTATCGTTCAATTAAGGTCTCGGGATGGGATAGGGAACCTCAAAAGCCAGGATTGCCAGTGTGCTGGGATAATCTGTCACTTCTTTGTGCCATTAGGTGTTCAAATATGGCGTGACTGGTCACCTTATCTGTGATATTCCTCAGTGGCGGGGCTTTAGTAGATTTCCACATTTTGGCAATCAGGAGCTTGGCTGATAATAACACATAGCATAAAATAGGCCGGGACAGCGGTGGGACTCGGTCAATACCCAAGGATAAAAGAGCTAAACTTAGTGTGATCTGGAACTCGGGACTTATCATGTCCCGAAGCAACTGCTCAATATTCCCCCAGAACTCCCGGAGAATTGGACAGCCCCAAAAGATATGAAAAAGGTTTCCCTTTTTATCTTTTTGATGAAATCAAAAATGGGAGGGTTAGAACACAACTTCACTAGTTTCCTTAAAATTTTAAACAGAGGCATAAAAATCAGACATAAAATAATTTGAATTAAAACTGGTTTAATCACCCAAATTTTCCCTTTTCAAAGATAAACATCTCCTATTCCAAAAAAGTATTTTTCCTTACTCTCCCCAACAATGCCTCCCAATTTTTAACATTTCCACAAGTCTCTGAAAAAAAAACCCCTAAAATCTTTAGTTCTAGACACTCTTTTTATTTCACAATCTAACTTACAATTCCCAATTGCTAAATAACCAGACTTATCAATATTAATTTTAAAACCAGATGCTCCACCAAACCATTCTACTATTCTCAACACTCTATTCAAACTTTTTTGGTTTCTCACAAAGAAAGTCACATCATCCATATAAGCAACAGTTTTAAGGTCTTCATTCTTATTTCCAGGAATAAAAACACCATTAATAACTTTGTCCTTCCTAAGCGCACATAAGGGTTCAATGGCACTAATAAATAAAATCGGAGATAAAGGACATCCTTGCTTAACACCACACTTAATTTTTATATTCCCAGATAAAAAACCATTAACTGAAACTTTGCTCACACTATTAGAATACAAACACCTAATCCAATTTATAAAAACCTCCGGACAACCAAATTTCTTTAAAACTTCTAATAAAAACTGATGCGAAACTCTGTCGTATGCCTTTTCAAAGTCCAAGGACAACAATGCTATTTCTTGACCTCTATCATTTATATCCCAAATCACATCTCTAATTAATAACAAAGAATCACTAATTTTTTTACCAGGCACTGCACATGTTTGATCCATACCAATAACAGAAGCAATCATTTTTTTTTTTTTAAACGGTCTGCAAATAATTTAGCATAAATTACACCTTCCGTCCAAGATACAGGTAATATAAAAGAAAATACTTTCCTAAAAATCTCATAAAACTCCATCTTTATTATATTCCAAAAAAAATGTTACATTCTGCAGGCAAACCATCTAAACCAGGAGTCTTTTATTGTTTGAAAAACTCTAATACCTCCATAATCTCATTTTGTGACTCTCTCAGTTAACATATCAATCTCTTCTTTAGGCTACATGCACACGACAGATCCGTCTTCCTTTTTTTTTCACATCCACATCCTTTCCGTGTGTCCGCAAATTTTGTAGGTTGTATTTCCGTGTGTCTTCCGTGTTTTTTTTTTTTTTTTTTGCGGATTCGCAAAAAAACACTCTTGAACTAGTTTCTTAAATTACCTGTACAAGTGCCCTGGTTTCCAAGCAACCATCTGCAAAAAAAAAACAGATGTGGATGACAAACGGATGGCTTCCGTTGGTCATCCGCATTTGTTGCGGACCCATTGATTTCTATGGGTCCGCAAACCGTTTTTTGCAGACAAGAATAGGACATGCCATATTTTTTGCGGACGTGAAATGCGGACGCGGACAGGCAACGGAAGAGGCATCCGCATTTTTAACGGATCCATAAAAATGAATGGGAAACCATCGGATCCGCAAAAAAACGAAATGGAGGCCGCAAAAAACCACTGCTGTGTGCATGTAGGCTAACTAAAACGATTCTCCACTTTTTCCAAAAAGAAGTGCCTCAAGCACGCATCACTATTATTTATTTATTTATTTTATTTTTTTTGAAGATACATGTTCATAAAAAGCCTTCTACTTTCTTTATCTTTTCCTCAATCAACACTTCTCCTTCCAATTTTTCAAGAAAATCTCTTTTACCTAATATTTTTTTGAAAAAAAAATTAGAACATTTTTCATCTTGTTCTAACACTTTAACTCTGGAATTAAAAATAATTTCTTTTCCTCTTTCAAACAGCACTTTACTTATCTTACTTTTCACACATTCAATATCATCATCCATATTCACACCGTTATTCCTAAAAAGATAAAAACACTGAAGTCTAGCATTCATACTCCTCATACACTCTTAATCTCTCCCGAGCCTTCTTTTTACCAACACGAATAAAAAACAATTTAGTTTGAGTTTTAACAAAATCCCACCAACCCAAAATATCCCTAAAACTATATTTCTTCAAACACCACTTCTTATACATCAAACTAAACTCAAGTTTAACCTGCTCATCCTCTAATAGACTCGTATTCAACTTCCAATGCGAAGATTTCTTAGTTTCCATATCACTACATTCTAATAAACCACTCAACAGCTTATGATCAGAAAAGTAAGAAGTTTCTGTCTTAAAAGAAATACCTTTCAACATAGGAGTACCAAATAACCATAAAGGGACACGCATATAAAATTTCAAAGCTTTAATTGATAAAAAACCAACAACAAATATATATGTAATACCAATATCAGAAAATATGACGGCAGTACAGATAGTAGCCAAGATATGTGCCCCCCCCCATGCACAAGAGAACCAGGTATATATCTCCCACATAAGGTAAGACCCCTATCTAAGTGCTCATTACATAACACCCGCTTTCTCAAGGGGTCCCTCAGGTATACTATCTGTACACTAATGTGCCTTGTAGCTGTATTGTATATGCATATTTGCTCATCTGGCTAGCATGTTTAGGCACTGGTTTGCTTCTACATTTTAATATAGAGGGTGTTATGTAATCAGCACTCAGATAGGGGTCTTACTTTATGTGGGAGATACAGTTGTAACACATAATGATAGAACGCTAAAAGACAAAAAAATAAACAACTTTGTCATCAATATAGTTAATATTATTAGGGAAACACCCTTATAGTAAAAATTAGGGCTGCGTGTACACGTAGATACCCTGGATATCCCTGTATATGAATAATCACAGGGCTGCTCAATGAGAGTCTACACTGAACCCTATAGCCCTTGGTGCAGGCCTGACAGTGTGGTTACAGACCTATAAGTATGGCTAGAGCGCGCCTAACTAGCCATACCACTAGAATGGTGCTATTGGCAAAACAGAGGAATATAGTTGGTTTACATGACATATTCCTCAGTATGTGGATTAAAGGAGGCTCGATGCGTTTCCATAAGGCACATGTGAATTGTGCCCTATTTCATCAGGAGCCGGAGCACCAGCAAACACCACAGAAAGGAAGAAATGCCTTGCGCTGCTCGATTGTATTGCAGCCAGGCATAGTCTGTTGGTGTCCCGTATCACTTGGCGGGACCTTCCATACACACAAAGGCAGCTGACCGGTCTAGTGCTCAGGTTCTTAGTTTAGAAATAGCAACAGACGGAATTAGGAAGGACCTGCCTAAGCCGATCACCTCCTAGTTTGGAGGGACAGCGTGCTAAACATCTGTCATTCGGCACTGTGATGGCCGCGAGGCAGGTCACAGAACGCCGACAGATAAAGGCATCGCCCCACCCCTGACACACCCCTTCCAGCCGCAAGCCAATCCAGTCTGCAAAGCAGCAGGGGATCGCTATACTGGGGAGGAGTAAAGTAGTGACAGGGGAGTACATAGCGCATCGCACTCAGGTATATTGAGGGAACATACCGGCAGCTATTGTAACAAAACCCCAGCAATGTGTAAGCAGATAGGATAGAAAATCATGGAAGTAAGATTCTCTTTCAAACAAGCAATTAATTGTAGTAGGGACCTCAGGCAAGGATATTGTAATATCAATAAATGACATACTTTGACATGCAGCAGCGGCACCACGCATGTTAGTGATGAATGGCATATCTAACGTACAGGCCAACAATTGTGGAGATCCACATATGGCCAGTACAGTCCAATTAAAAAACGGACTGAGAATTGTACACGTCACAAGACATCACCATTAACGCAGATGTACCGCATGCATGTGAATTTGAACACTAAGCTCTGTATGCCACAGACTAATTGTATAATACATTAGCATATGCTAGTTCTCTGTGGACAGGTAACACTGATATTACCACCATGGGAATGTAGATCATTTGAAATTCATGTAGAAGGAGTCTAGCCATAGAGACTTTAAATAAATGGAATAAATGAGGTAGTCTCGTTCAGACCATGTGGTTTGGTGGTGTTCAACATGAAAATCCATCTCGCCTCTTTTTGTAGGAGAGTACGATCCATGTTACCACCTCTCAAATTCATTCTGACCACATCAATTCCTTGAAACTTGACGGCCTTGACACTCTAATACGTGACGTGCAATTGGAGTATCCTTGGCTTTCCTAATGTCACTGACATGTTCACCTATACGGCGCCTCAATTCTCGCACCGTCTTGCCCACATATTTGATACCACACCTACAGGAACACAGATATACCACTCCTGTAAATTTGCAATTTACAAACGGGCAAATAAAAAAGGTCTTGAGGCCCGAACTGTCAGTGAAACTCTTAGATCGGTCAATATATGTACAAAATTTGCACTACCCGCAGGGAACAGTACCTGCAAATGAGCCACGCAGCCATGTATCATGGGTTTCACCCTGATAGAAACTGTGCACAAGTAGATCTTTGATATTCTGATTACGGCGGTATGTTATCGCCGGACTGGAGGGGAGGGATTTCCCAATGTCCGGATCCGACCTCAGAATGTCCCAATTATCTGCCAGGACTTGGCGCACTGCAACATGCGCACTGTCAAAGGATCCAATAATCCTTGTGCTGTTTGCATCCGTTGTACGTTTGTTTGTAGACAGTAGGGAATCCCTATTGGCATTAAGGGAATGATGGTATGCTTCCCTCAAGACTTTTTGGGGATACCCACGACGTTGGAACCTATTTTGCAAGTCCCTGGCGGCAACCCTGAAATCACCAAGCTGTGAGCAATTTCTTCTGACACGTAAATATTGCCCTTTAGGAATCCCACATTTAAGGGCTAGTGGGTGACTACTTCCCCACTGAAGCAAGTTGTTAGTTGCTGTCTGCTTTCTAAAGATGTTGGTGATAATACGACCTGAATTATCAAGAGCTATGGTGAGATCCAAAAACGAAATCCGATAGGGGTCAATTTCTGATGTGAAAAATAAACCCACCTGGTTGATATTCAGGGCTGCCACAAAGGCATGGTACGATTCAGTGGTGTCCCCCCCCCCCCCCCCCCCAGAGGATGAACACGTCATCGATATAACGTATCCAGAGGGGGACCATAACTGTGAATCGCTCCATGTCTTCAGAAAACACTGTCTCTCTCTCTCTCTCCCACCAGCCCAGGTAGAGGTTCGCAAAAGTGGGGGCACAAGGGCTCCCCATTGCGACGCCTCTGAGCTGGTGGAAGACTCGGCCATTAAAAAGAAAAACATTATGCTTCAATATGAAGTCCAAAAGCTCCATAATGAAGAGATTATGCTCTCTGTGGTAATCGCCCCTCTGTTCTAGAAACGTGAGAACCGCCCTACAGCCCAAATCATGTGGAATTGAGCTGTAGAGCGCCTCAACATCCAAGCTCGCTAATTGCGTGCCCGCTTCACAGTGTATATCATTCAGCCGTCCCAGGACGTCCATCGTATCTCTCACATACGAGGGCAAACTGGTGGCAAATGGACACAGCACTACATCGACATATGTGCTGATATTTGCTGTGAGACTGTTCGTACCGGACACAATTGGTCTTCCTTTTAGGGGACTAAGCCCCTTATGGATCTTCGGAAGACAATAAAAGGCTGCCGTAACTGGATATTGAGGTAAGCGGAAGGTTAATTCTGTCTTAGAAATCAACCTGCGTTCAAAAGCCCTGTTCAAGATGACAGACAGATCATCCCTGAACCTAGAAGTAGGATCACTGTCCAGTTGTGCATAAGTGTCCCTATCACGAAGGACCCTCATGCACATCTCCTGATACTGTGAATGGCCAAGGATGACCATATTACCGCCTTTGTCCGAAGGCTTTATGACGAGTTCACTATCTTGTTGCAATGACAGTAAAGCCGTCCTCTCCTCACTAGACAAATTGTCCGCATTTCTGCAATGGGGGTCAAGTTGGCGAAGTTTATTGGTTACCACAGACACAAAGGTATCAATTGGGGTAGAGTCGTTAATGGGAGGCATTTTAGTTGATGGTAATTTGAGGTCAGTGAAAGGACCCTCACCTAATGTTCTCTGACCTTCTGTAAACAGGTCTGCTAACAATTGTACATCAGGTAGATCATCAATACTTATACCCAATTCCTCACATTGCCTGCGATCATGGGTGGCAAAGAATTTGCGCCACTTTAATTTACGCGCAAATAAATTAAGGTCCTTTACCCACCCAAAGCAGTCAAATCTTCTCATTGGGACGTATGACAGACCTTTTGTTAGAACCTGCTTTTCCATATGGGTTAAAGTACGTGGGGACAGATTAATAATCTGCAATTCGTCTGTTTTAATGATCGCAGAGAAAGGGGCCATGTTTGTCACAGAATGGACACTTATTTGTGCTTGCGCAGGAGATAGTCGGATACTGGTAGATGCACCTCTGCTACCTCGACCTCGCCTGGACTGACCTCTTCCTCTGCTTCTCCCCCTATACGGTCTGCCACCTGACTGATTAAAGCCCCCCTGACTAGTTCCGCCCTCCGCTTCACCCTCGGATGAGGAGATGTCCGTTTCAAGCTCTAGGGTATCATTGTCTTTGGTGCTATAATCAAAAACTTTGCCCTCTTTAAAGTCTCTGATATCCCTATTGAAGAGACTATGTTTCTTCTCTTTATGCTGAGCTGTAAATCTCTCAACTGAAGATTGGAGGAGAGATTCCTTCTTGTTGAAATCAGAGTGACTATTAAATTTTTTGGTGGTATCGATAGACTCTTTCAAATCCTTTTCAAGGGAAGATGGGACATTTCGCTCTTTCTCTAATAACAACTTCATTAGCCTGAAAGACTCTTCAATAGATTCCCTCTCCCATTTTTTTTAGGAATTCAGGTGACCTAAGACGAGCAGCTGGTGTAATTGGATTACGCAGACCCCGGGGAATGATCTTATTCCCAAGGTAGGTTTCTAACGATTGTACCTCCCACCACGATCTAATATAGTTCTTCTAGATCTTGGTAACGTTTTTAAAGGCCGACGAGATAGTAATAGTTTGAGATAAAAAGGAAATCTCCCTTTCAGAGAAAAACTCACTGGGATCTCCCATCCATTGTTCTGCATTAATGTTGCTGGACAAAAAGCCTGCCATTTCCCAGTGGATTATCACAAACTTGGGGAAACTACAAAACCAAAAAAACAAGTATTGAGGGTTCGCGTTCTCTTTAAATACTAGTAACACATAATGATAGAACGCTAAAAGACAAAAAAATAAACAACTTTATTTCATCAATATAGTTAATATTATTAGGGAGATACAGTTGTGTTCAAAATTATTCAACCCCCAATGCTGTAAAGGGTTTTAGGGAATTTAGTGTACATTTGTAATTGTGTTCAGAATGAAATCTACAAGGACTTTTTAAAGAACCAAATGCAACTAAAATGACATCAATTGTTTTTGTAATACAGTATTAAATGTTTTTTTTTTTTTTGTGATTTCTTCATTGACACAATTATTCAACCCCTTAAAGACTACCACTCTTAAGAACAGGTTCCTTCAAGTGTTTTCGATCAGGTATTGAAAACACCTGTGGATGTCAAGGACCAGCAATCAAGCATAATAAGCACCAATTAGGCAGATTTAAAATGACTGTGATACTCGGCTCCTTCTAGACATTTACTGGTGTGTTTACAAACATGGTGAAGTCAAGAGAATGGTCCAGGAAGACAAGAGAAGAGGTGATTTCTCTTCACAGGAAGGGCAATGGCTATAAGAAGATTGCAAAGATGTTAAACATACCAAAAGACACCATAGGAAGCATCATTCGCAAATTCAAGGCAAAGGGCGCTGTTGAAACGCTACCTGGTCGTGGCAGAAAGAAGATGCTGACTTAGACTGCTGTGTGCTACCTGAAGCGCAAAGTGGAGAAAAGTCCCCGTGTGACTGCTGAGGAACTGAAAAAAGATTTGTCGGATGCGGGTACTGAAGTTTCAGCTCAGACAATAAGGCGCACACTGCGTAATGAAGGCCTCAATGCCAGAACTCCCAGGCGCACCCCCTTGCTGTCTCCAAAGAATAAGAAGAGTCGACTGCAGTATGCCAAAAGTCATGTGGACAAACCACAAAAGTTTTGGGATAGTGTTCTGTGGACTGATGAAACAAAATTAGAACTGTTTGGACCCATGGATCAACGCTATGTTTGGAGGAGGAAGAACAAAGCCTATGAAGAAAAGAACACCTTGCCTACTGAGAAGCATGGCGGGGGGTCAATCATGCTTTGGGGCTGTTTCGCTTCTACAGGTACAGGGAAGCTTCAGCGTGTGCAAGGTACCATGAATTCTCTTCAGTACCAGGAGATATTGGATGAAAATGTGATGCAGTCCGTCACAAACCTGAGGCCTGGGAGACGTTGGACCTTTCAACAGGACAATGATCCCAAGCATACCTCCAAGTCCACTAGAGCATGGTTGCGGATTAAAGGCTGGAACATTTTGAAGTGGCCATCGCAGTCACCAGACTTAAATCCGATTGAGAACCTCTGGTGGGACTTAAAGAAAGCAGTTGCAGCGCGCAAGCCTAAGAATGTGACTGAACTGGAGGCTTTTGCCTATGAAGAATGGACGAAGATACCAGTAGATCGCTGCAAGACACTTGTGTCAAGCTATGCTTCACTTTTAAAAGCTGTTATAACTGGAAAAGGATGTTGTACTAAGATTGAGTGTCACTTGGGGGTTGAATAAAACTGATAATGATGTGAGCACAGAAAAGACATTTGTGGTTATTTCATTATAAATGTTATGTTATATTTGTCTGACTTACAAGTGCCTCTTTGATTTAATTGTAAACAAGATGACTGAAATGATCAAAATCAATGTCAAACTGGCCAAAACACTCAATTTCAGTGGGGGTTGAATAATTTTGAACACAACTGTATATACCTTGTCCTCTTGTGGATGGGGGGCACGTATCTTGGCTACGATCTGTACTGCAATCATATTTTCTGATATTGGTTATATATAATATATATTTTTTTTTTTCAATTAATAAAGCTTTGAAATTGTATATACGTGTCCCTTTATGGTTATTTGGTGGGGAATCGTATAGTCACGCATTATATTGTGATTAAATATAGTTGCCAATTCTAATTGAAATAAAAACCTAATCAATCCTTGACTTAGAATTCTTATTCCTCCAAGTAATTTTATCCTCCTCTTTGTCCCCACACATCTTTCAAATTCACTGCAGAAAAGATCTTTTAAACATGAGACAGATCCATTTTTTTTTTTTTTTTTTATCTAAGTCTACAATTGTGACAATTGATCTCCAACAACAATGATTGGATCTACACAGTTAAAAAAAAATACTTAAGGTTTCAAATAACTCAATTCTATTCCTTTTCTCCGTGTAACCATATTCACAATAACATTTAACCTTTTTTTTTTTTTTTTTTTTTTTTTCTTGTCTCTCACTTCCACCAATAAAATTCTCCCAGGATAGATCTCTACTACCTTCTCTACATTACACTCCTTACTATGCAAAAAAGCAAATCCATCACTTTTTAATTGATTTCCACCAGAAAAAAACAGCATTACCATTCCAATGTTCTTATAAAAAAACAAGATAACCATTTTTCAAAATTAGTAACCTAGTATTTAAGACCGAAAAAATACATTTGCCCATCCAGTACGGCCTGTTTCCTACAAGTTGATCCAGAGGAAGGCAAAAAACCCCTGTGAGGCAGAAGCCAGTTTTTCCCCAGTTAAGGGGAAAAAAATTCTTTCCCAACTCCAATCAGAATAACTCCCTGGATCAACAACCCCTATCTAGTAGCTATAGCCTGTAATATTATTACACTCCAGAAATACATCCGGTCCCCTCTTGAATTACTTTATTGTACTCGCCATCACCACCTCCTCAGGCAGAGTGTTCCATAGTCTCACTGCTCTTACGATGAAGAATCCTCTTCTATGTTTGTGTACAAACCTTCTTTCCTCCAGATGCAGAGGATGTCCCCTCGTCACAGTCCTGGGGATAAATAGATGATGGGAGAGATCTCTGTACTGACCCCTAATATATTTATACATGGTTATTAGATCTCCCCTCAGTCTTTTTTTCTAAAGTGAATAACCTTAATTTTGATAACCTTTCAGGGTACTGTAGTTGCCCCATTCCAGTTATTACTTTAGTTGCCCTCCTCTGAACCCTCTCCAGCTCTGCTATGTCTGCCTTGTTCACAGGAGCCCAGAACTGTACACAGTACTCTGTGTGGTCTGACTAGTGATTTGTAAAGTGGTAGGACTATGTTCTCATCACTGGCATCTTCAATTACATTCTTGAAGAAAAATAAAATAAAAATTCTCCTTCTCAAAGAAATCATAAACTGCAACTTTCTTATTTCTTTAGTCCCTGAAAATTCATGGAAGCAACACGAACAATCTCTTAGCATTTAAGATGGGGCTTTCTTCCCTCCCCCCCCCCCCACTCACTCTGCTCATTTTCATCAATCTTTAAACCATTTGAATCAACTGGTCTTACAGGAGGCAACAGATCGAGCACGTCCACTCTTTTTTTCAGTCCTACCACCATCCTCAAAATCTCCTGAACAGCCTTCTCCTTCACCGAGACTTCTTTTTTTTAAGCTCTTACACTCTAGATCCATCCCTTCCTGATTACATGGCAGACCACTAGACACAACATTTGACCCTATATTAGAGGTCATCTCATTCATTTTTGTCAATTCATCATTAAACTCTTCAATAGGGTCAGTTCCTTCTCCATTTTTTTTTTTTCCCTTTTTCTTCTCCTCAACCTCTCTTGGATCTCTCATCCACCTCCCCTTTCATCCCCTCTACTTGCTCAATCTGTTCCTATACTTGCACCTGCTCAACAATTTGTGGCTCATGTTGAACCTGTTCCACCTGAACCACCACATTTTTCTTTTTTGGGCAATTCTCTACCTGATGAACCTCTCCCGGACACTCTTCACACCGATTACACTGAAAGTCACCGTGACCATATTTTTTGCATAACTTGCAATAAGAAGGCATCCCAGAAAAAAAATCCTCTACTGCGACCAATATAGACCACCGGTTGAGGCCTACGAATCCTACGCTATTCATTTTGGATCTTTTTAAAAAAAATTACTCTATAAATCCTATTCGAGACTCCAAATGGCGTTTTGCCCAACTGAACTAAAGACAATTTCTCACAGTACCGCCACAGGAAAGATTCGATTTCCTGGTCTGAAACAAAAGGATTATACATCTGTATAGTTAATAGTCTAAACTGAAACTGAAAAAGAGGGGCAACCTTTATCCCCAAAAAAACATCATTCTCCTTATTTTCTTCATAACGAGAAAAAACCTGATCACATAAGAGGTTACTATCCAAGTCACATCCACAATACCCCTTGAAAAAACAAGTCTGAACACAAAAATAATCCTCCGACTGGGTTTTTAAAATAGGAACAAAAATATTCTTATATAAGTAATTTAAATCCTTATGTCCATGAAACTCCGGGGCAATGAAGACCTGGATCGTGTCTTTCAGGCCATAATCTTCTGAGTGGAAATCTGGACAATCTCCACCAGCAAAACCACCTAATCTGGCAGGTCTCCTTCCAGACTCTATCTTTTCCTCCAAATCAAAGAAAGCCCCATGACCGAGCTTGACCACCACTGCTTTCACAAGGAAAGGAAATGCCCGTAATCGGACGAGAACTCTCCAAGAAAGGGAACTGCTTCTTCAGCGATCCAAGGTGATCGCCACCTGTTTATCTTGAGGACTAAGCCGTCCACCCAATAGCAACGAGGAGGTTTAGACCTGGCAATAAACCAAATCGATCCTCCATGGCTGAGCAGATGGGTTCCCCCAAAACAGCTTCTAGCAAGAACCAAATGCTTTTACACACTTGATCGTGCCAAAAGGCTGAGAAGCAATAACGTGAAAAAGGATCGCTGCCGAGAGCCGCGGTCGCCAACGCAGAACACTTTTAAAGGCGACAGACAGCCTGCAGGCCCCAGACAGCGACATGCCGGCAGCCGCCTTCTTGCTCTCACAAACCAGGGAGAACTTTCGGTCTTCTGCTTTGCCCTCCCACCATCATGCTCCCCTTCGGGCTCTTCATCTGCATAGACAGATAGGAGGAGGGAATACAGCAGTGAAGAGGGGGGAAAAAAAACTGATTGTGAGCTCAGGGCCCCATTGTTCAGTGTTCCGTCAGGGCCCCTTGTGATGTCATCCCTTGACCTGACCAGCCCATTGTGACACGTGCAGTGTTCTGTCCATTGTCCAGGCAAGGTAGGTCCAGCTGCTGCTGATACATAAAGTGCTGGACTTCAATTAATCCAGTTCAGAAGATCCACAAGAGGGAGACAGACATACTTTACTTACTTGAGGACTCGAAAAGCAAAATGGTTGCATCCAGCCAACATGCTCAAAACGTGTCAATATCCAGGAACAGGGGCAGCACAGTGCTGGGCAGAAAGAGGAAAAGCTAAAGTGTAGACTTAGGCAGGACACAACTTTTTTTCCCCACTTGCTGCTGGCTGAAAGTAAGAAGGATTCTTGCAATCAATTTCATTCTGATTTTTGATACTGGAATAGGAAGGGGTGCAGCGATCCTGGAGGTACTGCAATACCAGGTCAATGCATGGAGTGGCCAGAGCAAGCTCTTTTTCCATCTCCCTGTTCGAAAAATCCATTTAATATATGGTCCCCAGATAGGGGACGTATCAGATATTAAACTGATGAGAACAGATTTTTTTAAGTTTATAACCCCAAAAGGATATGTTTGTTGAAATCAATATTTTACAAAAACTAAAACTCAAATTTTCATTTTAAACATAAAATTGCAGTATACATATAAACGATTAAATAACATTAAATGAGTCGGCACCATTCACTTAAAAACCACTTATGACACAAGAAAAGGAACTCTTTTTATCAATTAAATACTGGTACATCTCATCTAAAATCATCTTTAAAACATTTTCCCCCGAAATAAGATCATGTTTAAAACATGCCGACCATAGAGCTGCTTTCACACAATTAGTAACCTTCCATGCCAGAGTCCTTTTAATCCTAGAAGGGCATTCCAGATCACCATAATAAACACCGTCCATAGTTGAAATCTTTAATCCAGTGATCTTTTTTTAGTAGGGGCAGTATTTTTGACTAGAGCTGAGCGAACACCTGGATGTTCGGGTTCGAGAGGTTCGGCCGAACTTCTGGAAAATGTCCGGGTTCGTGATCCGAACTCAACCCGAACTTCATCCCGAACCCGAACCACATAGAAGTCAATGGGGACCCGAACTTTTGGGCACTAAAAAGGCTGTAAAAGACACCCAGAGGGATAATATACCGCAATAAACGCATTGCGATTACAACTTTGAGCTAACGATCACCATGGGAACGCCTCCTCCAGTAGAATGTACTGTCGGATCTGAGAATTAAGTTGAAATCGCAATGCGATTCTTATATATTTGCTTAATCGCATTGCGATTTCAACTTAGCATTGCTAAATAATTCCATCCATATCGTTAACTTACTGAGTCAGTAAGTTAACGAATATGGATGGAATTATTTAGCAATGCTAAGTTGAAACGGCAATGCGATTAAGCAGATATATAATAATCGCATTGCGATTTCAACTTAATTCTCACATCCGACAGTACATTCTACTGGAGGAGGCGTTCCCATGGTGATCGGTAGCTCAAAGTTGTAATCGCAATGCGATTAAGAATACATAAGAATCGCATTGCGATTCCAACTTTTTAGTACTCAACTTTTAAAATCGTACACCACTTTAAGTTCCAAAGTTGCAATCACGTTCGAATAGAACTTAAAGCTGTCTCTTAGTCAGTTTTAGTATTGGTGTGTTGTAATAGAAGTTACATTCGTACGCGAATATAACTTAGAGCAATACAGTCAACTTTACACTGTTAGTTTTATTATCGCGATAATACAACTATTCAAGAATCGTACGTAGTGCGTGTGTGCGTTACCTCGGACACTATTCTATTTTGCCAGCCACAGCTGAAACCACTGATTTATGGTATTGCTATTTTGGCAATTGAATTTAACCCCAGAAAATAATCTATCCTTTGCCAGACAGCAGACAGTATTATACTTGTCTAACCAAAGCTGGAACACCAGATTTAGGGGATTGGTATTTGGGCAATTGTATTTAACCCCTTAATAAAATATAGAAATTTCTTTCCTGAGTTTCTAGGGGTGACAATTAGCACAGCCAAGCCCCTGATGTAGGATATAGCAAAAAAAAAATAGTATGGATGGATTGATGGACTTGGTGGCAGCTTCTTCTGGCGCACCACAAGTCACAAAATGGCTGCCGATCAACCCAGAAAATAAGTGACAGAAAAATGCTCTGTGCAGCCTAAAAACCAGCAAGCAAGTAACTAGCAGAAGTTCAATGATTCTCAGCTGTAAATTGATCCGTTCATTAGGTGCTGTTGCTGACTTTAACCTGCCTAATCTCGCCCTGACAGAAGCTGCGTCCTCTCCCTACACTAATCAGAGCAGTGTGACGTGCGGCGCTACATGACTCCAGCTTAAATAGAGGCTGGGTCACATGCTGCACTTGGCCAATCACAGCCATGCCATTAGTAGGCATGGCTGTGATGGGCTCTTAGGGCAAGAAGTAAAACGCTAGCTGATTGGCTGCTGTGCAGCCCTTCAGAAAGCGGGAATTAATCGACGAACACCGAACCCGAACTTTTTTGAAAAGGTCCGGGTCCCGGACACCCCAAAATTCGGTACGAACCCGAACTATTCTCGAACTGTTCGCTCAACACTATTTTTGACCAAATTTTCTGTGCAAAGAAACAATACCAAAATAGGTGAAAAACATCCTCTTCATCCCTACAACCTCCTCTGAGACATTCCGCGGTGCTTGTCAGTCCTCTTCGGTATTACATCATAATCAGGTCTGTGGGGTGCCCGGGAGAAGTATTTGGGATAATTTAAACCTTTTTAAAAGCTGCCATAAATAATATTAAGGGAAGGCAGCGATTTAATCCTTAGATTTCGAGAGAGCTTTTGATAGTGCTTCACATTTTTATCTATTTCAGGTCTTAAAGAAAATGGGTATACCGGAAGGTTTTATACAAGCCTTAAAGGCTTTTTATGATAACTGTACGAGTAAGATTTTAATTAACGGTTTTAAGACTCAGGATGTCTTTTTAAAATCCTGTAAAAAAATAAAAAATAAAAAAAATGGGTGTCCCTTGTCCCCACTACTTTTTACCTGTGCCTCTTGTGTAAAATATGGAAACAAATACGTGGAGTCCCCCTGCCAGGCGGGGGGACAAGAGGCTAAAGTAGTGGGGTACATGGATGACGTAGCGATAATTTGTAGGGACACTCTTTTAATACAAAAAGTCTCCAAGCAGGTGGAATGTTTTTGTTGCTCCTCTGGTTTCAAAGTTAATTTTAACAAAAGTAATATTTTAAACATTGGAGATATGATTTTAACAGACACTTGAATTCCCGAGTCTGGATCTGTACAGATTTCCAGAGTCCCCTTCAGTGAGTCTAATGAGAAAGTTGGGATGATGCAACAGAGAAAATAAACAAAATTTGCATGTGGAACCTTAAGAAGCTCACAATGGAAGGAACAGTTTTAATTACAAAAATGATTTTATTACCAATTTTACTGTGTTTTTCTGCCCCCTGAGCTTGTTTTAACTTATGGGGGTCTAGGATGGAGAAACTAAAGAGTTGGTAATCTTAAGCTTCCTAAGAGTAAAGGTGGAAAGGATTTCCTGGATATTAAGTTTTCTTTTAATTAAATATTTTAGTCTATGTTTTAATACACTTAAAATAAGACCAAGCATTTTTTTTTTTAATCAGAGGCAATACAGATTATTTTATTACAAAATATCATTGGTTTGATACGGTTTTAAATTCTCTGTATGCTTTTAATCTGCCTGATTCTTATAAAATTTTAGATAAAATAGTGACTTTTTAATCTAAGCAGAAAAAGGGTAGAGGAGTTCAAGAATAGTAAAATGATTTTAAAAAAATGAAAAGATGAGAAAATGACAGCCCCAATCAGGAATTTTAATGACCTGAAATGTAAACAAATATGGAAAGATAAATATATATTTTTATCTTACAGAAGGACTTGGCCTGGAGTTGCGTACATGAGTGTCTTCCATAGGAAGGGAGACACTAGACGCTCCAGGCTCTGAAAAGGAGACTTGGGCAGTGGTAGCAGGGCTGCTCTATACAAGTTATAGCAACTTGGGGAGGAGAACCATCTTGTAGATGTTGATGTGTCCAATCGGAGAGCGGTAGCGACTCGTAGGCCTTCAATGTCAGCGCAACATACTGTACCACAGGCTGCACATTAAGCACCTTAAATTGGGAGACATCTTATAACAATCCCTAGATAAGTAAACCTGTCTACAACCTGTAAAGAAGATTTGGGGAAAAAAGGGGAAAATATCATCTACTGGATGCAATACCAATTTACCCATAGCCCAGAATACGAGCCATACAAGTCAACAGTCTGGAGAAGGACATCCAGAGAGGGACTCTCATCCCCAGGTAAATCGACATATCATCCGCATATGATATTTTTTTTCGGAGATACCCGCAATGTCCCACCCCTGTATCTCTGAACTTTGGTTCTATCACTAAAGCAACCAAAAGAGGTGACAAGGGACACACCTGTCTGGTGCCCTTCTCCAGCACAAAAGGTCTGGAAAATTGACCATTGACTTGAACCCTAGCTGTCGGGTTCGCATACAGCATGTGCAGCCACCTAAGGAAGGACTGGGGGGCACCTAACCTCTCCAGAACTGCCCACATAAACCCCCAGTCCACCAAATCAATTGCCTTCTCGTTATCTAAGGAGGCCGTCGCTCTTTTGCCTGCATTGTCCTGTTACATGAAGATTAGTGAAAAGACGTCTCGGATTTACATCTGTCGCCTTCCCAGGCATGAAACCTGATTGATCCATCACTGAAGTAACCGTTGCATCAGATCATATAGATTTTTCTTGAAATGGTAACCACAACCCTTGAGAAACTGGGAACTCCATCCCCCAGATATTTAAACTTATCTGGTGACAAGCTGTTAGCACTCAATAAATTGGAAAAAATGGACAATATAACTATCAAACCAGCGGACAAGGGTGGTAATCTGGTTGTAATGGACTCCCTAAAATATAGGTATATGTGTCTGAAATTATTATCCGACAATGAATGTTATAGAATTCTCATGAACGATCCAACCAAGCTTTTTTTTTTAGTAAATTAGAAAAGATCCTTGATAAGGCCCTAACACGAAAACTAATTGGGGAAATGGAACATCAATATATGCTACCAAAGAAGCCATCTATTCCCACCTTTTATGGATAACTAAAAATCCATAAAGGGGTATCGCCCCTACGAGGGTGACGAATAGTATCAGGGGTTGATTCACTGACATGGAGCTGCGAAATATATATTGATAAGATCTTAAGTCAATTTGTATCAGCATTGCCATCGTATACAAGAGATACGATGGACTTTTTGAAAAAATTTGAAACACTACACTTAGACTCTGATTACATCCTTGGGAGCATTGCCGTAGAATCCCTGTATAGTTCTATACCGCACGTTAGGGGTTTGGAGGCTGTGTCCTATTTCTTAAAAACTAGAGGCGTGCATTTCAATGAACATGTTCAGTTCATAATTGACCTTATGGAGTTTGTGTTGACCCATAATTTCTTCCTTTTTCATGGTAGTTACTACCACCAGCTAAGGTGGACCGCTATGGGGAGTCCCTGTGCAAATCTCCTCCTGGGCTGGTGGGAGGACACAATCATCTTTCTGGAATCCGAATGAATTTATCGTTTTAAGTCGCAGGCTCCGAATGGGTTAAATGAGAGGTTAACCTTCTCCTGTTTCCTTTAATAAAGGTACGCCATTAAAAGATAAAAATGCATATTGGTGACCCCTTTGTGAAAGGAAAAACTGGCCCCTTTTTGAATCTGCACGTGAAGTGCCATAAGATCTATATAAATGTTTAATTAATGTATCTTTATATATACGGTCCTAGGTATGATGGGAAATTGAAAATAAGTTTGACCTATACTTTGTTAAATAACTCCATGATGGCGCCTGAGACATGGTATATTGACTATAATGGTCCCTTTTAGTATATTCTAATTTTGATTATGACCATTATTGATGATATCAATATAGCCTGATGTCGGGTTAAGAGTGGAGCGCATTTGCGTTCCACAGACAGGATATGTACTCCTGGTGGAGCGCATGTGTGTTCCACAGTGCGGAAGTCTGGTCTGTGAAGCGCAGGATGTGTGCGGTCCAGCGAGAGGAAGTGGTATAAGCTCCCTCGCTATAAAAGGTGGCACATGTGAACCGACTGTGCGCCTTCACGCCTTCACGGACCCAGCGGGCACACAGCAACAGGTGCAGGTGACATTTGAATGTAAATACCATGATGACAACTGTGGGAGAAGAGACTTATAGTGGCATATACTTAGTGGGCTTACTATTTGTGTTTAGGTATATCAAGCATGAACATCAGAATATGTGAGTAGGACCCTGAGAGGCATCTGAGTACCAGTTCAGCACAAACTGATTTATTTATAATGCGCCCATTTCTGCTTATAGGTTTATCCTGATGTTGGAGATCCTCTGAACTCACCTGAAGACCCATGGGTGTAGTAAGAGACTAACCATTTGTTCTGATATGTCACCTGCTATAGAAACGTGTGCCCATGCTTTGATGCTTTATATACAAGCAATCTGAGCTGGACATGCAGGTCACCCCTTTGATGTGGGATTCCCGATATTGGGTGCCCGTGGATATTAATCATGCCATTT
Organism: Bufotes viridis; assembly: GCA_033119425.1. NCBI lineage: Eukaryota > Metazoa > Chordata > Amphibia > Anura > Bufonidae > Bufotes > Bufotes viridis. Next base: position 456,119,358 of record CM065592.1, read on the forward strand.
GATTCATTAAGAATTATGTGCTGTTTTGATCCCTTGATGAATTTAACATATGAACTATCCACGTGTGTATCTGGATTATCTTAATCATGTGTAAAATTATCACTAATTTGATTTAATTCATGGGATCGTGCATGGTTGATTGTGGCATGAATTTATAGAGGGTGACATTGATCATTCGATTGGGACCGATGAATTCATTTGATGTTATCCATTTGATGAATTGTTTATCTGATGTGCCATATCGGATATATATATATATATATATCTTAGACATCTGTTTGATTGTGGACCAACATTTGTTTTGTCCTAGTGAATTTGTTTTTGTGTATTTCATATCACTCCCTTGATGAACCACTGTGTGGTGAAACGCGTTGGGATGAATTAGGGAGAAGTAAGGGTAAGGTAGGTTAGGTACGAGACCAGAGGCCATCCACCTCCAGGGTGTTCCCCTGGGTTGAGGGATTAGGCAGGGCTTTGTAGGAAATAGATATTCCCCTTCTCTACCCCCCTGGCATCAATTGTATAACTAACCTCCTCCTGACTTTATCTTTATATAGAGGATTTAATTTGCTATGGTTTGGTTTTGGCCTTTTTGATAAGGATTCACTTACATCTATGGGTGTTTATAAAGTATTTTTTATTTTAAATATTTAATAAAAGTTATATTTTAGTAGTTCGTGCTCTGTGATTCGCGCTGATTGATCCCTCCCCACAATCGTCAAAATAACCGACAATTGATTACAGACCTTTTTAATGAGAAAAAAATTGATAAATGTTTTGAAAGACTCACTGAAGGTGATCCTAATTCGCAGTGTTTTATTACAGGATATTACCGAACAAGAAATTTTAGAAACAGTGAAAAGATTAAAAAAAGGAAAAGTTCCTGGTCCTGACGGTATACCCATTGAGTTTTAGTCTATATTTTACTGTGTTTTAAAAAATTTATTTTATCTTTTTAAAGAAAATTTTATTACCAAATCTCTCTGGGTCCTGGAAGAAAGGTGAGGTCTCCTTGCTATATAAAAAAGGAGACAAAACAGATATTAAAAATTGGAGGCCAATCACCTTACTGAATTTTGATTATAAAATTATGGCCACGATCTGTGCAAATCGGTTACAGCAGTGTTTCCCAACCTGTGTGCCTCCAGCTGTTGCAAAACTACTACTCCCAGCATGCCCTGACAGCCTTTTGCTGTGCGGGCATGCTGGGAGTTGTAGTTTTGCAACAGCTGGAGGCACACTGGTTGTCAAACACTGGGTTACAGAAGATAATCCTTAAGTCTGCGCCCCACATAGCTAGGGATACTTTACGAGCCCCATATGAAAGAGGGGGACGGGCCTTACCGGACCTGTACCTCTATTACGTAGCGATTTAACTGAACTACGGGGCCTGGTTGATCAGGGCAGACTGGCATAACCCGACGGTGGTGCTAGAGGCAGCTCTAATAGGCTCGTATGAGGCTATTACGAACTTAGTATATCGGGCAGAGAAATATCAGGTGAAACATCTCACCACACATATGACAGGAGTGATCAAGGCTTGGAACTGCTTTGCGGTAGGGAAGGGAAGGATTGAACAAAATATTAATTCCGCCAGTTCAGGATTATCCCATAAAGGCATCACTGGGGATTTATCTGCTCTGCCTGACTGTGTTCTGGCCCAGGAAAGGTATTAAATACCTCACTCAACTTTATGATGAGGGGGTTTTTAAGATGTTCTCGGCTCTGCAGGCAGAATACAATTTGTCCCGGACTTCCTTTTTTAGATATCTGCAGCTGCAACATGCCTGTGAAGCATAATTTTGGAGTGGCCGTCTAAAGCTAGAATACAGTGTCGTGGCGAAGATTGCTAGTAGGGCAACTCATTATAAAATGGTTTAGTCTTTCTATGGGTTCCTTATCTCTTCCAGACCTTCACCGTTGATGAGGGCCTTTCTCAGGTGGCAGGCGGACATGCTTACCTTGGAGACCTTCGCATGAGAGGGAACTGACTCCTGAATGGAGAAGGTCAGTTATTGGTGCATGGGATCAGCTGATTCAGAACAAGTGGTTAAGTAGAATATACCTCACCAATGTGCGCCTTGTGCGTATGCGCAGACTCGACTCAGATACTTATACACGGTGCAGTGGTGGGAGGGGGACTCTGTTCCACGTTATTTTGGAATGCCCGTATATTAAGGAGTTCTGGAAGGAGGTGCACAGGTACCTTAATGTCAGGTTGTGACTCCCAGTGGTGGCTACCCCGGAAGTTAGTTTGCTAGGCTTGGTTAATGATATACTCCAAACTAAATATGATAGAATTCTGTACAGACTGCTGATGATCTATGCGCAGAAGTCACTGTTGCTCAACTGGAAACCCCCCAAGAAGCCAGAAGTGTCGATTTGGGTTTGACTTGTCAATGAGGCCCTACCCATGTATAAGCTAACATATGAGGCTAGAGGGGTCCCGGAGAAATTCCAGAAAGTTTGGGGCATTTGGTTGAGTGCCAACTCAGTCTCGGAATGTTGATGTAGATCAGCTAGTACAGGCCCAGGTTACTGCCCGTGTGAATGCGAGAGTGAATGGTGTTCGACTCTGGACAAAAGTTGTGGGGAATCTCATGTATACGGACTTTTATGGATGGGCGATTATTTTGCTATGTATCCTAATTATAACAACCGCTTTCTCTCCTATTATGGGGGATCCCCTGTGTTTGTTTGGTTTGTACCTTTAACTTGAAAATAAAAATCAAGCCTATTAATATAGTAGGCAAAAAAGTCTGTAAAAAATGCATAGGCCTTTCTTAAAATACCAGTTATATTCTTTTCACCATTAAGCTCCTTGATCATGTCCATAATTTTTACATCTCCTGCAGTATGGCGGCATGTTGGGGGGAAAAAAAATAAGTCTTCCACTATATGCCTTAGTTTAAAACAGGCTGGGGGAAGTAAATATCCCCCTGGAAAGTCAGGCTTGCGGCAATAGGTAACCTTATATAGCCATTTGAAGGTCCAAATCCCAGCACTGTTAAGGATTTTAGTTACAGATATCATTTTTAAAAATATTGTCTTAAAAACACAGTTATGACTTTTTCGTCAGCAAAAGGATTATACACTTTGATAACCACAGTTTTTGATTCATCCACCTTGTGTACATAAATTTTTAAGCTCTCCACTCTTCCATCTTTACCAATGGAATCCTTGCTACAAAGTCTTTAAAAACTTCGTTTGACATAAAAGGGACGACATATATTCTGCGCCTTGTGTAATCCTGTATTGCTAAGATTTCTTGTTTTTGAATACCAAAGGCCCCTATTAAAACCATTCTTATTAGGTACTCTAGGTTATACTTCTCTTTTTTTGCTTCGGTCACAAATAGACGCACTTTGTCTTTAAGGCCTCTTTCACACTTGCGTTGTGAAGATCCGGCGTGCACTTCCGTCGCTGGAATGCACGTCTGATCCGGCACAACGCAAGTGAACTGAAAGCATTTGAAGACTGATCAGTCTTCAAAATGCTTTCAGTGTTACTATGGCAGCCAGGACGCTACTAGCGTCCTGGTTGCCATAGTAGCAGTAGGGAGCGGGGGAGCAGCATACTTACATTCCGTGCGGCTCCCGGGGCGCTCCTGAATGACATCAGAGTGCCCCGCGCGCATGGATCACGTGATCCATGCGATCTCGTGATCTATGCACTGGGGCGCCCTGACGTCATCCTGGAGCGTCCCGGGAGCCGCACGGAATGTAAGTATGCTGCTCCCCCTACTCTTTACTATTGCAACCAGGACTTTAGCGTCCTGGCTGCCATAGTAACCATTGACAAAAAGCTAAACGTCGGATCCGGCGATGCGCCGAAACGACGTTTAGCTTAAGGCCGGATACGGATTAATGCACTTCAATGGGCATTAATTCCGGATCCGGCGTTACGGCATGTCTTCCGGATTTTTGGACGGAGACAAATCCGCAGCATGCTGCGCTTTTGTCAACGTTCAAAAAACGTTGATATACTGAACGGAAGACATCCTGAACGGATTTCTCTCCATTCAGGATGCATGGGGATAATCCTGACCAGTAGCTTTCCGTCCTAGAGACCCGAGGACGGATCTCTAGGACGGAAAGCTAAAACGCTAGTGTGAAAGAGGCCTTATACAGGCATAATCTGGGATTTGTTTCTCTTCTTCCTGCTGTCTGGGAATGTTTTTCTCTTAGTTCTTCTGTTCCTCCTCTAGCTCCTCCTATGCAAATACCATATATGCAGCCCTCTTTTCCCTTTCTAACAACACACTCACCACTCTTATATAACTCAACTCAATATTTGGAAAACTTAAGCCCCCATTCTCACACAACTTATACAAATACTTCCTTTTTAACTTCTCTATCTTGCTCCCCCAAAAAAATGGATAAAATCAAATTTTCCATCCTCTTAATTTTTCTACTTGCAAAAGGAAACACATTTGCACAAAATAAAAGGCAAAATAACAGGTTTGATAACCAACACTTTCCCAGTCAACGTCAATTGTCTCACCAAAAATGTAACTTTCTCTCTATCCGTAACCCACATTCATCCCAACTCTCATTCCCTAAAAAACCTTCATTAAATTGTAACCCTAACACCTTAATTGCCCCTTCCTCACATCTTACTCCATCCATTCTTACTTCCCTATCCCCAAAACACACTTACTCCAATTCACCTTAATTCAGATCCAACACAAAAAATATCTAACAATAATCTAGATCTACTCATTCCGGCAACACTCTCACTCACAATCACCACATCATCCATATACCCAAGCACTTTCACTGTCTTACCTTGGCTCCCTGGCACGAATAATCCTTTCATAACCTTATCTCTCCTTACCATACACAACAACACCTCAATCACACAAATAAAGAGGACAGGGGACATAGGACAACCCTGCCTCACACCTGACCTAAAATTCACACTGATGGCTCTTTCTAATCCGAGGTGGTTATGAGATAGTTATACAATGAGGCATCAGACATCCTCCGGTGAATTCTCCCTTTCAGTGAATACACTCTGCTCCAGCTGGGAGAAATTAACCATTCAGCACTCAACTGGAATAGTTAAAATCTGAAGTCTTTATTCAATAGTATGTGTATTTATAGGACCTAAACATCTCTGGACAAACATTTTTGGACTTTCCCCCAATTCATTTTTAGGCGACAGTTTTACCATAGAGTGATTTGCAGCAGACTTAGGAACATGATCTTCAGTTCTAAACTTAAAATTGAATTTCTTTCTGGGATTCTTCTTACCATAAGAATTGCCCATTTTTTATTAAGCTAAAAATATACAGTGAGATCAGCAGAATTTGAAGGTTTATCTAAGAATGAATATGTTTGTGTTTAGTGCAAATACTGACAAACCTTATGCTTATCAGTTTATATGTTTTTCATCCTATTTCTTCTAATCCAGGCTCATGATTGCTCCTGAATTTGTTTGATCTTACACTATCCTGGATGGCCAAATTGTTACCTTCAATTTCAGCATGAACTTGCATACAATCTATACACGGTCTATACAGTAAAATTGAATCTTGTATATCCAACGACTAAAAAATTGCTTAAGCAAGTATACAGCAATATACATTGTTTTAGGAGAGAATATTCCCTGCACTCAGTACTGTTTTCAGATTTGGGGACTCCAGACCCCTTAATTTGTTTAGGAATGTCAGTTTACTGGGAGGCGCAAAAAAAAACGCTTACCGGGTTTAAATCTGCGCTCACAGTATAGGGTAGTAAAAATATAGAATTACTTACCCGATACTGTTTATGGCGAATCCCACTTCTGACACCAAACTGATGGCTCTTTCCAATCCGAGGTGGGTATGAGATGGTTATACAATGAGGCATCAGACTTCCTCTGGTGAATTCTCCCTTTCAGTGAATACTCTCTCTCCTCCAGCTGGGAGAAATTAACTATTCAGCACTCAACTGGACTAGTTTAAAATCTGAAGTCTTTATTAAACAGTACTTGTATTTATAGAACATTTTGGTAAGAAAAGCCAGATGAAACTGGAATGAGTCACATGTTAGTTTCTTTGAACAATACTGGTGTTTGCTAGATACAATTCATGTAAGGGTTCTTTACATATAAGCTGAGTTAATTTAGATGCTAACAATTTAAACTTGTTACAGCATGCTGTCATGTACGTGAGGTTCCTCTTATCTATTGTATTTTCAAGTGATGCCTGTCTCTCTGTAGTGTCAACATCTGGTGGGATGGGTTTGCATGCTTTAATTAAGAGCATTCTGGAACATTGCATTTCACAGGAAATGAACTGTATTGTCTCTAAACTGTGTGAAATAAATACAAGGGACAGTCCCTGATCAAAATATAATATATATCTAATATACATCCGATAGCAAGGTTATAAAAATCCCTTTCAACCCAACCATTGATCCCAACTTTAACTGGGGTGGGAACAGCTAAGAGGCAGGTTGAAAACAAGTCATATGAGTTGTAGTGATCCGTAATGCAAAAATCCGAAGAATTCAGTATATTGGCAGCAATAAATGCCCATATGTTGTCCTTTGAGTCTAACAGACTTGGGGTCAATCATAGAGTGGAGACACGAATGTCTCTTATGTCTCTCACTTTCTGGGGTGATGAGGGGCAAACTGAGGGTAGGTCCTCTGGATGATGGGCACATGTTGCTACAAGCCAAACAGTGGCTGCTAGCATTGTTCCTACCACACAGTGCTACTGCTGCAAGTATGTGAGGCCTTCCAGGGTTATGGGTGTACATCGGCATTGTATGGAACACTGATGCTTCCTCCTTCATATCCAATTGGATCTCGCCTGGTTCTGGTCACTCAGGCAGAGATTAGGCTTCCTTTAATCGGGATGCATGAATCCAATCAGGGGAGTTGTCTTTGACACTTTAGCTCTGGTCATGGCCTGGACTGTCACAGGGGGTCCAGTGACTTCAACTTATGAAGGAACTTCATCAGGACTCTGTCTCCAGGCTTGAATGGGTAGGTTGGTGCAACTGTTGGCAAAGGAAACAAAATCAAAGTATTACCATAATCACTGTTTAATTTTCCAATCAGTCCTAAACCATGTATTTGGAGTATAAGAATGGGGCTGCTATTTGGGGAATTCCTACCAGTCCTCCCTTTGCCCATAGACTGTTAGTGTCTGTGGTCAACTCTTGGACCTCCTAGTAAGCAATGTCTACTGATGTTGTGAAAGTTTGGAGCTGGGACAACATTATGCTGTTTTCAGGAGTGAGCGGTACTAGCGGGGAATTTACAAAAATCTCGGTTGCGCAATTTTTTTGTGACACGGGAAGCTGATTTTGCATGCCTGTCTGCTAACCTGTTCCCCTGGACAACTAGTGTCATTGAAGTTGTGTGTGCCTGACACACACTTAATGACTGCAATGGCCTCTGGGAGTTGAATTGCTGCAAGGAGATTTGAAATGAGTTGTGCATGTGCTACTGGCTTGCCTGTCACTGTAGTGAACCCTCTATGCTGCCATATTACTCCAAAATCATGACACACAGAAAATGCGAATTTAGAGTCTGTGTACACATTTACTCGCCTGCCGGCCATAATTTCGCAAACTCTAGCAAGTGCGATTAACTCTGCAGCTTGTGCTGATGAGACAGCGGCTGGCATGGCCTCAAAAACTATTGGGCACTTGTACAACTGCATAACCAGCATGAAACATATGATCATCTGGTTGGGTGCAGGCGCCATCTACAAAAACATCTTCTGCATCAGGAAAAGGAACACTTTGTAGTGTGGGGCGGGGGCTGGTAACTATGTGAACTCGTTCTGCACGTTTATGTTCTGAAATATCCTCTTGTGGGCCCTTTAGCCCTAGGAGAGAGTTCAAAAACCACATTGGTGCAGTTGTTGGGGCACAGTAGTGGACCTGGAGCCCTGGAGTGGTGGTAAGGATAACCTCATATCCTGACAACCTTTGGGCAGTCATGTGTTGTGTGGACAGATTTTTTAAAAGGTGTAGGACAGTGTGACGTGTACATTGTGGTATCCTGTCCCAGTGTGATCGAGCTTGTCAATTCTACAGCCATTGCACATGCTGCCAAGGTCCTGAGACATGGTGGCATGCCCTGTACAGTGACTTGGAGTAGTTTGGATACATATATGTAACAGGCCTCAACCGTCCTCCATGGTCTTGAGCTAACGTAGCAGCTATGGTTTTGCAATTTTCACATGCATACAGGTGAATTGGTACATTGTATTGTGGAATGCCCAATGCAGGGCCTGAAACAACGTGGAACCATGCTGCGGATGCCAGTTTACAAGGACTTTCTGGAGAGTGGTGGAGTAAACTGCAGGTACATAAATTAGACCTTGTGGCAATCTGTACCAGGTTATTTGATGGCCATTGAAGACAAACGCCATCAGTGGCTGCGTCTTTCTATCCAACGGTACGCTAAATACACATTTGAGAGATTACCCACACTGAAAAAAAACTTTGAAGTTTAGTGAATACTCAAGCAGTAGGTCTCTATATATAAAAAAAACAAACGCGATACTTACAAAAAACTTGTTGATTTAAAAATGTTAACAAGGAAACAAATGTAAAGGTAGAAAAAAAATCATATAAAAATATTCTGCTGGCCATTAACACATCGCACGCAGACAGACACATAGTAACACCATCTCCCAACTCAACTTTTGTTCTGGTGTGAACAGACATCTTCCTATGAGTTTCATTGAAGGAGAAAATTATATTTACACCTAAAAGACAAAAGGTTATGTGGGAACAAAAAATACTTCCACATCACAAAGGTACAGAATACATGACTGTTTTAACCAACACATACCTGACTTATTTAATTGTTTGCAAACAATTACTAATTATTGAGCTCATGATACCACATGGTGACTACGAAGACCTTTTTCAACTGATCTAACTCATGGTTAACTAAATGTAGTCAGTACTGTACTTCCACTCCAGATAAAACCTGTGAACACAACACAAACATTAGTGTTTAGCCAGCCTGACTAAGCTGCCTTTAGTGGCTCCTGAAAAGAAATACAAACAATTACACACAATTATCAATAAAAGTCTAATTTTCATTCCCTAAGCCTTGTCCTGTTATCTGTCGGGCTAGAATATAAGTCCCATATCCTTCCTAAACTAAGCAAGCATTCTTCAAAAAATTTGCCATATTGTTTATTAAAAATGGTAATGCAATTTGGGGCCAACTGCATACCAACCAAAATGAAAGATTAGCATTCCAGTATTTTAGGTTCTGTAAAACCAGAAGCTTGTGGGACAGTTAACTGTGCGCATATCGCATCTGATTCTGTGGTTAATTTCGTTAATATAGGGTATATTGGCACATATGGGGGTGGGCCAGGATTTGGAGTCACAATGGGGGTTTTAATTTGCTGTTTTTTCATTTGAACTGCCAAAGTCAGTCCAAAAGGTCTGCAATGATAAGTCTGTCCACAAGTTTTCATGTACATTTTATCCCAATGAGGGTCTCTTTTGTACCATGGAAAAGTGTCCATGTTATTCAAACATAGGCCCTTGATCATGGTAATATGAAAATCTGAGAAATGCCCCTCTTTTGGGAATGGGTCAGTACATTTCATTTCTTCTGTCCATTTGCACAAATTATCAGCCCAAGGATCAGTATAAAATGGACCTAATCATCTCTGGACAAACATTTTTGGACTTTCCCCCAATTCATTTTTAGGCGACAGTTTTACCATAGAGTGATTTGCAGCAGACTTAGGAACATGATCTTCAGTTCTAAACTTAAAATTGAATTTCTTTCTGGGATTCTTCTTACCATAAGAACTGCCCATTTTTTATTAAGCTAAAAATATACAGTGAGATCAGCAGAATTTGAAGGTTTATCTAAGAATGAATATGTTTGTGTTTAGTGCAAATACTGACAAACCTTATGCTTATCAGTTTATATGTTTTTCATCCTATTTCTTCTAATCCAGGCTCATGATTGCTCCTGAATTTGTTTGATCTTACACTATCCTGGATGGCCAAATTGTTACCTTCAATTTCAGCATGAACTTGCATACAATCTATACACGGTCTATACAGTAAAATTGAATCTTGTATATCCAACGACTAAAAAATTGCTTAAGCAAGTATACAGCAATATACATTGTTTTAGGAGAGAATATTCCCTGCACTCAGTACTGTTTTCAGATTTGGGGACTCCAGACCCCTTAATTTGTTTAGGAATGTCAGTTTACTGGGAGGCGCAAAAAAAAACGCTTACCGGGTTTAAATCTGCGCTCACAGTATAGGGTAGTAATAATACATGTGTAAAAAAATATAGAATTACTTACCCGATACTGTTTATGTCGAATCCCACTTCTGACACCAAACTGATGGCTCTTTCCAATCCGAGGTGGGTATGAGATGGTTATACAATGAGGCATCAGACTTCCTCTGGTGAATTCTCCCTTTCAGTGAATACTCTCTCCTCCAGCTGGGAGAAATTAACTATTCAGCACTCAACTGGACTAGTTTAAAATCTGAAGTCTTTATTAAACAGTACTTGTATTTATAGAACATTTTGGTAAGAAAAGCCAGATGAAACTGGAATGAGTCACATGTTAGTTTCTTTGAACAATACTGGTGTTTGCTAGATACAATTCATGTAAGGGTTCTTTACATATCAGCTGAGTTAATTTAGATGCTAACAATTTAAACTTGTTACAGCATGTTGTCATGTACGTGAGGTTCCTCTTATCTATTGTATTTTCAAGTGATACCTGTCTGTCGTCTCTGTAGTGTCAACATCAGGTGGGATGGGTTTGCATGCTTTAATTAAGAGCACTCTGGAACATTGCATTTCAAAGGAAATGAACTGTATTGTCTCTAAACCATGTGAAATAAATACAAGGGACAGTCCCTGATCAAAATATAATATATATCTAATATACATCCGATAGCAAGGTTACAAAAATCTTTCACACACTCCTACTCAATACCCCATTAACTAAACATTCACTCGTCACATTACCATACAAACACTTGACTGCACTCATAAACCTTTTGGGAAAACCCATTCTATCTATCACACTAAACATAAACCCATGCAACATTTTATCATATGCCTTTCCAAAATCTACACTCAACACCATACATTTCTGCTTTCTATCTGCACAATCTTCAATCAAGTCTCTCAATAACAATAAATTATCAGTCCTACTCCTCCCAGGCAAAAGTCAAGTAATAAGATGTATATCTATGAAGTATTTCATGCAGAATGTACCAGATAGAGTAATCAGGGCTGACGTGACAAGGAGTCAATATTTTTAAAATACCTTTTATTAGCTCCTTAGAGGTAAGGATACATATAGTTCCCAAATTTTGCTAAAAAGCTAGGAGCAGTCACATATAGAAGACAAAAAAATAATGATAAATTGGCGCATGGATGCTGGCACCAATAGTCTAAGTGGGGGAGGGGAAGGGTGTATCTGTCCCTATATCACCCTATCTACCCCTCAGCACAGAGACCCTCCCTAGTGGTGAAGGTTGCCTGCCCCCGTACCTAGGGCTAAATAACCCTATAAGCCCTACGCAAGGTGGCTACCTGGAAGGAAATGTGTCCTGGCTCCACCTGTGTTAGGAAGACTCCGACTAGTTTCTCTTCAGGCAGAGGTTCATCGGGATAAAACATGCGAATACTTGGGTACAAAAAAAACAAACAAATAGAAAATTACTTCCAAATGATACTTGGCTCTCGGTAGAGTATTCCCCACGCTGGGTACAATGCCTCAGTATGTAATAGTCCTAGAAAAGAATTACAAGATGTACTTATACGTAAACTATGCGACGCCAGATGAGACCAAAGCAGTCAATTGGACTTACTGATACAGGGGAATCCAGGATGCATCCTAGAGCCAGGGCAGCCGAGGCTATAGTCGCCATACCTGCTATTTATATACAACAGGGGCCGCCGCCATTTTCATTCACCGGAACGTCACTTCCGGTTTCGTGCAGCGCATGTTGAAGCGCATCATATGACCTATTGTGTATTTCCGGTGGTTGAGGTGCATGTTGGAACACAGCATTTAGCTGGTAATAAGTTAGATGCGCAATGCGCTTAGTGTGAATATTATATGCGCATCATGCGAAAACCATTATCCATACCATGCGCACATCCGTATTATTAGAGATGAAACATCTGAATCCGTTGTAAGCTTTAGAGTGGCAGACCTCGGCACAATGGTCTCCTATGGATAGAGCAGACCGTAACCTAGTACTGATCAGCCAAAAAAGAGAAAAAAAAAATTAATCACGGGGACATTTAGTCGTTACCTAATATTCATGATTATATACATTACATGAACATGAGCTATTTGGATATAGGGTGAGAGATGAACCTCACCTCATAAGGGGCGCTTTTTGACACTGATGAACACCAGTTTTATGCATAAGGCAAAATTATTTACGGAGCGGGCATAAATCTTGACAGGAAAAACACGGCAAGAGGAAAAACATTAAATGAAGCATGTACAGTCGTGACCAAAAGTTTTGAGAATTACATAAACATTGGAAATTGGAAAAGTTGCTACTTAGGTTTTTATAATGGCAATTTGCATATACTGCAGAATGTTATGAAGAGTGATCAGATGAATTGCATAGTCCTTCTTTGCCATGAAAATTAACTTAATCCCAATTAACTTAGGCCCAAACTTACTATCTCCATTCTTCTATATTAGTACCACTACACCCTCTTTTATACTATCACACAAAATCCTATTCTCCCACATAAACTTGCACACTTCACAAAAATCTATACCCATCACATCCCACATCACCTCATACAACCCGAAGGGAAGGCCATCTTTTCTCTGTGTTTTTTTTCTTTCTTTTAGTTAGTGAGGCTATTTATCCCTCCTTCTCCCTATGGCCTGTGAGGGTTATAGTTATTTCCTGTGACCTCTGGATGTGTGGGGGATTGTCTGGTCCAGCTCTTCTCTAGATAAGTCCTCTTCGTTATTTCCTTTTGTGTCTTGTCTAGGCCTCTAGGGAGACACTTGCTTCCTCCCAGGTTTGAAGAAGCAGGTTGCCTCTTCCCTTTTCCCTACAGCTTAGGGTTTGTCCAGGGTGCATAGTCCTAGGCACGAGGGCATGTGCATATCCACCATTAGGGTATGCACATGGGCATAGCAGTTTAGGGAAAGCTTTTAGGGATTGCTAGGAGGTGACCCTTTTCTCCCTAGCTTTTGGGCCTAGTCATTTGTTCTGTTTTCTTGTGTTTGGTAATTTCCCCGCTTACCTACCTATTGTGACATTATAACCTGCCAAAACTGTCATTTCCCTGCTGTTTGCGAAATTGAGGCTATGGATGCGTTGGTTGATCGCATGCAGGGATTACTGCTGGAGGTTGCCGACCTCTGCAGTTCTATTGCACGGTGTCTGAATGCTCTGGCGTCCAGCGCCGTTGGAGGAAATCAGGTCTGCCTAGAGCCTAAAGTCGCTCTCCCTGATAGGTTCTCAGGGGGTGGTGGTGACTTTATTCGGTTCGGGGAGTCCTGTAGGTTGTATTTTCGTCTGCGGCCGATTTCTTCTGGTGACGAGAATCGGAGTGGGGATCATTATATCTCTGCTCAAAGGGGACACGCAGTCCTGGGTGTTTTCTCTGCCGACCATTTCACCATTCCTTCGGTCGGTGGATGAATTTTTCAGAGCCATGGGCCTGATTTATGATGACCCAGACCGCGTCTCTATGACTGAGTCTAAGTTGCGCAGTTTGTTACAGGGAGAACGTAATGCGGAGTTGTATTGTGCAGAATTTAGAAGATAGGCAACTGACTCGGGGTGGATTGATCCTGCACTCCGGAGTCAGTTTTGTCAGGGGCTATCTGAGAGGTTGAAAGATGCCCTTGCTTTTCATGAGTATCCCGATTCATTGGAGACGGCCATGTTTTTGGCGGTGCGGCTTGTTAGATGCCTTAGAGAGAGGTACTAGATTCCTCTTGAGCGGGGAGTCCTAAGGATTTTAGGAAGCTGAATAAGCTATGTTACTTCTGTGGAAAAGAGGGTCATTTTGTTTCTGCATGTCCTTTGGTTAAACCTCAAAGCAGTAATGAAAAACTATGGAGGTATTCACAAAGAAAAAAATAAAACTTCTCTGACTCTTGGTAGTGTGAATTGGGAGTCTGAGCAAGCAAATATGCATTCTCCCTGCAATACCCATTTCCTCCTGTCTGCCGTGGTGGCGCTAGACACTGGAAATTTTGATTTTGAGATATTTTTTGACAGTGGTGCGGGGGTAAACCTTATTGTGTTTCCCCCCCCCCCCCCCATTTCCTCCAAAATCTTGATTTTAGACCTAGCACATTAGATAAAGAGATACCATTGTTTGCTATTGATTCTCCCCCCCCCCCCTCTCACAAAAAAGTCTTACTCGTATCGTTCATGACATTCAGTTAAGGGTGGGTGATTCACATGTGGAGTCCATTTCTTGTTTTGTTATGAAGGGCTTGCCTGCTCCAATGGTTCTAGGTTTACTGTGGTTGATAAAGCATAATCCTACTATTGATTGGCAAACAAGAAAATCAGTAGCTGGAGTGAACTTTGTACGGACAATTTTGTCTTTGTGCTTTTATCTCGGGTGTCAACTACGGTCCTACTTCAGTCTCTCTCTGATTTTGAAGACATGTTCTCAGAGGGTGGCGCTCAGGAGTTACCCCCCACCATCGAGAATATGATTGTCCGGTAAATCTCATCCCTGGAACTAAATTGCCTAAATCTAGGCTATATAACCTTTCCCAACCCGAAAGAGAAGCTATGCGGGAGTATATTAACAAGAGTTTGACAAAGGGCATACTAGGTAGTGATGAGCGAATAGGTAAAGCCGAGCATAGTGATACTTGAGTCGAACCAATACTCGGCCGAGCACCACATGTATTCGTCGCATTGATAGTCTCCTCCCCGCACGTTTGGCATCTTCTAAGCAGCCAATAAAGGTCCAGGTAAATATTTCCCCTCAGTGTAAGGCCATAGCAATGTTAGCTGTAAGCCTTACACTGATTGGCTGGCTGGAACACGTGATACCATTTCGTATAGGAGCTGAGGTCTGGCGCCCGGCTCATTCAGCGTCAGGGAGAGCAGACAGTAGGCAGGGACAGATGGCGCTTTGCTCTAAACTTAGATTTCACTCCAAAAACCTTATTGAATGACCTAACAGTCCTTTTACGTGTGTTTGACAGCAGTGCAGCACCTTTTATTTATTTTTTATTAAGAAGGGGTTTGCTTTAGCACTATTAGAGACAGGCGTCACCAGGAAGGGACAGAGTGCAGGGCTTGAAAATCGCTTTTTTAGTTTCTAAAAGACAGAGAGACTTCAGA
The DNA here is from genome assembly GCA_033119425.1 of Bufotes viridis. Taxonomy (NCBI): domain Eukaryota; kingdom Metazoa; phylum Chordata; class Amphibia; order Anura; family Bufonidae; genus Bufotes; species Bufotes viridis. The sequence goes on from CM065592.1 coordinate 456,134,677, forward strand.
TTCGTGACATCTACAATATGGAGGTCATGATTAAGGACATCTGTGTCCGAAACATGTAGACTCTGAGAGTGAGTGTACCAAACATCAAGCTAAGCTGTTTCTGTATTTTAACGCAAAGAAAATAAAGGAAATTTGGCAATCTACATCCGTGGTTTGTGCTGGACTACTTCATCCATTTACAAGTGAGCATCCGTTCAGGATATTCGTGCACAACACAGGAGGAAAAATTCCTTGGATATACATTCATCGCAGGTGAGCTGGTTCATCCAAGTTATCTACAATACGCCATCATTAAGCAGTGTGTTGGGCAGACATTATAAAAAGGGGCTTATTCACTACAGTGTTCCTTGGTACTGAGGTATACACTGCACCATCATAAAGCAGTGTGTTGGGCAGAAATGATAAAAAGGGGTTTATTCACAAGTGTTCCTGCTACCGAGATATCCCTGCTACCGAGAAATTACTGGTTCTGGGGAAATTAATCTAACTTGTGCCATATCGGTGTGTGCATTCAATTTGCAACCGTTATATTAATTACTCCAGCAGAGTAGTTTATATTTTGGGCACATCTGTGTGCGTTTAGGCCACAACCGTATATACAGTATTCCCACAGAGAATACTTTTTATTTGGGACAAATTTGTATCCAATATAGAACTACATCTGTATACAGTGTGTATTGTCAAAATTACATTATCTCTGGGCTAGTGTAGTGCCTAAAATCTGTATTTTTCTGTATTCAGTACATTACAGCAAACCAATACAGTGTACTGTAAAAATTTCATTATGTGTGGCCTAGTGTAGTGCCGAATATTTTTTCTGTCTCCAGTACATTACAGCAAGCAAATACAGTGAGTATTGTAAAAATAACGTTATCTCTGGGCTAGTGTAGTGCCAAAAATCTGTATTTTTCTGTATCCAGTACTGTCCTGCATCAGAAAACTGTGTCTTTAGCGGACAGTAAAACAATCTGCGCCACATCTACAGACAAAACCATTAATATGAAGAAGGCGATCACGAAGGGAGGTGGAGGTGGGCATGATTCTGATTGTGCCCAGGGCGACGGCCTCTGCTTGCACCATGAAACTGTGCCTGCAGCTAGTGCACCAGAAAAAGCAAAAAAAAATCCCTTACCCAGCTTCATGTCCAAGTTGGCGCAGGACAACACTGTCCAAGTCGGACCAGTGCGAACAGGTAGTTGGTTGGCTTGCAGAAGATATTGCTTCCAGTCGGTTAAGCACCACCCTCTCTTCCATGAAGTCCAGTCTCTGTAGCCAAGAGTCTGGTCAACCGAATCTTCACTCTGATCTGCCTTCCTCCCACTATGTCACGTCTGGCCAAACAAGTGATCCTACACTCGGATATTCACATGACCTCTTTTCATCACCAGTACTTGGTTTGGCTCTCTCGCCAAGCATGTTTGAAGAGGTACCTGAGATATTGTGCCCTGATTCCCAACCTCTTGAGCCTTCACAGTCTCAAGAAGATGACGGTGGTGAACGGCAATCATTCGTTCACGAGGCGGATGATGATGAGACACAGTTGCCAATCATTGAGGTGGTGGTTAGGTCAAGTCAGTATGGTGAGGAAGTGGAAGAGGAGGTGGTGGACGATGAGGTCACTGACCCAACATGGTTAGGTGAAAAGCCGAGCGCGGACCGCAGTACAGAGGGGGAGGGATCCGTAGCACCGCAGCAGTCTGGTGTGGGCAGACGTCTCCCTTTTGCAACCCCACTGCCTCTTCCAAACAGGCCTGCAACCGTTAAACCGAGCGCCCCCATGCGTAAATCTACCTTACCAAGGGCTAGGTGTTCCGCAGTATAGCACTTTTTTGAGGAAAGCGCAGACGACAAAAGAGTGGTAGTTTGCAACCTGTGCCATACCCAAAATGAGCTGGGGCGTGAACACTAGCAACCTTACCACCACGAGCATGATCTGCCACATGGCATCCAAGCACCCTAATAAGTGGGCCTAACACCTGGGTCCGCACTCTGCGTCTGCGGGTCCCACCACTGCCTCCACTTCCCCTGTGTTAAGCACTGCTGGCCAATACCCTGTCGAAGGCTCCGGCCCGTATTTCCCCATTGCCCTGCACCTGGACCTTTGCATGAACCGTCAGCAACAACATCCACTTCCCTGTCCAAATGTCAGTAACACAGGCATTTGAATGCAAGCACAAATACCCACCAACCCAACCCATCCACAGGCCATAGCGCTAAATGCGCAACTTTTGAAATTACTGGCCCATGAAATTTTGCTTTTAGACTTGTGGACACTGAGGCCTTCCGCAGCCTGATGTCGACGGCTGTCCCTCGGTAGGCAGTCCCCATCCGCCACCATTTTTCATGGAGACCCATGCCTGCCTTACACTGGCATGTGTCCCAGAACATCACCCGCGCCCCGACCAACTCACTTACTGGGAAGGTCCCCCTCACCACGGACACATGGACATGTACTGGTGGCCAGGGATGCTACATTTCCCTGACCACAACATTCACCCAGTGTGCGGAGGCCGGGACTGAGTTGTACCCTGGGATGGCACAGGTGCTACCCACACCCAGGATTGCGGGCCCTACGTCCATCAAGGTCTCCACCAGCAGCTATGTTGCTGGCTACAACCCCCACTTTGCCACCTCCTCCTCCACTTCCACCTCCAACAGCAGTTGGGCCATCAGTCGCTAGCTGGAAGCAGTGAAGCACTGCTGTGGGTAAGCGTCAACAGGCCGTGCTGAAGCTGATATGCTTAGGGGACAAACAGCACACCGCCGCAGAGCTGTGGCAGGGTATAAGGGACCAGACAGAGCTGTGGCTCTCGCCACTCAACCTACAAATAGGCATGGTTGTGTCTGACAATGGTCGTAATTTGGTGGCGGCTTTGGAGCTCGGCAACCTGACACACATTCCATGCCTAGCCCACGTCTTAAACTTAGTAGTTCAGCGGTTTATCAAAACCTACCCCAATTTGCAGGAGCTACTATTAAAGCGCGCCGCTTGTGTGCCCATTTCCGAAAGTCATACACAGCTTCAGCCGGTCTGTCAATGCTGCAGCAGCGCTTGCGGCTTCCATCTCACCGACTGTTGTGCAACGTGAGCATGCGGTGGAACTCTGTTGGCCAGGCTTTGAGCAGCAGAGGGCATTGTGGAATACCAGCTGCAACATGGTCGTCGCCTTTCCAGTCAACGGCCACTGTTCATAAGCGAGGAGTGGGCATTAATGTCAGACCTATGTGAGGTTTTAAAAAACTTTGATGAATCCACAAAGATGGTTAGTGGCGATAATGCTATTATCAGTGTAACCATCCCACTGCTGTGTCTACTCAAACGATCGCTGCTCACAATTGAGGATGATGCTTTGAATGTGGCAAACGAGGTAATGGGGGAGGAGATGACACAGGGTGATAGCCTGACCTCCTCCAGTTCGTATTCTCAGCGCAAATTGGGCCATGAAGAGGAGGAGCTGGAGACAGTTGCCTATGCTACAGAGGGTAGTACCCATGGAACTTTAATTCCATCTGTTAAGCATGGATGGGCAGAAGAGGAGGAGGATGAGGGTATGGAGTTATCATGAAGTTGACATCGACGTCTTGCCCGTTGGCACACATGGCTGACTTCATGTTAGGCTGCCTTTCCCGCAACCCTCGCGTTATACGCATTTTAGGTAACAAAGATGTTGCGGAGCTCCAAGACATAGCATCAAAATCTCTGCTTAAATCCCCTTGTAGCTGAAGAAGCAGGTCAATGTCCACGAGACAATTCCCCCAATAACTGGACGACACACAGTTTGGGAGTCAACTGACTTTACTAGGAATGGCACACACCTTTAAAACCTCCAACAACCTCATTTACAACCAATAGTACATAGATTACAATAATACAAGGAAGGAGGGGGGGGAACCAATAGCAAGGGCCGATGGGAGGTCTAAGAGGGACAAAGCAGCTAGTTTAAACAGGTCTTGCAGGGTCCCTGGGACACCGCCCGTCTCTTGGGAAACAATGGGACAGGAAAAGGGAAGAGGCACAGACAATCAATACATTTACATAACCTGCAACAATAATGGGCACAGGGTGAGCAAAATACAACAGCCGTCTGGTGACTCACACATAATTGGTTTGGTAAATGAATGGGGGGGGGGGGAGTGTACAGACAGCCGAACATAAATTAATATAACAAGGTCAATCCGTTACAAAAGATTACTGGGTTTTCACCCTTCTCGACCCCCGCTACAAAGAGAACTTCTCATCTCTCATTCGTGTGGTGTAGAGGATGAGTAAAACCGTGCAATACCAGAAGGTACTTGTTGACAGATTGCTTCAAAATTTTCCATCTGACAATGCGGCCGCCAGAGTCTGTACTTCCTTAGGCAACCGAAGAAGGGAGACTAGGGGAACGCACGGTAGTTCCAACAGAGGCAGGGCAACACTTTCCAAGGCATGGGACACTTTCATGACACCCCGCCAGCAACCTCACCCTGAAGCGCGGCCTAGTGCTATAAGGAGGGAAAAGTTTTGGAAGATGATGAAGGAATACATTGCAGACTGTCTCAGCGTCCTAAATGATCCCTCAGTGCCTTACAACTACTGGGTGTCCAAGCTGGACACGTGGCACAAACTTGCGCTGTACGCCTTGCAGATGCTGGCCTGCCCTGTCGCCAGCGTATTGTCTGAGCGTGTATTTAGTGCTGCTGGTGGCATTATAACAGATAAGCGTATCCGCTTGTCCACTGACAATGCTGACACGTTAACTCAGATAAAAATGAACAAGGCCTGGATTGCCCCTGACTTCTCCACTCCACCAGAAGAAAGCTGAGCTAATGAGGAACAAAAACGCAATTTAACCGCTTGCCGACCGCCTAACGCACGGATGCGTCCAGGCGGCAAGTTTGTTCCTCCTGGACGCATCCGCGCGTCATCTCGCGAGACTTGCTGTGAACGCGCGCGCACGTTCACAGTGGAGCGCGTCTCGGCAGTTATACTGCAGCCTGCCAGCGATGATCCGTCGCTGGCAGGCTGTAGATGCTAAATAAAAAGCATCAAACATGTATATCAGACGCTGTTTTGTTAACCGCGTCTGATATACCTGCTACCTGGTCCTCTGGTGGTCCCATTTGCTGGGATCGACCACCAGAGGACCAGGTAGCTATGTAAAGTTGCACCAAACACTACACTAACCCCCCCCCCCTCACCTATTAACCCCTTGTTAACCCCTGCAGATCTGCAGATCCTCAAAACACCGACACCGGCAATGTGCTTTCCGCATTTTGCAGATCCGCACATTGCCAGAACTATATAGAAAATGCTTTTTCTTGTCCGCAATTGCGGACAAGAATAGGACATGTTCTATATTTTTGCGGAACGGAAGTGCAGACCCGGAAGCGCAGATTCGTAATTCCGGATCCGAGCGGGACAAAGTCTGTCCCCATGGAAATGAATGGGTCCGCAATTCCGTTCCGCAAACAGAATTGCGGACGTGTGAATGGGGCCTAAGGGTTCCGTATCACCGCCAGTTAGTTAGCTACTTGTTAGGTAGCTAGCGCCCAGCCCACTGCACCGCAGTCACTGATTTTGGCAGAGATTTTTTCATCCACATCGATAGATGCGAATGAAAAAATCTGTGCCGTTCATTATTATTTTTTTTTTTTTTTTTTTTTTAAGCCCAGAGGCTGAACGGAAAAAAAAAATCTCATTACCCGTATGCTCAATATAAGGAGAATCGCAGAAACTCCTAATGCTGGCCATACGTGTAATGATTGCGGAGACCCTCAAATGCCAGGGCAGTACAAACACCTCACATGTGACCCCGTATTCCGTGAGGGGTATGGTGAGTTCATGTAAAATTTTATTTTTTGTCACAAGTTAGTGGAATATGAGACTTTAAAAAAAAAAAAATAAATCAATTTCCGCTAAATTGTGCCAAAAAATTTTTTTCTATGAACTCGCCATGCCCCTTATGTCTTCTTTCCAAAATGGGGTCACATGTGGGGTATTTATACTGCCCTGGCATTTTAGGGGCCCTAAAGCGTGAGAAGAAAAATGCGTAAAAATGCCCTCCTAAAAGGTACTCATTGGAATTTGGGCCCCTTTGCGGATCTTGGCTGCAAAAAGTGGCACACATGTGGTATCGCCGTACTCAGGAGAAGTAGGGCAATGTGTTTTGGGGTATATTTTTACATATACCCATGCTGGGTGAGAGAAATATCTCTGTAAATTGACAACTTTGAATAAAAAAATTTAGAAAGTTGTCGTTTACAGAGATATTTCTCACACAAAGTATGTGTATATATATAAAAATACACCCCAAAACACATTGCCCTACTTCTTTTGAGTACGGCGATACCACATAAGACACTTTTGCAGCCTGGGTGCGCAAAGGGGCCCAAATTCCTACGAGTACCTTTAGCTTTTACATGGCTGCTCACAATTTAGCCCCGCCCAAAATGCCAGAACAGTAAACACACCCCACAAATGACCCCATTTTGGAAAGTAGACACCCCAAGGTATTCAATGAGGGGCATAGTGAGTCCGTCTGAGATTTTTTTTTTTTTTTTTTGCCAGAAGTTAGCAGAAATGGAAACTTTTTTTTTTCCTCAGTGTCATTTTCCGCTAACTTGTGAAAAAAAATGAAATGATACATGAACTCACCATGCCCCTCCGCGAATACTTTGGGGTGTCTTCTTTCTAAAATGGTGTCATTTGGGGGGTATTTATACTATCCTGGCATTCTAGCACCTGAAGAAACATGACCGGTGCTCAGAAAGTCAGAGCTGCTTCAAAATGCCGAAGTTCACTTTTTTGCACCATAGTTTGTAAACGCTATAACTTTTACCCAAACCAATAAATATACACTTATTGGATTTTTTTAATCAAAGACATGTAGAACAATAAATCTAGAGAATTTATATAGAAATGTAGTTTTTTTTGAAAAATTTTACAACAGAAAGTGAAAAATGTCATTTATTTTGCAAAAATGTCGTTAAATCTTTATTAATATCAAAGAAAGTAAAAATGTCAGCAACAATGAAATACCACCAAATGAAAGCTCTATTAGTGAGAAGAAAAGGAGGTAAAATTCATTTGGGTGGTAAGTTGCATGACGGAGCAATAAACGGTGAAAGTAGTGTAGTGGAGAATTGTAAAAAGTGGCCTAGTTATTAAGGGTGTTTAAGCTAGGGGGGCTGAAGTGGTTAAATGTATGCTTTTATAATGTACTCAATCCACAAGATTCAGAGGCACCCTTTTTCACTGCAAAAAAAGGGTATATGTTTGAATCTTGTTTTCTCATCCTCCTCCTCCGCCTCCTCTTCCATACAGAATATATATGCCCTCACTACAATGTTTTGTAGGGTTCGCTCGGCTTTAGTCCCTCACCTCCAATGCTTTATGCGGTCTGCTCACCTGTAGGCCATTACTGCAATGTTTTATGGGGTTCGCTCACCTTCAGACCCTCACCTCTAATGTTTTATACGGTCTTCTCACCACTATAGTTGAGCGAACCCAAACTGAATTTTAGGATGTTCGGGATACTGACCCGAACATTTTCATAAGTTCGGGTCCGTCGTTCGGCGATTCTTCCCGCTTTTTGAAAGGCTACTGAGCAGCCAATCAGCAAGCGTTTTAAATCTTTGCCCTAAGAAGTCATCACAGCCATGCCTACTAATGGCATGGCTGTGATTGGCTGAGTGCAGCATGTGACCCAGCCTCTTTATAAGCTGGAGTCACGTAGTGCCGCAGGTCACTCTGCTGCTGTTAGTATAGGGAAAGCTTGCTGCCAGTGCTCTCAGGGAGAGATTAGAAAAGAAATCTGTTGAACCTGGTGGTGTGAAATCTTCAAGCTACAGCAATTATTGAGGGAGGGTGCCACTGCAATCCTACATTTTTGTACCCAGCCCTGAGCCCAGTGATACAGCAAAGTGTTTTTTTTTTTTTTTTTTAAATCCATCTGTTACGAAGCCACTGCAGTGTTCTTGGAGCTGCATGTGTGCCAGCCTGCCAGGGACATCAGTCTAATCCTTTTTGGTAGCACAGTGAAGGAAAAAATATTTTTTTTTTCTGCTAGGTCAAGTCCCCTACATTACCTTTTGTATAATTTAGGGGTGACATAGTCAATTTCTGTAGTGTGGTGCAATAGACCACTTGTGCATACAGTGTACAAATACCCATTTTAAATCTCGGCACTGAAATAGTGCATTGGTGTGTTTTAGGGAAAAAAAGCTGTGTTCTTGGTTCACAAAGCATTTGTGCATACAGCTTACAAATACCTATGTTTAATTTTCAGCCGTTAAATAGTGCATTTGTGAATTTTGGGGGAAAAAAAGCAGTGTTCTTGGTCCACAAAGCAGTTTAAAATACACTGCCCAAATACTGTATTTTCTGGTGCATAAGACTACTTTTTAACACATGAAAATGTTCTCAAAAGTCGGGGGTTGTCTTATACACCAGTATACTGCGTGCTGAAACTTAAGGGGACCTTTCACTGGTCCAATGATTGTTAGATAATATGTATGTGTAGATCGGCGCCCAGGGATCTCCCTGCACTTACTATTATCCCTGTGCACCGCTCTACACATATGGTATCATTATTTAACAATTACTGGACCAGTGAAAGGTCCTTCTCCAGCTTCATGGACAGGCGCAGGAGCTTTGGAGGGGCATAGAAGAACAGACCGATGAGTGGTTGCTGCCAGTGAGCCTCAAGCCTGGCCTGGTGGTGTTGTGCGATAATGGACGAAATCTCGTTGAAGGTCTGGGACTAGCCAGTTTGACGCACATCCTTTGCCTGGTGCATGTGCTGAATCTGGTGGTGCAGAAGTTTCTTAAAAACTAGCCAGACATGTCAGAGCTGCTGCAGAAAGTGCGGTCCATCTGTGCACGCTTTCGGCGTTCTCACCCTGCTGCTGCTCTCCTGTCTACGCTGCAGCGTAACTTCGGCCTTCCCGCTCAAAGCCTCATATGCGACATGCCCACCAAGTGGAACTCCACCTTGCATATGCTGGAGAGACTGTGCGAGGAGCAGCAGGCAATAGTGGAGTTTCAGCTGCAGCACGCACGGGTCAGTTGCTCTGTGAACAGCACTACTTCACCACCAGTGACTGGGCCTTCATGCGAGACCTGTGTATCTTGCAGTCTTTTGAGTACTCAATCAACATGGCCAGTGCTGATGACGCCATTGTTAGCATTACAATACCACTTCTATGTCTCGTTGAAAAAACAATTACCAGTTTTGCCAGTGATGAGCCCCTGCTGTGCATTGCTGGCAGGAAACGAAATCTTGTAAAAACGTCTGTTACTGATCAAAAGATGCGGAACTACAAATGCACGCTGGTAGAAGCGCTGCTGATGGCATCCCCACCAGACGCCTCCTCAACCTCCTACTCGACATCCACCTCCTCCACCAAGTTGCCAATTAATAATGTTTAATTTTTATTTAAGTCATTTCCCTATCCACATTTGTTTGCAGGGCATTTACCTACATTTTGCTGCCTTTTGCAGCCCTCTAGCCCTTTCCAGGGCTATTTTAAAGCCATTTTAGTTCCCAAAAGTTCGGGTCCCCATTCACTTCAAGTTCGGGTTAAGTTCGGATCCTGAACCCAAACTTTTTTGTGAAGTTCGGCTGAACTTGTCGAACTGGAACATCCAGGTTTCCGCTCAACTCTACTGCTCACCTGGAGGCCATCCCTGCAATGTTTTATGGGGTTAACTCTGCTTCAGGCCCTCACCTCTAATGTTTTATACGGTCTGCTCAACTTTAGGCCATCACTGCAATGTTCAATGGGGTTCTCTCACCTTTAGGCCCTCACTACAATTTTTTCATGGGGTCTGCTCACTTTCAGGCCCTCAACTTTAATGTTTTAGAGGGTAACCAGCAGGCCCTTGCTCCAAATGTTTTTAAGGGTCACCAGCAGGCCATCAATGATGATTTTTTTAAGGGTGTGTATGATGCCCTCCTTTGTGTAATAAAGCATGTATTGGAGTGCCGGTTCCTTGTAATTTTTGCCAGCCCTTTCACTTAGTGCCTAGGCTTTGAGTGTAGCAGTGTACCTGAGCAATTGTAGCACCATGTAAATGAGGCCCTCCTTTATGTGATATACAGGCTGTATTGGAATGCTTCTTCCTTGTAATTTTTGGCAGCATTTGCACTGTATATACAATTGAATATACAGGAAAGAATGTTTCCTAACAATTTTACCTCTATACATTTTTTGTTGTTGAGGGGGCGTAATTTTGGGCGTGATTTGGTCACTATGTAAAAGTGGCGGACAACTGGGACAATATGGTTCCCAGCAGCGACATTGGAGTCCAAGATGCACCCAGACATGGTCCGCATGTTGTTCCAGATCCATTTCGGTGGTTTTTGTAACTTTCTGAAATTTTCCACTGGACCAGGCACCCTCCCCTCATCCGAGTAGGTGGTGCCTGGTTGACTTCCATTATATTCGGGTGCTCTACCGAGCACACGAATATCGCTATGTGTTCGGACAGAGTACCCGAGCACCCGAACGCTTTGGTGCTCGCTCATCACTACTCTTATCTTTCAATGTTTTTTCTTTACGCTTCCCATCCGTAACAACACTTATTGGTTTTTCTATTCCAGTTTCTAACCTTAAGCTAGACTCTTCCTTACTTGCGACAACAGGGTCATTTCAGGAGTGGGAGCTCTGTCCATGATCAGATCCATCACCAGACTTTCCTTTTGAACATTCTACTGTATTATGCCCTTCATTCTCACACTTTGTGCACCATATACATGTTTCTTTATCATGGACATATTTCTAACATTTACCGCAAAAATCGGGCAGTCCCGGAAAAAAATAAATCCGCATTTGCTTTGTTCACACGAAATCGACTAGGCGGATAAATCTGATTTCTTGCATTGTCTTAAAAAAAAAGTAACCAAAAATTTCCATTTGGATGTCCACAACCCATATTGTTTCAAAACCTTCCCTTTTGGGATCACTACTTCACAATGCTTTACCCGAAAAGCAATAACTTCTGTTTCCGACACATAAGGGTTATATATACGCACCGTCACCAGTCTCTCTCTTCTAGGGAAATGGGGAATAATCTTCACTCCTTCTAGAATAGGGTTTTGCTTGACATGTTCCATGAGCCTTATTATATGCCCATATACTTCACTTGATGTAAAAGCAACATCATATATTCCTCTTTTCGGAAACTCCAAAACAAAGGATCCAGTCCTTTTTAACAGCCAACAACTTGAATAAAATTTTCTCCACCAAAAAGGCAATACCTTCTTCCTTTTTTTCCGGATCCAGTGGAGAAAAGCGGATGCCTTCTCTTATCCGAGGATACAGCGGCACTTCATCTTTAGACTCTAGATCCATCTGTACGTCCGTTTCAGCCATCCTTGCGGACTTCCAAAAACCTTCACCTACTACAAGCAGGCAGGTAGGTGATCGCTCCTCAGTGCCCCAGGACAAAGCCTTTCCACCCATAGCAGCATGGGGTCCAGCAGCAGCTATAAACTACTGCCTTCCCCCAAGGCTGAAGGTCAGGGTACCCGGGGCACCTTAGGCCAAGATCAAGGCAGCACTGTCAAGGTTTTTTTTTTTTTAAACCCTTCAGGGTTAAATATAGATAAAACATCGTAAAAGACACAAAGTATCCTCCTACTTCAAAATACTATAGTTAACTCATCATGAGGGTCATAAACTTTATTAATATTATGAAAACAAACTAAACCTTCACCCAAAACCTCCACTTTTCGTGCTTCCAAATCCCTTCTGCATCGCAAGCATTCTTCTTTCGATCCCATAAGTAAATTACATACAGTCTTGATAAAATTATTCTCGCACATTCTTGTACAGACACCTCTTTCTTTTTGAAAACTATCAAATTTGGAACATCCCACAAGGTTTCTATAACACACATCATTATAAGCCAGAGCATCCTTATCTTGACAGTTCCACAAGCACCCATGCCAAACATAGCAGTTCTTACATCAACTTGAGTCACATTTGTTAGTTCTTTGATTAAACCTTCAAGGTTCTTCCATACACTCTTTGCATAACCACATTCCCATATCAAATGCATAACGGATTCAGCTGCTCCACATTTATCCCTTGGACACATTTCCGATCTAATTAAACCTCTTTTCTTTTGAAATTCACGCACCGGCAGAATATTGTGGCAACTCATCCATGCAATATCTTTTTGTCTGTTTGACACACCCTTGATAGAAAACTTCTTTAACACTTCCTCTGCCTCATTCTGTCCTAAACCCAAAATATCACATGTAATCTCACTTTCTTGCAATTTACTCCTCACAACATTCTTATTTTTAAACCCATTCATACCTATTGATAACAAATCTTTCTCAATAATGAATTTCTCAATCATCACATACCACACAGGACATCTAAACGCCACAGGCACTCTAGCATCACGTTCTGACCATACTAATCCATACAACATCCATCCAGCCATGTAACGCACCATGCATGAACTCTTACCTTTCTTTCCCAACAAACATAAAACAGACCCAATATAATTGATGCTTAGAAAAATTTGGAGATTCATTATACCTAACCCACCATTCTCAACTAATTTGCATACATATTCTCTTTTTAATTTTTCCATTTGACTCCCCCCATAAGAAGGAAAAAATCATTTTCTCAACCTTCTTTACCTTTCTTGTATTTACCGGGTAAAGAGCAAAAACAAACAAAATAATCAGAAATACTACTGCTTTTATAAGAAGAATTTTGCCTATTAAAGACAAATCTCTCAGCTTCCAAAAGTTAAACTTTCTCTCAATTTTCGTACTACACTCATCCCAACTTTCGTTCCCTTTCAAGTAATCATTAAACCATACACCCAAAATCTTAACTGCACCTTCCTCATTCCTCACATCCTCCATCCTCGTATCTTGATCACCAAAGCATTTAAAAATAAATTTATCCCAATTTACTTTGAAACCTGATGCTCCACAAAAAAAATCCAGACACTTCCTCTTCTAATCGCAGCCATATTATCGTTTATGATTACCACGTCATCCATGTAACTTAAAACACTCAGACTTACCCATACTTCCAGGTATCAGCAAACCACTCATTTTCTCTTTTCTCATTAAACACAACAAACTTTCAATAACACAAATAAACAGCATAGGTGACATGGGGCATCCTTGTCTCACCCCCGAATATATTTCCACTCTCTTACTTAAATTCCCATTCACCAAAAATTCACTTACAGCCTTTTTATACAAACATTTCACACAATTCAAAAAATTCCCTGAAAACCCCATTCTTTCCAAAATAGCAAACATAATCATATGATATCCTGTCAAAAGCCTTCTTGAAGTCAACCATTAGGAGCATACATTTTCTTTTCAGACACAAACGGTCACCAATTAAATCCCTTATTAACACTAAATTATCAAACATACTCCTACCCGGTACCGCACATACTTGATCTTCTCCTATTACACTTCCAATTACACATCTCATCCTACCAGCCAACACACTATTGAATGCAGATTATAAAATATTTAGTAAAGATATTGGTCTCCAATTTTCCAACTTCTTTTTGTCACCTTTTTTATGTATCAAAACCACTACACCCTCATTCATACTTTTGCATAACACTCCCTTTTCCCACATATATTTATATATTAACACCAAATCTTCACCCATCCAGTCCCACGCTTTCATATATAAATCAACTGGTATTCCATCCTTTCCTGGAGTCTTATGTTTCTTACTTTTCATAATTGCACTTTTTATCTCCTCAGATGTAATCACATCATTCATAAAGTCAGAATCTTCCTTAGTAAGTCTTCCATTCATCTTCCCCAACACCTCTTGCATTAGATTCTTATCTATCCACTTTTCTGCAAACAAATTTTGATAAAACTCCAACTGTTTTCATCGCATCTTCACCATTAACACACATACCCTTTTTGTTCAAAATTACATCCATATTCACTTTCATGTTACACTTTTTTAAAGAAAAATCTAGTACATTTCTCGTTTTTATCAAGATACTCATTTTAGATCTATAAATTATCTCTCTTCCTTTGTTTTCAACCATTTTCTTTCTTTGTACTCTAACTTCTTCTATCAAATCATTCACCTGTATACCCATAACTTTCAATTTCAATAACCATTCATATCTAGCATTCAGTTCTTTTATATTCACTCCTTTTCATTTTTGCTTTTTCATATCCCCATTTCTTAAAGAAAATTTTCATCTTTCCTTTCGTCCATTCCCACCACTCCAATATATCAATAAAATCTTTTTTTGTTTTTGCATAACGCATACTTCTCCTTAAAGGCGGCCATAACTGATTGATTTATCTTCTAACAGGCTTATATTTAATTTCCACACTCCCCGTCCATACTTTACCTTGGAATCACACTCTATACAACACCATAACATCATGTGGTCTGAAAAACAAGTATCCCTTTGCACAAAATCTTTACATTCCAAACCATTATTCACAAAAATAGTCAATACGGGATGTAACGGTTCCCCTATCTGACTTATAGGTAGCCATTGGTGGTTTACACTTAGTTGCACCCAGATCCACAAAGGAAAAATCATTTACTATTTTACATACTTGATTACCAGACGCATCCCTTTTCTCTCCCTCAATCACACAATTGAAATAATCCAATAATTTCGTAGGCATTCTCCCAGGCAAAAACACATTCAATTTCTCCAACAGTTCCAATCTTTCTTCCTTTTTTTTACTGAATTGTACACATTTACTATCCTTATTCAACAATCCCTAAACTTTACCACTGCAATCACACATCTACCCACCTCAACCACCATGTAATTATCAAAACTAAACTGTTTGTTGTTTAGTAAAATCCCCACACCATCGTTTTTGTTCAAGGTTGAATCGGACCAAATTGAGGCACCCTCTATCCAATCTTTGCTTGCAGAGGAGTCTCCTGCACACTCCTGCAAAGCAATAATGTCCACCTTTTGATTTTTAAGGAAATCCAAAACCACAATTCTTTTTAGTTCTTGATTCAAAGACCCTAACATTTAGGGATAAGACATTAAATACAGCTTTGGTATCCATACTTGGACTTTTTTCCAGACATAACTTTCAATTCCCTATTGCTTTTTAATCCGATTTAGTCTGGAAGTTGGTGGCCTGAGACCAAGGCTCCAGTGCTGCGATTTTCTAAAAAAAGCTCTGGCATTTTGACTCTGGGATGTAGGGTACATACCTTGCTTATCTGGGCTTTGCTCTTCATACCCTTCTGATGCCTGCATTCTTGGCCTTTTTGGGATTGCACCACCTTCTTCCTCCAGTGACCTAGATAAGGCACTTGAAAAGTCGCCCTGCAGGTATTTCCGGAGATACTTCCAAAGGGGTGTGTACAATCACCGGGGATCTGAAAAGAGAAACCTCTCCTTCTCCTTAGCCCACACCCTGTAGCCCAGTTTGGGGATCAGGGAGTTGACTAATTTTTTCCTCCAAAGGGGAAAGTTCCATATCATCCCCATCATTTTCCTGCTGTTCTTCCACATTTGCCTCTATCTGAGGTACAGGGTGCTCAGCCCCTACATCAGATGGCCCTGCAACATCACCTCTTACCGCTTCTGTGTATGTCCTTCTACCAGCCCTTAAGAGACAGTTTCGGAAAACATGTCCTTCTTGACCACACACATTACACATTGGTGCCTCAGTACATGATCCTGCAAGGTGTCCTGTTTTGCCACAGCTATTACACCTTAAGGAGGTTTCATCACAATTTTCCCTTGAGTGACCATAGACTCTGCATTTTCGGCAAAATGTAGGGACCCCGGGAAAGAAAAGAACACCCACATCTCTACCAATGGCAAAGCTTTGCGGGGGGTGTCGTACTCCACTTGGAGCACTAAGATCTTCAGCAAAACGCACAAAGAATTGTAACTTTCCCGTCCAAATGCCCTCTGAATTTTTGATCAGGTGTGAGAATTTAACATGAGAACAATACACATCATCATTAAATAACAAAATAAAGGTTCGACCATCCATTATGGGGTTATTTTCATTAGATCTTAAGAACATCAGCAAATTATGACTTGCTCCTGGAGAGGCCATTACCAAGGTGTACATACCCTTCTTTTGGATCTTGTAAGCAAAAGATGTCTTCACGCTTCGCAATGTAAAGTCTTGAACAGCATCTCTTGCACGATATGTCCCAAAGTAAAGATGTTCTTCTTGTCTTCATCCACTGCGATACTGTATCCATTATTGACCTGGGGTTTCCCGGTCCTGGCATGCCGAATCCGCACTCCCATGATCGCTGTTCTCAGAAGGAAGCCACCAACCTACCTCCAAAAGCAGCAGGCAGCTTAAGCCAACTAGAGGCGATGCTGCAAGGCCAACGGCATGGTTTGGACTTACTCTTGGCAAGACGGATCTTGCCAAAAGGCAGAGAAGCGTTAACCCTAAAAGGGCTGGGCGCCCAGTCCCGCGTTCGCCAAAGGAGAACACTTCTAAAGGCGACAACAAACAGGACCCAGCCACATTCCAGGAGGCTTCTCGCTGGCCAGCGAAATTCAGGGAGAACGTGCGTCCTCTGCTCTGCACTCATCCATCCTGCACCTCTCCTGCTTCACAAATCTGCATAGCCCCACCCATCTGGCACACATGCCCACGCCTTTTGCGCACGCTTACGTCCTAGTTGTGCCAAAGGGGAAGGCAGAGTGAGTAGTAAGAGGGAGGAAAAAAAAAAGCATTGTTGATTGTGATGTCAGGGCCCCATTGTTTATTGTTCCGTCAGGGCCCCATGTGATGTCATCCCATGACCTGACCCCTGACCTGACTTGACCTGCCCCCCCATGACACGTGCAGTGTTCTGTCCATCCATTGTCCACACAATGTTGGTCCAGCTGCTTGCTGCTGCTGATACATAGACAGTGCTGCTGGACTTTCTCGCCTCCACTTTATCCAGTTCAGAAGATCCACAAGAGGGAGACAAAGGCATACTTTACTTACTTGAGCACTGGAAAATCAAAATGGTAACATCCAGCCAGCCAACTTGCTCCAAATGTGTCAATATAATATCTAGGAACAATAGAGGGTTTGTCCCATGTGCACGCACAACAGGCCAATCAATACCAAGGTGCGTGGAGGTCTAAACACTAAATTCAGCTGATAAGCCAATTAATCCATCCGTCAGTGTTAATTGGATTTGGGCTGTGCTGTGAGGAGAATTGACTGGGCGGGCGGGTACTGACAGAACCGACACCTGCTTGCTGCTGCATTAGGAGATGGACAGACTAGATGCAGGTGTGTAAGCAGCAAGCAAGTGGCAGCAGCACAACACTGGGCAGCAGGCAGGCAGACAGAGGATGAGCTGAAGTGAAGCAGACTCAGCTTTTTTTCACCACTTGCTGAAAGTAGGAAGGATTCTTTCATTCTGTCTTTTGATACTGGATTAGAAAGGGGTGCAGCGGTACTGGAGGTACTGCAATACCAGGTCAATGTGTGAAGTGGACAGAGCAAGCTCTTTTTCCATCTCCCGATTCAAAAAATCCATTTAATATATGGTCCCCAGATAGGGGACGTGTCAGATATTAAACTGATGAGAACAGATTTTTTTTAAAGTAGACTAAGACTACCCCAAAGGGGTATATTTTATTAAAATCATTGTTTACAGAAAGTAAAACTCGTTATAAATCATTGTGACATAAGTTAGTTCACAGCATAATTATAGAGATTTTTTAAATACATTAAATGCCTGAACCCCATTCCCTTAAAAACCAGTTATGACACATAGAAGTCCATTTTTTATCAATTAAATAATATTTGTACATTTCATCTGAAATCATCTTTAAAACATTTTCCTCACAAATAAAATCATGTTTAAAACATAAAATATTTCTGGCTGACCATAGAGTTGCTTTCACACAGTTTATTGTCTTCCATGCCATAGTCCTTTTTATCCTAGAATGGCATTCCAGACCACCATAAAATACATCTTCCATAGTTAAAACTTTTAGTCCGGATATCATCTTTATTAGGGGGAGCATCTTTGTCCACATTCTTTGTGAAAAAAAAACAATGCCAGAATAGATGAAACACATCTTCCTCCCCCCTACAACCTCCTCTTGGACATTCGGCAGTGCCAGTTAATCCTCTTCGGTGCTGGAATGCCCGACATGGAAGACATTAATGTACGCAGCTCCAGGCCAGATCCTTCTGCGGGTTAAAAAGATAATTAATATTTACGTCCTTCCATATTTGTTTGCATTTTGAATAATTAAAATTTTATCGGGGCAGTCATTTTTCCATCTTTTATATTTTTTTAAAATACTTTTACTATTTTTCAGCTCATGTACCCTTTTTCCACCTAGATTAAAAGAGGTCACTACTTTATCCAAAATTTTATAATAATCAGGCAGGTTAAAAGAATATGGGGAGTTTAAAACTGTTTCAAACCACTGGTGCCTTCTCATAAATTAACCTGTATTGTACCGGATAAAATAAGACCAAGTGTATTCTTTAAAAAGGGTATTAAAACACAAGCTAAAACATTTAATTAAAAGGAATGCCTTAATATCAGGAAAGTCCTTTCCATGTTTGTTCTTGGGAAGTATTACCATTCTCTTTTCAACTTTTCCATCTTAGACCCCCATAAAAAGTTAAAACAAGCGTCCAGCTCTGTGACGTCGGCCAGCAAGGAGGAGATTCGGATGACGCGGGGTGGGGCTGCGCTCAGAAAATGTGACTCATCTCCGGACACAGGAGTCATATCAGGTTCATTTGCATATCTCTAAAATCCTTTTTTTGACGCAATAAAAGCACACAGAGCTATGGGGACTGGGTATTGCGGATGTGCTAGCGGCCATCTAGCAGCCCATGTCCCCAGCTCTACACAAAATCCTGGTGACAGGTCCCCATTAAGACCTGGAACAAATAAAAGTGTAAAACATGGTCAAAGGCATTTTCAAAGTCTGGGGATAAAATCTCCGCCTGCCCTTTCCTTTTATTATTATTAATAATAATAATAATATTATTATTATTATTATTATTATTATTATTATTATTATTATTATTATTATTATTATTATCATCTTTTAAAAGGTTTAAATTGTCCCATATACTCCTCCCAGGCACCCCGCACACTTGGTTATGGTGTATTATTTTTTAGATAAATTTTTCCATCCGATTTGCACATGGCTTTGCCATAATTTTGTAATCACAATTTAACAGAGTGATTGGCCTCCAGTTTTTAATATCAGTTTTCTCTCCTTTTTTATATAATAACGAGACCTCTCCTTTTTTCCAGGAGCCCGGGAGAGACTTTGTATTAAAAACTTCTTTAAAAAGATAAAACAAATCTTCTCTTAAGATACCATAAAATAAAAGATAAAGCTCAATGGGTATACCATCTGGTCCCGGGACTTTTTCTTTTTTTAAACTTTTTACTTTTTCTAAAACTTCTTTCTCTGAGACGTCCTGTAATACAAATTCTTGAGAATCTTTATCTAAAGTATCATCGAATCACCTTCAGTGAGTCTTTCATAAAAAACAGATCAATTTTTTTCTCGTTAAATAACTCTGTATAAAATCCATAGGCTTTATTTAAAATACCTGTTATATTTCTTTCACCATCTAACTCCTCGATCTGGGTGAATTTCTCTTGTATTTTTTTGAAAAAATACCTGGAGCAAGTTTCGTTCTCCCCTAGATGCTGCATTCTGGAACGAAATTTGATTTATTTTCCTTTCTGCTTCAGGCATTGCGTTATTTCGTTTTTAATATCAATAATATCTTTTTCAACATCTACACCCAGATCTCAGAGTTTATATTGTTTCTGCAGATGGGTATTAAGTTTTTCATAAGTCTCTTTTCTCTTGGGCTTTACGTTTCCCCGTATTTATAAAAAATGATTTTTTTTTTCATTTTTTCCCACCATACGACTATGGATTCTTGGGTCTTTTACCTGTCTACAGCGCTTATAAAATGAAATAAAATCGATAAAATTTTAGGATCATTAAGTAAGGAGACATTTAATTTCCAGATCTTTTTCTTTTTACCTTTACCTTTACCATCGTACTGCACCTTAAAAAGCAATAATTTATGATCAGAAAAAATAGATAAAAGCTCGCAATTAAAAGGCAGTATTTGAAACGAACAGAAGATGAAATCTATTCTGGACTTACAAGTTGCATTACTCCAGGTAACGCCGGCCTCTTCAGGTAAATCACTATTACATTTTTTAAAAACATCTAAGTTTAAAATCAATAATTATATTTTTCAACATAGAGGAGGTTTTATCGTAGTTTCTACTTGATGTTTGAGAACCGGCGTTCCCCTCTAAAATACAATTAAAATCTCCTGCTAAAATCAAAGGTTCCATGTCATTGATTAAAAAGGGGTAAAATCTCTAACATTTCTATTCTCTCCTTATCTGTAAAACCATAAACATTTAAAAACTGCCATTTTTAATACCATCGATAAAAGCTTTTACTAATAATTCTGCCAATTAAAATCTCATTAACATGATCAATAAAAACATTTCCTTTATATAAAATAGCCACTTCTGATCTGGATTCATTTGAACCTGACCAAATTGATGGTCCTTCCTTCCAATCTTGTTTATATTTTTTATAAATTTGTCTGTGTGGAATGCAACACTCTTGTAAAAAGATAACTGGCGGTTAAAATAAATAATTAATAAGCGCTAATCTTCTAGTTCTTCAGTGTACGCTGAGGGTATTAAAGGAAATGCCATTTAAGACAGCCATGTTAAAAGGTTAAAAAAGGTCTGTCCTCTTACTTAGGCACAGAATCAGGCATAGTAGGCAAAGCCAGAGTAATTACTCTCGCTCACATCTCCGTCGCCATCAACTGCCCCTGATTCCACAGTGTCAAACGATCCGGTTTGAGAGGAGCTTCCATTACTCAGCTGACCACCCTCTTCTGCTTGCACGCTCGCAGAATACGGGTTCCCCAGAGTGATTGGTAGTACACCGGACTCATCGGGTCTCGGAGCCACGGCCTCCACTCCCTCCCTTCTCGGGGCAGGGGTTCCGCTTAAGGCTGTTTTAAGGGATTGTTGCTCACTCTGAGGTATTCCTCAACTGCACTCCCTCCCCACTGGTGTGGAGAGGGAAACTCTGGGAGCCTAAGGGATCATCAGTTGGTCCCCCAACCGACTTCCTACTCTGGTCCTCCCTCACCACATCCGCATAGCCTTTTTTTCTTTTTGAGGCCGCGGCTCCTTCCGGATCCTCTGCTGTGCTCTCTTCAGGGACCGAATGCGGGTCAGGCAGATCAGCTTCCTTTGGTTGACCCCTATAACCCATTTCTGGAGGGGCCTTGTCCATCTGCTGATCACTGGACTTCCGCTTTCGTTTTCCCCTTTGTTCTTTCGGTTCACCTGTTTGGGGGGGGGGGGGGGGGTCTGCTGGAAGTATCCATTTGCTCTATATCGGCAACTTGCTCCTCTCCTTGGGGTCCAGTTGATGGTTCCTCTCGTTCCTCTGGCTGCCTTCAATGCCCTGGCTGTGCCCCAGCACCTGATCGAAAGGACAAGACCGCATAAGGTGACCAAACTTTAGACAGGCATGGCATCGTTTTCCAGATGGACATTCACTAATATCATGATTTTTGCTTCCACAATTTTTACACGTGCTTTCACATTTCTCTTACATGGCCATAATTCTTACATCTCCTGCAGTATGATGGCATGCCGGAAAAGCATATCTCCCACCATTTCTCCTAGTTTAAAATGGGCTGGGGGTAGTACATATCCCCCTGGACATTCTGGGTTGAGGTAAGAGATGACTTTATACAGCCATTTTGAGGTCCAAATCCCAGCGCTATTAAGAATTTTCCTTACTGGCATACCTTTCTTAAAATAGAGGCATAAAAACGCAGTAATAACATGTTCCTCAGCAAATGGACAATACATTTTAATTATTATGGTTTTTGACTCGTATATTTCGTGCTCGTAAATCTTTAAACCTTATAATCTTTTGTCTTTTAATCTTAACTGAATTTTTGCCACAAAAGCTTTAAAAATTACATTTGAGACAAAAGTGACATTATACACTCTGCGCCTAGGGTAATCCTGTATTGCCAAAATCTCATGCTTTTGCACACCAAAGACACCCATTAAAACTGTTTTTATCAGATATTCGAGACTATACTTCTCTTTTTTTCTCTTGTGTTACAAAAAGGCGCGCTGTATCTTTAATACGAGCATTTTCTGGGATTTGGCCTTCTTCTTTTTGTCTTGGTATATTTTCTCTTAGTTCTTCTTCTGCGCCTCTGGACTCTCCTCTGCTAGTTCCTTCTGCACCTCTGGGCCCTCCTGTTAGTTTCTGCTTCTCCACCATTTCCTTCTCCTCCTTTGGCTCCTTCATCATTAGATTTCCATCTTCTGGATTCTTCTTTCTTTTTCTCTAGTCTTTTCCTCCCAACAATGGAAAATCCTCCTTCTCCTCCATCTCCTCCTCTTCCTCCTGGGTCATCTGCCATGGTGGTATTGGGCATTTCTGGTCTCTGTGAAACAAGGATACAAATGCTCCCCTAGCTGTCCTGGGACCTCTAGGGGTAACGGGGATTGCAACCCGTTGTCTGGGGACTAAGCTGATTGCCCGATAGCAGCAGAGCTTCCAGTGCAGGCTATAAACCTGCGCCTTCCATTAAGGCTGAGCACCAGGTACCCTAGACACCTCTCAGCTAAGATCTCCTGTATTTTTTTGATTGAAGACAACTTTATTTCAGTCAATCAATATACATACATACTTTTGGTGCTATTCAGCACTCAATAAATTACATTCAATAGTCTTTGTGAGCATGGCATTGTCATGTAAATCACAGGCTAACCTACGCTATACATCACAATACATGCTACACTTGCATACCTATTCAATCACAGTAGACCTTTCAACAAAGCATACAGACAGTGATGTGGGGTGGGGTGTGGGAAGGAGGGGGTAGGTGGGGGGAAATCACATGCACGAGGCTTTATTGACAAGACAAACAAACGGGGGGAGAGGGGGAAGGAGAGGGGTTTTAGTCCTCTTCTTCGTTGTCGAGGTCCTCCAAGATGTTGTAGTCTCGCAGCAGACTATGCATAAGCCTGCGGCAGTCCAGGACGGACATGGTCTCCCTCCTGAGTATAAGCCGGTTCCTGGCGACCCATATAGCGTCCTTAAAACAGTTCATAAGGCGCCAGGCGTCCTGGATGGCCTCAACAGTGTGAATCCCAGGAAATAGTCCGTACAGCACCGAAGTGTGTTGCAGGCTGTTCCTGGGCACAGAGTCTTTGAGTTCATGTTCCAGGGCGTCCAACAGGCCCTGCGCAAAGCGGCACTCCCAAAACAGGTGGTAAGATGTTTCCTCCATAAAAGGGCACCTGGGGCAGTACCGGGTTTTGCACAGGTTGCGGGCGTGCATGAATGACCGGATGGGCAAGCCACCCTGGATGGCCATCCATGACAAGTCCTTGTGCCCGTTGGTTAACCTGTCTGACGACACATTAGTCCAAACTGTCTCTACGGTGTCGTCATGGACCCCTGGAATTGACTCCACCGCATCCTTTGCTCTGATGAGCTTGTGGATAGTCTTTGGTTTCCACAAGTCGGGCTTGAGGCCCTCCAGTTGATGTTCCCTCACAAACCTGACGACATCTCCATAGAACCAAGGAGCGTGCCAGTTGTAAGGGATGGAGCTGTCCCACTTGTCCCAACCCAGACCCCTCCAGAGGTGCAGGAGGAAGAAGCGAGACATAGCCTTGCCCGCAGAGCCGTTGGCTGTTCTGAGAGTCCGACGAACGCTGTCACAAACAAAGGCGGTCCGCAGTAAAGTGGGCAGGTCCGGAATGCCCTTTCCGCCCTTGCGGGGCTCTTTGTACATGATGGCTCGCTTCACTCTGTCCATCTTGGATCCCCAAACGAAACACTGTCCTGGTGATGGCCCTGGAAACGGTGGCAAGAGGGGGCCATGCCTGTGCGGTGTACTGGAGCACAGGCAAAACTTTATTCCGCAGGACGAGTGCTTTGCCCTCGATAGTGAGCTGTCTGAGGCACCATAGTCCAATTCGTTGATTCACCTTGGTCAAGCGTTCTTGCCAAGACTTGAGGGCTGCGCCTTCCTTCCCGAACCAGACTCCGAGGATTTGGATGAAGTCTGGCTTGATGTTGAATGGGAAGGGGGCAGAAGAAGCCAGTTGCCAATCCCCGAAGAGCATGGCTTCTGACTTGCCGCAGTTGACTTTGGCCCTTGAAGCTTGTCCGAACTCCTCGCAGGTCTGGACGAGTGAAGTCACCGAATGCCGGTCAGCGCAGAAGACTGTCACGTCGTCCATGTACAGCGAGCACTTGACCTCGTAGTGTCCAGGTCCTGGTGCGGTGATCCCTCTAATCTCTCCATTCTGCCGGATAGCCTCCGCGAAGGATTCTATAACACAAACAAAAAGGAGAGGTGAAAGAGGGCAGCCTTGTCTGACCCCGGAGCGAACCGCAAAGGGGTCAGTCTTTCAGCCGTTCACCAGCACCGTGCTGCAAATGTCAAGGTACATTAGGTCAACAAAAGAACAGAACCTCCTGCCTAGACCTAGCCTGTGCAGTGCCCTGCCCATAAACTCATGAGAGACCCGATCGAACGCCTTCTCCTGGTCCAGGCTGACCAGGGCGGCGTGGACACGCTGGTCCTGGATGTAGTGCACCGTGTCCCTCACAAGAGCGAGGCTGTCTGCGATCCTGCGGCCAGGAATGCTGCAAGTCTGGTCCGGGTGGACGATCCTGCCGATGACGACCTTCAGCCGGTTGGCCAGTACCTTGGCGAGGATCTTGTAGTCCACGTTCAGGAGAGAGATGGGACGCCAGTTTTTAAGGTCACATCTCTCTCCCTTCCACTTTTACAGGATCGTAATCATTCCTTCCCTCAACGATGGGGGCATTCTACCTTCCACCACCATCTCCTCATAGAGTTCCAGCAGGTCCGGACAGATCAGATCCGGGCCTAAAGGATTTAGCGGCAGAGAGGATCTCCCCCACCGTCAGAGGGTCATCCATGGCTTCTGCACCTGCAGGGTCAAGATGGTTAGTTATACCGGACAGGAATTTATCGGCGGCCGTCTGGTCGGTGTTCTTCAGGGAGTAGAGGTCGCTGTAGAAGTCTGTGACGACTCCCATTACGTCCTCCTTCCCCCGAGCGCATGTTGCCGTCTCTGTCTCGAAGTTCGTTCAGGGGCGTGTTGCCGGCGTGGAGTTTCCTGAAAAAGAACGAGTTACACTTCTCACCCTTCTCCAGGTTCTCCACCTTGGAACGGAAGACGATTCTCCTGGATTCCTCCTCAAAGTGCCTTTTCAGGCTCTTTTTGGTCTCCTCCAGGTCCTTCCTCACGTCCCAGCCGCACCTGTGAAGGTCTTGCAGGGACCGCAACTGATGCTGCAGTGCTCTGAAGGCCTTCTTCTCACACGCCTGATGTTGCTTGGCCTGAAAGAAACAACGAAACTGGACTTTAACATACTCCCACCAGTCACTAGTACATTTAAACAAGCATTTGTCATTCCGCCAGCCAATGTAGACGTCCCTAAGCTCCGCAAGCACATCCTCGCGATTCAGCAGGGCGCAGTTCAACTTCCAGGACCCACGGCCGGGTGGAACACGGTGCCTAGGGTACACTGGACCTGCACGGCCCTGTGATCGGAGAAGAAGCAAGGGACCATAGAGTGCCCACACCACCTGACTGCCCGAGAAGTAAACACAAAGTCGATCCGAGAACGAAGTGAGCCATTAGGTCGGCACCACGTATAATTAATGGAGCCTTTCCCCACGGAGCCCACAACGTCCTGCAGGGATGCTTCGGTCACCATTAGTGTTGAGCGAACAGTTCGAGAATAGTTCGGGTTCGTACCGAATTTTGGGGTGGCCGGGACCCGGACCCGGACATTTTCAAAAAAGTTCGGGTTCGGTGTTCGTCGATTACTTCCCGCTTTCTGAAGGGCTGCACAGCAGCCAATCAGCTAGCGTTTTACTTCTTGCCCTAAGAGCCCATCACAGCCATGCCTACTAATGGCATGGCTGTGATTGGCCAAGTGCAGCATGTGACCCAGCCTCTATTTAAGCTGGAGTCACGTAGCGCCGCACGTCACACTGCTCTGATTAGTGTAGGGAGAGGACGCAGCTTCAGGGCGAGATTAGGCAGGTTAAAGTCAGCAACAGCACCTAATGAACGGATCAATTTACAGCTTAGAATCATTGAACTTCTGCTAGTTACTTGCTCGCTGGTTTTTAGGCTGCACAGAGCGTTTTTCTGTCACTTATTTTCTGGGTTGATCGGTGGCCATTTTGTGACTTGTGGTGCGCCAGAAGAAGCTGCCACCAAGTACATCAATCCATCAATACTAGTTTTTTTTTTTTTGTTATATCCTACATCAGGGGCTTGGCTGTACTAATTGTCACCCCTAGAAACTCAGGAAAGAAATTTCTATTTTTTATTAAGGGGTTAAATACAATTGCCCAAATACCAATCCCCTAAATCTGGTGTTCCAGCTTTGGTTAGACAAGTATAATACTGTCTGCTGTCTGGCAAAGGATAGATTATTTTCTGGGGTTAAATTCAATTGCCAAAATAGCAATACCATAAATCAGTGGTTTACGATATTTACTGACTCAGTAAGTGGTTTACTGACTCAGTAAGTTAACGATATGGATGGAATTATTTAGCAATGCTAAGTTGAAATCGCAATGCGATTAAGCAAATATATAAGAATCGCATTGCGATTTCAACTTAATTCTCAGATCCGACAGTACATTCTACTGGAGGAGGCGTTCCCATGGTGATCGTTAGCTCAAAGTTGTAATCGCAATGCGTTTATTGCGGTATATTATCCCTCTGGGTGTCTTTTACAGCCTTTTTAGTACCCAAAAGTTCGGGTCCCCATTGACTTCTATGGGGTTCGGGTTCGGGATGAAGTTCGGGTTGAGTTCGGATCACGAACCCGGACATTTTCCGGAAGTTCGGCCGAACCTCTCGAACCCGAACATCCAGGTGTTCGCTCATCTCTAGTCACCATCTCAATAAGCAGTTTGGAAGTGACGTCAAGCTTGCATGAAGTCCCGGAGCTGCGTCCGTCCTCCTCGATCGGGCAGTTGAAATCCCCAGCCATCACTACGGCCCTGGTGGTAGCGAGTTGCAGTCGGAGGGCCTGGAAAAGCTCCAGTCGCTCACCCTTCTCAGGGGAGGCGTACACGTTGATGAGCCTAACCGGCTCTCCCGCCCAGGAGCCGTCTACGTCAAGAAGTCTGCCGCAGACGATCTCCTGGACAGAGTCAAGTATGAACGCATTTCCCCTGAGGAGGATGGCAACCCCGACCGACTTACAGTCTCCACCACCGGACCAGTAGGAGGGGCCATGGGACCACTGCCTGGCCAGATGGTTGTAGGACCTAGAGGGGGGCAAAGCACACTCCTGCAACATGAACACTTCGGCGACCTGTGAAGTAAGAAAGGTTAGTACCGTCTGACATCTAGACCGATCCATAATGCTCCTGACATTGATGGAAAAAAGGTTAAAGTTTGCCATCATGTGAGAGAAAAGAAAAGGCTTAACGGAAACGATACAGCCTAGTTACCACTCTAGAAGTCCGGTGGTTTCTCTTCCTCTTGCCCGCTGTCTGTGGATGGACCCCTCAACAGCGCAAACTGGGCTTCGATCTCTTCTATCGTTATCTGGAGCTTTATCGGGTCGGCGGAGGCCCCCTCGACCACGATTTCCTCCACGTCTGTCTCGTCGAGGCTTGCGGTGGTATGGAGGATTTGTTGTTCTGGGGCCTCGTTCGTGGCCACTGGTTCCTCTGCCTGCTGCTCCATTCCTTCTTCTTTGTTGGGCGAAGTCACGTCTTTAACCTCGACCATCTTCTTTTTTGAGTGGTCAGCGATGGGGCTGTCCCTCTCCTTTCTCTTTCCTTTCCTCTGGCTGACACCTGGGGAATTTCCTCCATAGAGAGGGCTGGAGGAGAGGTTGTTGCTGCTGCAGTGGTGGCAATGGGGAGGGTTGGGCTGAGGGTGGTGGAAGGGGCCACTCAGGTAATGGGCAGTTGGGATTGGATCTTCTCAGTGGTGGTGATGACGGGGCGGGAGGGGGCACGGGTGGGGGAGGACATGGGAGCTTGGGCAAGGACAGGTGTCAGCTTACCCTCCCTTTTCTTGGATGACTTATTTTCTTTGGGCTTTGTCACTGCCACTACCGGGGTTTGGGCTGCGGTGGGGTTCCTTCTGGCCCAGGTATGTTCTCTCTTCGGGCAGTCCTTATAGATGTGGTTGGACGACCCGCACAGGTTGCATGCCGTCCTCCTGGGGCATTCCTTCGTGTCGTGCCCTGCCACTCGACAGATCCAGCAGGCGACATCCTTGCAGTCCCTTATCCCATGACCCTTCTTGCCGCATCTCCTGCAATTCTGCGGCATATCCGGGTAGTAGACGAGGGCCGAGGAGTTGCCCAAAGAAAAGGTCTGAGGCAGGTGTTGCACTCCACCCGGGTCTGTGGAGTCCCTGTTGAGGCGGACGATCACTGACCACTTGCCGGTCCAGAATCAGTTTCCATCCAGGATGTGGGTGGGGTCCCTCACCATGGTGCAGAATCGGTTCAGGAGGGTGACAATGTCCTTTCCTGGAATGTGTGGGTTCCGCATTGAGACCGTCACTCTTCTCTCTTCCTTCTTCACCGAGCTGCTGCCCACGAAGCGTCGAAAAGGAGAGTCCGTGCTTGCCGTTTTCACCATCTCCCAGTATCTTTTGCATATTTCCACGGAGGCGAAGGTGATCCAGAATATTCCCGTGAAGAATGAGTGGATGCTCACCACTTCTGGTTTTCCGAACCCCTGTTCCAGGACCATCTTCTTCCCGAATACGTCCTGGCTCATATCCGGCGTTTTCCCATCCATCTCCTTCAGCTTCAGGACGACTGTCTGCCTCATCCATGGCTCCAGGGGAGGGGAGCCAGGGCCGGGCTTCCTGCCCTAATGTTGCTTTGGGTCGGTGGCGGGTGTCTCCGGGTCAGTAGCCGTGGAAGTTCTGGCTGAAGGGTTCTGGTGAGCCTCTTCCTTGGCCTTCCTGGTCTCTGAAGCCTTCTTCTTTGTCTTGTTCGGCTTGGAGGTTGAGGCCATGGCTTCTTCCTTTTCTGCCTTCCTTTTCCCTTGAAGATGCTTCTCAAGTTGTCCGCTTTAGCCTCCGGGAGCGGGGCTATGCAGATCTTCTTCTTTGCTGGGCGGAGCTTCTTCCGGGGAAGGGCTTCGCCGAGCTTCTTTTCCTCGTCGGGTTCCCCGAGGCCGAAGTCTTCAGGCTGGAGTCTTCAGACCTCGTCGTC
The DNA here is from genome assembly GCA_033119425.1 of Bufotes viridis. NCBI lineage: Eukaryota > Metazoa > Chordata > Amphibia > Anura > Bufonidae > Bufotes > Bufotes viridis. Next base: position 456,163,973 of record CM065592.1, read on the forward strand.
GGGGTTCCTCGTCGAGTCTTCTTCTTGAAGGTCTTCTCCTTGATCGCTTTCGGAGAAAATCTTCCAATTGTCGTCTTCGGGCTATCGAGATCCAAGTAAGCACTGCCAAACGTCGTACACCAAGACTATTAAGCCACAGGCCAAGAGGAGGTCGGAGACCAGAGCACTCTTGTTCCCTGGGGAATAGCCCTACACCCAATAGCAGCAGTGAGCTGAAGCTGAATTTAATCAACGATGCTCAAAGGCAGAATGCAGGGGGTACCCACAAGGACCTGGGCCGGCAAGGCAGACTGAAATAGCAGACTACACTTGATCTTAGCCAAAAGGCAGAGAAGCGATAACCTGAAAAGGGTTGGCCGCCCAGGCCCGCGTTCGTAACCGCAGAACACTTCTAAAGGCGACAGCCTACAGGACCCATCCACGTTCCAGGAGGCTTCTCGCTGGCCAGCAAAATCCAGGGAGAATGTGCGTCCTCCGCTCTGCACTCAACCGTCTTGCACCTCTTCTGCTTCGCAGATCTGCATAGACCCGCCCATCTGGTGCCCACTTTAGGCCACGCCTTTTGCGCACACTTGCGTATGTCCTAGTTGTTGTGCCGAAGAGGAAGGGAGATTGAGTAGTAAGCAGGAGGAAGAGAAAGAAGAAAAAGAAAAAAAGCATTGTCCATTGTGATGTCAGAGCCCATTGTTCAGTGTTCCGTCAGGGCCCCTTGTGATGTCATCCCGTGACCTGACCTGACTTGATCTCTCCCGCCTATGACACGTGCAGAGTTCCGTCCATCTATTGTCCACACAAGGTTGGTCCAGCTGCTTGCTGCTGCTGATACATAGACAGTGCTGCTGGACTACTTTCTCACCTCCAATTTATCCAGTTCAAAAGATCCACAAGAGGGAGACAAAGGCAAACTTACTTACTTACTTTCTTACTTAAGCAGTGGAAAATCCAAATGGTAACATCCATCCAGCCAGCCAACTTGCTCCAAAGGAGTCCATATCCAGGAACAACAGAGGGCTTGACCCATGTGCACGCACAACAGGCCACTCAATCCCAAGGTGTGTGGAGGTCCAAACACTTCATTCAGATGATAAGCCAATTAATCCGTCCGTCAGTGTTAATTGGATTTGGGCTGTGAGGAGAATTGACTGGGCGGGTGACTGACAGAACCGACACCTGCTGCTGCATTAGGAGATGGACAGACTAGATGCAGGTGTGTAGGCAGCAAGCGGCAGCAGCACAGCACTGGGCAGCAGGCAGACAGACAGAGGATGAGCTGAAGTGAAGCAGACTCCGCTTTTTTTCACCACTTGCTGAAAGTAGGAAGGATTCTTGCAATCAATTTCATTCTGTCTTTTGATACTGGATTAGAAAGGGGTGCATCGGTCCTGGAGGTATTGCAATACCAGGTCAATGCGTGGAGTGGACAGAGCAAGCTCTTTTTCAATCTCCCTGTTCGAAAAATCTATTTAATATATTTTCCCCAGATAGGCGACGTATCAGATATTAAACTGATAGGAACAGATTTTTTTTCTTTTTTTTTGTATTTATTGTAATAAGCATGTACATACATGAAAAAACTTTTCAAAGCAATAAGAAAAGCAATAACGGTACAAACTGGTTACATACATTTAGTACATATCAGTTAGTGAGGAATTCCCTCCGTTTCTTCGCCTTCCATATGCCCTCAGCATCCATTTCCACCCCTTTCCTTTTTATCCCACAGAAAAATCACATACAGTCTAGATAAAACAATATTCACATACATCTACAGACACGTCCTCCCGTTTGAAAACAAAAATGCCATCTTCCAATTTAAATCTGTCACACCAGTCAGAGCAGTCACCAGTCCACCCATTCTTCTCCACACACCTTTTGCATACTCAAAGTCCCAGAATAAATGTTTAACTGATTCAGGCGCACCACATCCAGGCCTCGGACACACTTCTACTTTAACTAGTTCCCTTTTCTTCTGTACCTCTCTCACCGGCAACACATTCTGAAAGCCCATCCACACAACATCCTTCTGCCTATTTGACACTCCCTTAATTGACAATTTCTTTTATACACATCTAAAAGACACAGGTACAGTCGCATCTCTCACACTCCAGAGCAACCCATACAGCATCCATCCAGCCAAATATCTCGCCACACACACTTTTAGTTTTTTTTATCAAGTAAGAGAACAAACCTTTTTATATAATTGAGCCCCAAAAACAATTCAAAATTTGGAAAGTCCAAACCTCCAATTTTGAAATTTTTTATAAACCTGTTCCCTCTAAAGTTTTTCCATTTAACTCCCCCACAAGAATGTGAAAACCAATTTTTCCACCTTTTTAATATTTTTCATATGGCCAGGATACACTCCCACCACAAAAAGAATAGGTAAAATGACAGCTTTAACTATCAGGACCTTACCAGTCAAGGATAGCTTACGCAATCTCCAAAAATTCAACTTTCGTTCCACTTTTTTTCCACGTTCATCCCAGCTTTCAGTCCCTTTAAGGTCATCATTCAACCACATACCCAACACTTTCACTGCACCCTTTTCATTCTGCACATCCTCTAGCAACACACTATCATCTCCAAAACATTTAAAAAGAGACTTGCCCCAATTCACCTTAAACGCAGACGCTCCACAAAACAAATCCAACCACAAACGTCCTCTCCTCAGTCGCCAAGTTATCACTGACGATCACCACATCATCCATATATCCCAAACACTTCACAGTTTTACCCATACTACCCGGCACAAGCAAACCTTTCATCACCTTGTCCTTCCTCAGCAAACACAACAGCACCTCAATCACACAAATGAAAAGAACAGGAGACAGTGGTGGGCACCCCTGCCTCACACCACTGCCAACACTCACCTTACCACTCAAACACCCATTCACTAAAATCTCACTGGAAACATCAGCATACAAACTTTTAACCCCATCCACGAACTTTTGAGGGAAACCCATTGCCACAAGAACCCCAAACATAAAAACATGAGCCACTCTGTCATATGCTTTCTCAAAATCCAGCGCCAACAACATACTTCTGCTTTCTCACTTGACAATCACCAATCAGATCTCTCAGCAAAAACAAATTCTCACTCATCCGTCTCTCAGGCACCGCACACACTTGATCCTCATCCACTACCGCACCAACCACTCGCCGCATTCTATTCGCCAACAACTTAGCATACACCTTGTTATCCACATTCAATAACGTAATTGTTCGCAAATTTTCAAGCTTGTTCCGGTCACCCATTTTTTTTATAGATAAGGACCACAACACCGCCTTTCATGGACGCACCAATCACCCCATGCTCCCACATAAACTTACATACTGCACAAAAATCCTCACTAATCACATCCCACATTTTGACATAAAACTCCACAGGCAAACCATCCTTACCAGGAGTTTTGTTTCGTTTACACGCATGCACCACATACCGTATGTCATCCGCAGAAAACTCTGCACACAACACGTCCTGATCATCCGCTTGTAACTTCGCATCCAAAGCTTTCATCACGTCTGCTCTTAAAGACTCATTCACCCATTATGTCTCATACAGCTTACTATAAAACTCTTCCGCAACCCCAACCATATCTTTTCCTGTAACGCATTCACCTGCACAATTAAGCAATTCATCCATATCCTCAGTCCCACTACAAGTTTTTTTAAAGAAAAAACGCGAACATTTTTCATCCCTGTCTAAAATCTCTGTCTTAGAGGGAAAGAAATAATTTTCCGCTCTTTTATCAATCGTCAGATCCCTCTCCCTCCTGACACTTTCCAGCATCTCAGACACATCCTCCCCCATACCCCTCAATCTCCACAACCAATCTAAGTGCTGATGAAGAGACTTAAAACGTCGTTTCTCCTCCCTCGCCCTCAATTTTTTTTAAAATGGCTTGAACCGTGATTTGACCCATTCCCACCACGACAGAATATCAGCAAACTCACACTTTCGCTCCTGCCACTTCACATACTGGCACATAAAATCTTTCATCACTCTCTCCTCTTCCAGCAGTCTCACATTCAACTTCCACACACCCCTACCATACATACTGTCCACGTCACTGTCCACACGCGCAGTCAAACAAAACATGGTCTGAAAAAATTACCTAATTTTGTGACAATTTAGAACATTTCAAATTCTTAGACATAAACATAAAATCTATTCTGGACCGAATCCCACCTTTATCGGATGTAAAAGTGGGGTGCGGCGGATTCCCCAGCACCCTCCCCGCATCAATCAAAGCAAAATCAGCAATACGTTTTTGTAATTTATGGCCTGTGCCATCAACCTTCACCCCCTCCATTGTACAATCCCCAACTAACAATGTAGGCAACCTACTAACAAGATAGAACGGTAATTTTTCCAACAATTCCATCCTGTCTTTTCTAACAGCAGGAAAGTACACATTAACTACACGGAATCGCCCACCTTTTGTGTTTGATCACAGCGATAATACAGCGTCCCGCTTCAACAATTGTATAACTGTCAATAACGTAATTTTTATTCCCCAACAAAATACCCACACCATTATTTTTATTAATACTGGAACCTGACCATACTGCGTCACCGTATGGCCAGTCCCCAGCAGAAATCGGTGCAGAAATCCCACATTCCTGTAGACAGGCAACGTCCGGGTGTGGATTCTTGACAAAATCCAAAACGGCAGTACGCCGAACTTTAGAGGTCATGCTTCTAACGTTCAAGGATAGGACATTGTGTATAGTTTGTCCCCCCCCCCCCCCCATTGGAGTATCTTATTGGTGGTATAGTTATATATACCCCAACGAATCTTCAGCTGATACCTCCTGGAGGCATCCCTCCAGAGGCGCAAAAGCTAGAGGTCCGACTATGTCTAAAAAAGACGTGGTATTCTCCTCTATCATGGGCTGGGGATATGCCTCCTGGCGAATTGGGCTCTGGATGCTAGGAGCGCCCCCTGGTGGCAGCAAGCAAGGTCTCTTAACAACATTAACTGAATCCTCCTCTGGTGTGAGATAAGAGCATGTCACTGCTCCCAGCAATATCACTCAGCTCCCCTCTTCTTCCCCCTCTGGGGACTCCACCACTGTATCCCACTTTAACAGTTCAGGGGTATCAGACATATGGATACTCTCACCTTCCCCTTGGATGTCATCACTGGCGTCAAAGAGCAGAGCCAGTTCAGCAGCAACCTTCTGCACTTCCTGGTCCTGGGTAGGAGCGATATAGTCCACAGCAGTGTTGAAGGCACTCTCCTGCTGTGCCTCCTGGCTGCTGACAGGCTGCGATCCAGCCTGTGTCACTGAAGATGGAGATCGATGCTCAGTCTGTGTAATCACAGACTGAGAGCGCTCCTGTCGTCCTGCCTGTGTGAGGACCGGCAGTGGCGCTGCTGTGAGGATGGGGGCGTGGCCACAGGGAGCTCTGTGAAGGAGCGGCCCCGCTCTGCTTCACGCCGGACTACTTTCTCGCCTCCAATTTATCCAGTTCAAAAGATCCACAAGAGGGAGACAAAGGCATGCTTGCTTACTTACTTGCGCAGTGGAAAATCAAAATGGTAACATCCAGCCAGCTTGCTCCAAATGAGGCCATATCCAGGAACAACAGAGGGCTCCACCCATGTCCATGTGCATGCACAACAGGCCAATCAGGGGCGTACATAGAAATCATTGGGCCCCATAGCAAGAATCTGAATTGGGGCCCCCTAACCCTGCCCACTACCCTGGCCCATCCCACCTCCTGTCCTGGCTCCTCCCCTGCCACACGCACATTTGCAAATAAAAAAATGTATACATGACCTACTGAGGACTCCAGCATAACGCAAACCGGACGGATCCGTTATGCAGCCCATAAACTTCTATTATGACGGAATGCCTCTAAAGGCATTCCGTTATGGATTCCGTCATGGAATTGCTTTATGGTTCGTGGTAACAGAATCCATAGCGCAATTCACCTTTTACCACCAAACAAAGCGTGAACGAATTTCAAAATATGAAATTCGCTCATCTCTAATTATAAACAGACTGGGGGCTGAACAGACTGGTGGTTTTATTTGTGTTTTTGAGGTGACAGGTTCCCTTTAACAGCAAGCAGAATTCATGTGGGGGTGAGGGAAGCACTGTCCTGAGTCCTCTATGAGCCTACAGTGCCCCCCACCCCCACAGGAACTCTGCTTGCTGCTGCCCTCAGAAGGTCCCATACATGAAGTTCTGGAACTGGAACGTTTTATACAGTCTCTTAGCACTAACGTAATTAGAAATGACTGGGCACCACAGAAAATTTTGGAATGGACCCCCCCAGCTGTCCGGCACCTCTGACCGGCAGAGACACTTGACTTCTTCCCTAATACAGTCCAATTATCGTCCAATAGACAAGTCATGGAAATATATGTATATTGTACCGACCAGAAGACATTTATTCTTACCTTTACAAAATATCATACTACAGTATACATATATTTCCATGGCTTGTCAATTGGACGATAATTGGACTGTATTAGGGAAGAAGTCAAGTGTCTCTGCCCATTCAAAAATTTGCTGTGAGGCACATTAAAAAATTTCCTGTGGGGCCCACTGCCCAGTCATATCTAGTTACGCCAGTGCTGAGAGACACTGTTTTAAGTAAATAATTTTTTCCCATTAATAATCCGGGTTAGAAAGATAGTGGCTGGGGCAGTCTTACTGTGTGGATGGGCTGGCAGTGGCACAGGTCCGGACTGGCTTTGGGATGACGGCACTGGCGAGGCGGGCGGGAAGCACAACTCACTCTAAACTTCTTCCACGCTGGGTGCGCGTCTGCTGCCTGCCAGCAATACAGTGACTGTGCCAATCAGCAGCAGACGCACGAGCCAAGGGAGCGCGGCTGGGTCCTAGGCAGGGCTTTTTTTTCTCAGAGAAAAGGTGGTGGAACTCACCCCCCTGGCCACGCCCCTCCCCACCCCTAGGACCGCCCCCTAAAACAGCCCCTTTAGAGAACGGGGATGCTACATTTTGGCGCCCCCCCATCACACGCGTGGCTCACCTGGCTCTGGTCTCGTCTGCAGCAGCTGGCTTCTCCTCTGTGTGGTCCTGGTATCTTCACTCTGCTTTGCTGGTGTGGGGACCATATTTATCGCCCTATAAGACGCACCTAGGTTTTAGACAATGATAATAAGAAAAAATATTTTTCGTTACACTTAGGTCAGACCAGCAATCAGACCCCTAATGCCTCAGATCAGCCCCTCATGTCACATTTCTCCCCCTCATGTCACATTTCTCCCCCTCCATGTCACATTTCTCTCCCTCCATGTCACATTTGTCCCCCCCCCATTTCACATTTCTTCGCCGCACCCCCATGGCACCCTATTCACGTGTCGGTTGACCGGAGTGTCAGATTCATTGCGGATATCATTAAGATGTTCACCGACACGGCGGCGAAATTCACGTGTGGTCTTTCCGACATATTGAATCCCACAAACACATGTCAGAAGATACACCAGTCCCACGGTCTTACAATTAATGAATGACCATATGGTATAAGTCTTGACAGTGCTAATAAAGGTAGAGCCCGTCTGGATGGAGTCACAGGCAATGCATTTCCCACACCGAAAAGTTCCTTTCAATGGATTGCGTTGCCAAGTCTGTGTCTGGGGACTCTCAAAGAGGCTATGACAAAGCCTATATTTAAGATGACGTCCCCGACGGTATGTGACTGTGGGTGTAGGGTTCACTAGATGACCAACATCGGGGTCCAAGGTTAATATTTCCCAATGTCGCTTGAGAATATCACTTATGGAGAAGTTTGCTGCATCATAAGTGGCAATCAGTCTCACTTGGTCACTGTTTGCCACTCTCTCACGAGGGTTGAGTAGGGTTTCCCGAATACAAGAAGTCGCATGTTGGTGAGCTTCAGGTATTATTTTTAAGGGATACCCCCTGCTCTTGAACTTTTCAGTGAAATCTTTGGACTTCGCTTGGAAGTCATCCCACGAGGAACAATTCCTTCTCACTCGTAGGAACTGTCCCTTCGGAATGCCTCTTTTAAGCGGATAAGGGTGGCACCTGGACCAATGTAGTAAAGAATTGGTCGCAGTTTCCTTACGGTACAGACTGGTATGGATGCATCCCTCATTATCCTTATGGATATCCAGATCCAAGAAGGTAATTTCTTTATGTTCAATTTCAGATGTAAAGAACAGACCATAATGGTTTACATTGAGGGATGCAACAAAGTATTTGAATTCATCAGCCGTGCCCTCCCAGAGGATCAGCACGTCGTCGATATACCGTAACCAGAGGGTGATATTATATGCCCACATGCTCATCTAGTCTCCAAACACACCAGCCCAGTACAAGTTGGCATAGGTTGGCGCGCATGGACTCCCCATTGCCACGCCCCTTAGCTGGTGGTAGACACGTCTGTCAAAGAGGAAGACGTGCTGGAGCATGAAATCAAGCATGAATAACCACAAAGTTGTTATGCAGCTCCAACTCCTTGCCCCTTTCTTTCAGAAAATACTGAATGGCGGCGATCCCTTCCATGTGAGGTATAGAACTATACAACGCCTCCACGTCAAGGCTAGCTAGAAGGGTGTTATTGCTGACGTGGAGGCCATAAAGTTTAACAACCTCCATGGAATCGCGCGTATATGATTGCATTGCCATCACAAAGGCGCGCAGGATGGTGTCGACGTATGTGCTGATCCTCTGGGTAAGGCTACTGTTTCCCGAAACAATGGGTCTTCCCTTTAGGGGTTACACCCTTTATGTATTTTGGGCAAGCTATAAAAGCATGCCATCTGGGGTTGTTTGGGCATCAGCGTATCATATTCCTGCTTGCTGATTAGCCTTTGTCCCAAAGCGGCTTCCAAAATACCCCTCAATTCCTCCATATATTGAGGAAGGGGATTGGAAGGTAACACTCTGTAACATTCCTTGTTGTCAGGAATAGACCGGCACATTTTGAAATATTGCTGATGGTCAAGTATGACGATGTTGCCCCCTTTATCGGCCTGCTTGATAACGATGGAATCATTCGATTCCAATGATAGCAGGCCTGCTAATTCATCACTCCTCAGATTGCTTTCAGTAACTGCCTGACCTTCTAGCTGCATTAGCTCATCACTGACCAGCTTCAGGAAGACATCCATAGGAGTGATGTCATTAATAGGGGGTTTAATCGTGACCGATTTCTCATCAAGGTGAAGGGCCCTTCATCCGGAACTCTCTCCGATTCGTCCAAAAGACCCATTAGATCTTTAACACATTCAAGGTCTGCTGGATTAAGGTCCATTGCCTCGCATTGACGTCTATTTCTCAAGGCGAAGAACTTCTTCCATTTCAGGTTTCTCACAAAGAGAATTTGATCCTTAATCCAGGAGAACAGATCAAATGAGTGTTGGTGGGACTTCCTCTTTAAACAGAGCACGGGCGGCCGCGGCCCCATGGCTAAACCAGCACCGACAGGCTGAGTCCACGTCAGTGGAACAGCAGACTAGCAGTGACTACTAAACTAGGGTGATGCTCTAATATTTTGCCAGCTTAAACCGGGCTACTGATGAGTCGAGAAACGCGTCGAGCCGCAGCTGCCGACACTGGGCACACTAATCTAACTAGCTGCTAACCTAAACGGCTTGCATTCAGAGCGCACATGGAATTTGGTGTGCCGCCACATACCTGTAGGGGCACAACCAAGAGTCTGTAGCCCTGTGGTTGAATTATTAATTTACTGGCTGTAAGATTCCCGAATAGAGGGGACGCCAGATACACGCATGTTTTTCTGCCGCAGGTCTCCAGCTGATGCGCACATTAGCATATGGCTCCATGCCGATGCTAACTTGGGGCACTTTCTCATGCACCCTTAGGCGCTTTCAGTCCATCTAGGTGTGTCTCCTATCTGGCTAACAGATCCTCTATTTTATAGTGGACGCCAGTGGGACACTCAACATTCACGGTCACAGTTAACCTAAGTGCATGGTGAGGGGACTCAGTGTTAAGTGGCACACTCCTGTGTCGGATCTGGCTGTAAGATCACCCATCTAATGAGGGATGCCAGACCTATTACATAGTGGTTGCCACTGACAATTCTGAGTCACTCTAGTTGTGTGGATATTTCTCCCCCCTTGGTTCCTCAATAGGGGAGAATATACCAGCCTACACAACGCAGGGTGCATATCTTTCACATAAACCTGTGCTTCTCTTACACACTACATAGGGCAATTTGCCCCAGAGAGCCAGGTGGTGTTCTCATTTAATGAGTCTTTGAATGCCTCATGACTTATGAGTTTAAGGTCCTCTGTGTGCGTCAGCAGAATTACTCATAACTGAGATAAGTACACATGGATACTATATCACTCTCCAAACATTTTAATTGACTCCTCATAAAATAACCTGTATTATACCGCATAAAATAGGACTAATAATTATCTCTAAAAAGGGTATTAAAACATTGACTAAAATATTTTATAAAAAGGAAACCTTTTATGTCCGGGAAGTCCTTACCACCTTTACTTTTGGGAAAAGTTACCAATTCCCGTCTGAGTTTCTCCATCCTAGATCCCCATAAAAAGTTAAAACATACATTGTTAATTTTTTTTAAAAGGCGCTCAGAGGGAGGAAAAACCATACTTAAATATAATAAAATTGGTAAAATTATCATTTTTATCATTAAAATCTTCCCTTCCATCGTTAAACCTCTCAGACTCCACATACTTATCTTTTTATTTATTTTTTTCTGTCAACGTGTCCCAACTCTTAAGACCATCATTTGACTCACTGAAGGTGACTCCTAAAATCTGCACTGATTCAGACTCGGGAACAGGAATGTCCGTTAAAACCATACCTCCAACATTTAAGACTACCTTTATTAAAATTGATCTTAAACGCAGAGGAGGAGCAGAAATACTCTATCTTTTTGGAGGTTTTTTGGATAAACAGGGTGTCCCTACCGATCACCGCCACATCGTCCATGTACCCCACTACTTTAGCCTCTAGTCCCCCCGCCTGCCAGGGGGACTCCATGTATTTGTTTATCCTTCCTGATTGCACACAGTAGAGGCTTGATAGCGCATATAAAAAGTAGTGGGGACAAGGGACAACCCTGTTTTACCCCAGATCTTAAAAGGACATCCTGAGGACATTAAATAAGGACATTAATTAAAGTCTTACTAGTGCAGCCATCATAAAAAGCTTTAAGAGATTGTAAAAAACCTTCCGGTATACCCATCTTCTTAAAAAGATAAAAATGAGAAACTTTTTCAAAGTCCAAGGATAAAATTGCTACTTTACCATTTCTGTCTTTAATGTCATTAATTATATCTTTTAAAAGGTTTAAGTTGTCCTAGATGCTTCTCCCGGGTATCCCACAGACCTGGTTATGGTGGATTATTTTATTTATTATCTTTTTCATTCTGTTGGCACATATTTTTGCCATTATTTTGTAATCACAGTTTAAAAGAGTAATAGGTCTCCAGTTTCTTCGCCTTTCTTCCAGGATCCCGGGAGAGCTTTGGACTCAAACACCTCTTTAAAAAGATAAAACAAGTCTTCTTTTAAAACACCATAACAAGTAACATAAAATTCTATGGGTATACCGTCTGGCCCAGGTACTTTTTCTTTCTTAAAACGCTTAATTGTCTCTAAAATTTCTTTTTCTGTGATATTTTATATTAAAAAAAATTTGAGATTTACCATCTAAAACATTATCAATCACCTTCAGTGAGCTTTTAATAAAATATTTGTCTACTTTTTTCTCATTAAAAAGTTCTGAATAAAATCCATGCACTTTATTTAAAATACCTTCAATGTCTTTCTCCTTCAAGCTCCTCGATCTGGGTACGTTTGTCTTGTATTTTCTTAAAAAAATACCTAGAGCAGGTTTAGTGTTCTTCTAAATGTTTTATCCTTGAGCAAAAAATAATTTCCTTACCTTTTTGCTCTAGGCTTTGTGCAATTTCTTTTTTGCTGTCTTGAATCTCCTTACTGACATCTATACCCGGATCTCGGAGCCTGTACTGCGTCTGCAGACGGGTATTTAATTTTTCAAAAAAGTCTTTTTTCATTTGTGCTTTTTCTTTTCCTACTTTTATAAAAAAAAAGGTTTTAATTTTGACTTTCATATTTTCCCACCACTTTGTTATTGGTATTTGAGAATTTGTTACCCGTCTGCAGCGTTTATAGAAGGAGATAAAACCTTCGGGTCTTTTAACAGGGAGACATTCAGTTTCCAGCTCGTTTTCTTTTTACTCTTGCCACCATACTGTATCTTAAAAAATAAAAGCTTATGATCGGACAAAATATTGGTTAAAAGCTTGCAACTAAAAGGCAATATTTGATAAGAACAGAGGATAAAATCGATTCTAGATTCGCAATTAATATTACTAGAGATGAGCGAACACCGGGAAGTTCGGCCGAACTTTTCGAAAATGTTCGGGTTCGGAATCCGAACTCGACCCGAACTTTATCCCGAACCCCATTGAAGTCAATGGGGACCCGAACTTTTAGGCACTAAAAAGGCTGTAAAATAGTCCAGGAACGGGCTAGAGGGCTGCCAAAGGCAGCAAAATGTAGGTAAATCCCCTGTGGGTAAATCCCAAATGTGGATAGGGAAATGAATTAAAATAAAATAAATTAAATTTTTTTTTTTTTTTTTTTCAAAATGTTTATTGTAAAACAAAAGTAAACATGACAGAGAGACATATTGTGTGTTTAAATTACGGGTACGCAGACCCAAGTCCCATAAAGTACCGGCAGCGTTTCCAGAGTACAAATCTTGAAAATAAATTAAATTTAATATCAATTGGAGAGAGGTCCCACTGCAAGGAATCATGCGTCATATCACCCACCTATGGAGAAGGCCACTTTCAGTTATTTCGGCCCAGCACCCAGACCGAGGAGAGAGGTCCCACAGCAAGGAATCATGTGTCATATCACCCACCACCGGAGAAGGCCACTTTGTTATTTCGGCCCCACCACCCAGACAGAGGAGAGGTTCATTCTACTTTGGGTTGCACCGCAAGATCATGAAAAAGTAAAAAAAATGAGGATTCAATAAAGAAGTGCCCCGGAGTACAAGAATACATGGTTGAGGGGGAGGCAGTTATAAATGTCTATTCTGCACAAGGGAGGGACAGGTCCTGTGGGATCCATGCCTGGTTCATTTTTATGAACGTCAGCTTGTCCACGTTGGCTGTGGACAGGCGGCTGCGTTTGTCAGTAATGACGCCCCCTTCCATGCTGAATACACGTTCAGACAAAACGCTGGCCACCGGGCAGGCCAGCACCTCCAAGGCATAAAAGTAACTCTGGCCACGTGGACAATTTGGAGACCCAGAAGTTGAATGGGGCCGAACCATCAGTCAGTACGTGGAGGGGTGTGCAGACGTACTGTTCAACCATGTTAGTGAAATGCTGCCTCCTGCGAACCCGTATCAGGTGGTGGTGCAGTTAGCTGTGGCGTGGAGACAAAACTTTTCCACATTTCTGCCATGCTAACCCTGCCCTCAGAGGAGCTGGCCGTGACACAGCTGCGTTGGCGACCTCTTGCTCCTCCTCTGCCTTCGCCTTGTGCTTCCACCTGTTCCCCTGTGACATTTGGGAATGCTCTCAGGAGCGCATCTACCAGCGTGCGCTTGTACTCGCGCATCTTCCTATCATGCTCCAGTGCAGGAAGTAAGGTGGGCACATTGTCTTTGTACCGGGGATCCAGCAGGGTGGCAACCCAGTAGTCCGCACACGTTAAAATGTGGGCAACTCTGCTGTCGTTGCGCAGGCACTGCAGCATGTAGTCGCTCATGTGTGCCAGGCTCCCCAGAGGTAAGAAAAAGCTGTCCTCTGTGGGAGGCGTATCGTCATCATCCTCCGTATCCCCCCAGCCATGCACCAGTGATGGGCCTGAGCTGTGTCGGGTGCCACCCCGCTGTGAACCTGCTTCATCCTTATCCTCATCCTCCTCCATCTCATCCTCCTCGTCCTCCAGTAGTGGGCCCTGGCTGGCCACATTTGTACCTGGCCTCTGCTGTTGCAAAAAATCTCCCTCTGAGCCACTTCTAACAGACTGGCCTGAAAGTGCTAAAAATGACCCCTCATCCTCCTCCTCCTGGGCCACCTCCTCTTCCATCATTGCCCTAAGCATTTTCTCAAGGAGACATAGAAGTGGTATTGTAATGCTGATAACTGTGTCATCGCCACTGGCCATGTTGGTGGAGTACTTGAAACAGCGCACACAGGTCTCGCATGGAGGCCCAATCATTGGTGGTGAAGTGGTGTTCTGCAGTGCGACTGACCCGTGCGTGCTGCAGCTGAAACTCCACTATGGCCTGCTGCTGCTCGCACAGTCTCTCCAGCATGTGCAAGGTGGAGTTCCACCTGGTGGGCACGTCGCATATGAGGCGGTGAGCGGGAGGGCCGAAGTCCGCTGTAGCGCAGACAGGCGAGCAGCGGCAGGATGTGAACGCCGGAAGCGTGCACAGACGGCCCTCACTTTATGCAGCAGCTTTGACATGTCTGGGTAGTTGTGAATGAACTTCTGCACCACCAAATTCAGCACATGCGTCAGGCAAGGGATGTGCGTCAAACCGGCTAGTCCCAGAGCTGCGATGAGATTTCGCCCATTATCGCACACCACCAGGCCGGGCTTGAGGCCCACCGGCAGAAACCACTCGTTGGTCTGTTGTTCAATACCCCGCCACAACTCCTGCGCGGTGTGGGGCCTGTCCCCCAAACATATGAGTTTCAGAATGGCCTGCTGACGTTTACCCCGGGCTGTGCTGAAGTTGGTGGTGAAGGTGTGTGGCTGACTGGATGAGCTGGTGGAAGCAGAAGAGGAGGAAGCCGAGTAGGAGGAGGAGGCTACAGGAGGCAAAGAATGATGCCCTGCAATCCTTGGCGGCGGAAGGATGTGTGCCAAGGAACTCTCCGCCTGCGGCCCAGCCGCCACTACATTTACCCAGTGTGCAGTTAGGGAGATATAGTGTCCCTGGCCGTGCTTACTGGTCCACGTATCTGTGGTTAGGTGGACCTTGCCACAGATGGCGTTGCGCAGTGCACACTTGATTTTATCGGATACTTGGTTGTGCAGGGAAGGCACGGCTGTCTTTGAGAAGTAGTGGAGGCTGGGAACAACATACTGTGGGACTGCCATGGACATCAGCTGTTTGAAGTTGTCTGTGTCCACCAGCCTGAATGACAGCATTTCAAAGGCCAGTAGTTTAGAAATACTGGCATTCAGGCCCAGGGCTCGAGGGTGGCTAGGTGGGAATATACGCTTTCTCTCCATGGAGATGCTTGGTGATGCAAGGTGGTGTTGTTGGTGGCACATCCTCTGTTTGGTGGGCGGCAGGTGCGAACATTCCTCCCGAGGCAGAGGAAGAGGCTGAGGCAGCAGCAGAAGAGGGAGCAGGGAGAGCCAGAGTGAGTTCCTTGCCTTTAAGGTGTTTACTCCACTGCAGTTCATGCTTTGCATGTAGATGCCTGGTCATGCAGGTTGTGCTAAGGTTCAGAACGTTAATGCCTCGCTTCAGGCTCTGATGGCACAGCGTGCAAACCACTCGGGTCTTGTCGTCAGCACATTGTTTAAAGAAGTGCCATGCCTGGGAACTCCTTGAAGCTGCCTTTGGGTTGCTCGGTCCCTGGTGGCGGTGGCCAGTAGCAGACGAACTCTCTTGGAGGCGGCTGTTCTGCTTTTGCCCCCTGCTCTCTCTTTTGCTGCGCTGTTGGCTCGGTCTCACCACTGCCTCTTCCTCTGAACTATGAAAGTCAGTGGCACGACCTTCATTTCATGTGGGGTCTAGGACCTCATCATCCCCTGCATCGTCTTCCACACAGTCTTCCTCCCTGACCTCCTGTTCGGTCTGCACACTGCAGAAAGACGCCGCAGTTGGCACCTGTGCTTCGTCATCATCAGAGACGTGCGGACTCCGATGAGGTGGTATTCCCATGTCCTCATCATCAGGAAACATCAGTGGTTGTGCATCAGAGCATTCTATGTCTTCCACCACTAGGGAAGGGCTAGGTGGATTCCCTTGGGAAACCCTGCCAGCAGAGTCTTCAAACAGCATAAGAGACTGCTGCATAACTTGAGGCTCAGACAGTTTCCCTGATATGCATGGGGGTGATGGGACAGACTGATGGGCTTGGTTTTCAGGTGCCACCTGTGCACTTTCTACAGAAGACTGGGTGGGAGATAATGTTGTGAACATGCTGGATCCACTGTCGGCCACCCAATTGACTAGCGCCTGTACCTGCTCAGGCCTTACCATCCTTAGAACGGCATTGGGCCCCACCAAATATCGCTGTAAATTCCGGCAGGTACTGGAACCTGAGGTAGTTGGTTCACTAGGACGTGTGGCTGTGGCAGAATTGCCATGTCCTCTCCCAGCACAAGAGGGTACACTAACACCACCACGACCGCATCCGCGTCCCTTACTAGATGTTTTCCTCATTGTTACCGTTCACCAAGCACCACAATAAGAAAAAAAATATTTGGCCCAATGTATTGATTTCAAATTCAGGCCTTTTTTTTACAGGCACCTAACACTATCTGGCTATTTATTTATGTAGCATATTACACTAATCCAGGCACAGCAGTAACCACTGATTTAGGGGAATATCTCTTTTAGGGCTAGTATTTAGGCCCTGGATGAAAGGTATCCTTTTATGGACAGATTTACAATTGGCCTGCAACAGCTGGGACACCCGATTCAGGGTATTGCTATTTTGGCAATTGAATTTCACCCCAGAACAAAATATATGTTTTGGCGGACACTATTCTACTTTGCCAGCCACAGCTGAAACCCCTGATTTATGGTATTGCTATTTTGGCAATTGAATTTCACCCCAGAACAAAATATATAATTTGCAGGACACTATGAAACTTTGCCAGCCACGGCTGAAACCACTGATTTATCGTATTGCTATTTTGGCAATTGAATTTCACCCCCAGAACAAAATATGTTTTTGCGGACACGATGAATCTTGGCCTGCAACAGCTGGGACTCCAGATTCAGGGTATTGCTATTTTGGCAATTGAATTTCACCCCAGAACAAAATATATGTTTTGGCGGACACTATTATACTTTGCCAGCCACAGCTGAAACCACTGATTTATGGTATTGCTATTTTGGCAATTGAATTTCACCACATAAAATCTATCCTTTGCCAGACAGCAGACAGTATTATACTTGGCTAGCCAAAGCTGGAACACCAGATTTAGGGGATTGGTATTTGGGCAATTGTATTTAACCCCTTAATAAAATATAGAAATTGCTATCCTGAGTTTTTAGGGGTGACAATTAGCACAGCCAAGCCCCTGATGTAGGATATAGCAAAAAAAAAAAAAAACTAGTATTAATGGATTGATGGACTTGGTGGCAGCTTGTTCTGGTGCACCACAAGTCACAAAATGGCCGCTGATCAACCCAGAAAATAAGTGACAGAAAAACGCTCTGTGCAGCCTAAAAACCAGTAAGCAAGTAACTAGCAGATCCGTTCATTAGGTGCTGTTGCTGACTTTTCCCTGCCTAATCTCGCCCTCACAGAAGCTGCGTCCTCTCGCTACACTAATCAGAGCAGTATGACGTGCGGCGCTACGTGACTCCAGCTTAAATAGAGGCTGGGTCACATGCTGCACTTGGCCAATCGCAGCCATGCCATTAGTAGGCATGGCTGTGATGGGCTCTTAGGGCAAGAAGTAAAACGCTAGCTGATTGGCTGCTGTGCAGCCCTTCAGAAAGCGGGAAGTAATCGCCGAACAACGAACCCGAATTTTTATGAAAATGTGCTATGAACTATGCTCGAACTGTTCGCTCAACACTAAATATTACTCCAGGTAGCGCTGGCCTCTTCCGGTAAATCTCTATTACATTTTTTAAAAACATCGGTAAGCTTAAAATCCAGAATTATATTTTTTAACATGGAGGAGGTTTTGTCTATATTCCTACTCACCGCGTTTGAGATCTGGCGCTCCCCTCGTAAAATACTATTAAAATCCCCTGCTAAAATTAATGGTTCAGAGTCGTTAATAAAAAGTGATAAAATATCCAACATTTCCGCTCTTTCTTTTTTGTCTGTAGAACCATAGAATTTTATTGGTAAAAGCTTTTATTAATGGTATTAGATGGCAATTTTTAAATTTTTACCTGGTAAAATCTCGTCTACTTTATCAATTAAAACATTTCCCTTAAAAAGAATGAAAATAGAAAAACCGTTGTATAGCAGCACTCCACAGTTTCACACGGGTGCAAATCCTTAATCGTCCTGGATCAGAACCAGTCAATAGATATAAAGGAAGTAGGCAGCACTCCAGAAAATCAAGTGGATCCTTTTATTTCACCTCCGCAACGTTTCAGCTGCTCAATGACAAAGGCTGCATTGAGCAGCTGAAACGTTGCGGAGGTGAAATAAAAGGATCCACTTGATTTTCTGGAGTGCTGCCTACTTCCTTTATACCTTAAAAAGAATGGCTATACCTGCTGTCTTTGATTCGTTAGAACCAGACCACAATGACAGCCCTAGTTTCCAGTCTTTTTCATATTTCCTGTAATTTGCCTGTGTGGTATGCAACATTCTTGTAGAAAAAAAACACTTGCAGTAAAAACAGATAAATAATTAAAAAACGCCACCCTTCTGGTTCTAGAATGTATGCTTCTAACGTTAAAAGACATGCCTGTTAAGGAAGCCATTAATAGGAGTAAAAAGAGAAGGATTTTGTCCTCTTACCCGAGCACAGCTTTAGACACCTTCAGCAGATATATAAACCATCAAAAAATGTGGTGTTAAAAAAGCAGGATGCGCTCATACCCATATGCAGTTGTGCATTTCTATAGGGGAGCACATCCTGCACTTGTAGTCCGTTGCTAATGGCAATCACCAGCAAAAAATGCATACAATGGATGATGCCAGCAATGGACTACAAGTACCACAATGGACATCCTACATAAGATGAAATTTATGTGGATGTGGCAAGTATTCAGAACAAACACAGAACCAGAGATAGGTGCACACTGCCGTCACACTAAACCCTCACACTGATGTTAAAATTGAGAGGTTAGTTCGACATATCCTACCTTCAGCAGAGCCAGGACTCTCGCTTCCGCTTAATTTCATATCTTTGAGGTAGTCCACATCTCTTGGCAACTCGGGACTGACTGGAGAGAAACTAACTTCGTCCGGCAGACCCCCCCCATTTCAGCCATGTATCTGTCCAATGCGGCATCGAGTACGGAAAGCTCTGGGTGGGTGTCGGAGCCGTTTCATCCTTCCCTTCCCAGGGCAATGGTTTCATCCAGAGATGATTCTGGGACTATGGTTTGCTCTGCTAGCTCCCTCTCCTCTCCCGAGCGAGAAGGTGTGTTTTTCTGCGGGTCCGGAAGGTGAGCCCCCGATCCCCCGATCCCCCGGTAGGCTCCCCATCCGGGTCCTTCCCTACTATGCCAGCATAGGTTTTTTTCTTTTTGCTTTTGGACTCTATGGCTCCACCCAGGTACTCCGATACACTCAATGGCAGCTCAGGAACCGAGTGCAGGCCAGGCGGATCAGCATCATTCGGTTGACCACTATTCCCCATTTCTGGGGGGGGGGCTTGTCCGTCCGCTGATCACTGGACTTCCGCTTCCTCGTTGCACCTGTTTGGGGGGGTCTGTTTGTATCCATGTCATCTCCACTTTGTTCCTCTCCACTTTGTTCCTCTCCCTGGGACTCCATCTCAGATTCTGTCACCGCTTCCTCCTCTGGTTGCTTCCGGTGTCCTGGCTGTGCTCCGGGTCTCGCACCTGAACCGTCATAGGACTTGTAAGGACAATTTCGTATGAGGTGACCAAATTGATGGCAAGCATGACACTTTTTCCCTGCTGGGCAATTTCTCGCTTCGTGTTCCTGACTACCACAATTTTTGCACCTGTCTCCACAATTTACTGCATTATGTCCATATTTGTTACACCTCCTACAGTATGATGGCATGTTATCAAAAAATATCTCCTACTGCATCACCTAATTTAAAACGAGCTGGCGGTAATTTTATGCCTCCTGGTGAGTTGGGAACACGTTGACAGATAACCTTAAAAACCCATTTAGAGGTCCATATCCCAGTACTATTTTTAACTTTAGCAACAGATATAATCCTAAAATGTCCCAGTAAAAATTTTATAATATTTTCGTCAATAAAAGGGTTGTACATTTTTACTACCACGGTCTTAGCTTGGTTAACGTCATGTGGAATAAATTTTAACCCTTTCACTCTAGAATCATTCAAAATTTTGGGAATCTTAGCTACAAAGTCTTTGAATACACCTTCTTGGAAAAAAGAAACGTCATATACTCTGCGTCTGGGGTAATCTTGGATCGCTAATATTTCACGTTTTTGAATTTCAAAGACTTTACATAGGACTTCATTAATCAAATATTCCAAATTATATTTATCTTTCTTTTCATTCGGCACCAAAAGTCTCACTGTATTTTTAATTCTTGCGTATTCAGGGAATAGGACCTCTTCCTCTCTTGGTATATTTTCTCTCAGTTCATCTGTTCCGCCTCTGGTTTTTCCTCCACTGGTTCCTTCTCCTTACTCTCTGGATCTTCTATTCCGGGAATTTCCTCCTCCGGTAGATGGTCTTTCTCCTCCTGGATCGTCTGCCATGGTGGTATTTGGCGTTTTAAGTCTCTATGGATCGCAAAAAACAAATGCTCCTCCAGCAGTCCTGAGACCACTGGAGGTAACGGGGATCGCAACTCGACACTCCCAGGGCTAAGCCTCTCTCCCAATAGCAGCGTGGGGGGGGGGTGAAGTCCAGGCAATAAAACTGAACGATCCCCCCAGGCCGAGACAGGGTACCCGAGAGCTACCTTTCAGCTTTAACCAGATGCAGACCACCAGGATACTACACTTGATCTTAGCCAAAAGGCCAAGAAGTGATAACCTGAAAAGGGTTTGCCGCCCAGGCCCGCGGTCGCAACCGCAGAACACTTCTGAAGGTGACAGCCTACAGCACCCATCCACATTCCAGGAGGCTTCTTGCTGGCCAGCGAAATCCAGGGAGAATGTGCGTCCTCCGCCCTGCACTCAACCGTCCTGCACCTCTTCCATTTCGGCAAAAATCTACATAGACCCGCCCATCTGACGCCATGACCACTTTAGGCCACGCCTCTTGTGCACACTTACGTAAGTCCTAGTTGTTGTGCCGAAGGGGAAGGGAGAGTGAGTACTCAGTAAGCAGGAGGAAGAGAAAGGGAAGAGAGGGGAGGAGAAAAAAAAAGCATTGTCCATTGTGATGTCAGGGCCCCTTGTGATGTCATCCCGTGACCTGACCCCTGACCTGTCTTGACTTGTCCCGCCTATGACACGTGCAGTGTTCCGTCCATCCATTGTCCACACAAGGTTGGTCCAGCTGCTTGCTGCTGCTGATATATAGACAGTGCTACTTTCTCGCCTCCAATTTAACCAGTTCAAAAGATCCACAAGAGGGAGACAAAGGCATACTTACTTTCTTACTTAAGCAGTGGAAAATCAAAATGGTAACATCCATCCAGCCAGCCAACTTGCTCCAAATGAGTCCGTATCCAGGAACAACAGAGGGCTTGACCCATGTGCACGCACAACAGGCCAATCAATCCCAAGGTGTGTGAAGGTCCAAACACTTCATTCAGCTGATAAGCCAATTAATCCGTCTGTCGTCAGTGTTAATTTCTTGCTTGATTTCGGCTGTGAGGAGAATGACTGGGCGGGTGACTGACAGAACGGACACCTGCTGCTGCATTAGGAGATGGACAGACTAGATGCAGGTGTGTAGGCAGCAAGCAAGCGGCAGCAGCACAGCACTGGACAGCAGGCAGGCAGGCAGGCAGAGGATAAGCTGAAGTGAAGTAGACTCCGCTTTTTTCACCACTTGCTGAAAGTAGGAAGGATTTTGTCTTTTGATACTGGATTAGAAAGGGGTGCACCGGTCCTGGAGGTACTGCAATACCAGGACAGAGCAAGCTCTTTTTCCATCTCCCTGTTAGAAAAATCCATTTAATATATGGTCCCCAGATAGGGGACGTATCAGATATTAAACTGATAAGAACAGGTATATTTTATTTAAAACAATTTTTACATATAGAAACACACTTATTTTCTTATAAAAGCCGTTTTACAAAGAATAAATAATCCGTATAAAATGATATAATGGACCCCATTCCCTTAAAAACCACTTGTTACACATAAAAGGAACATTCTTCTTGTCCAATAAAATTTATACATTTCATAGTCTTTTTGGTTCTTGAAGTGCACTCCAGACACCCATAAAATACACCGTCCATAGTTAAAACATTTGAGTCCTGTTATCTTTATTAAGGGGAGCATTTTAGTCCATATTATTTGTGCAAAGTAGCAATACCATAAAAGATGAAGAACATCCTCCTCCTCTCTGCATGCTCCCCTTGGACACTCCGCGGTGCTTGTCAGTCCTCTTCGGTGCTGGAATGCCCGGCATGGAAGACACCCATGTACGCAGCTCCAGGCCAGGTCTTTCTGTGAATTAAAAAAGATAATTGATATTGACCTCCTTCCATATTTGTTTACATTTAGTTCTATTAAAATTTCCTATAGGTGCCATTAACCTTTCGTCACTGATCTCTTTTAAAACAGCTTTGTTATTCTTTAAAATATCTACCCTTTTTTGGCTTAAATTAAAACAATTTGTTATCTTCTCTAAAATCTTATAAGAACTTGACAGATTAAAAGAATAAGGAGAATTTAAAACTGTTTTGAACCATCCATTCTTCCTCATAAAATAACCTGTGTTATAACGAATAAAATTAGACCGATAATTATCTTTAAAAAGGGCATTAAGACAAGAGCTAAAATACTTAATTAAAAGAAACGCTTTAATATCGGGAAAATCTTTACCGCCTTTGGACTTGGGAAGCATTGCCATGTTCCTCTGTAGTTTGTCCATTTTGGAACCCCAAAAGAAATTAAAACAAGCTTTATTAATCTTAAGAACACAGTCCGATGAGGGAAACACCATACTTAAATACAGTAAAATGGGTAAAATTATCATTAAAATTAAAACCTTTCCCTCCATTGTAAGCTTCCTCAAGTTCCACATACATAGTTTTTATTTACCTTCTCTGTCACAGTGTCCCAGTTCTTGAGGCCATCATTTGGCTCACTGAAAGATTCCTAAAATCTTTACAGACTCAGACTCGGGAACGCCTGTCATTTAAAACCATGTCTCCAACATTTAAAACGTTGCTCTTATTAAAATTAAAACCAGAGGCGCTACAAAAATGTTCTACTTGTTCAGATGCTTTTTGGACTGAGATGGTGTCCCTGCAGATAATTGCAATGTCATCCATGTACCCCACTACTTTAGCCTCTAGACCCCCCCCCCCTGCCTGGCAGGGGGACTCCACGTATTTGTTTGTTTTTCCGCAGCATGATTAAAAGAGGCTCAAGGGCACAGATAAAAAGTAGTGGGGACAGGGGACACCCCTGCTTCACTCCTGATTTTAAAATGACATCCTGAGTCTTAAAACCATTTATTAAAATCTTGCTAGTACAATGGTCATAAAACGCTTTTAAAGACTGTAAAAACCCTTCCGGTATACCCATTTTCTTTAAAACTTGAAAAAGATAAAAATGTGACACTCGGTCAAAGGCTTTCTCAAAGTCTAAAGATAAAATGACAGCCTTCACTTTTCTTTCATTTATATCATTAATAACGTCTTTTAAAAGGTTTAGGTTGTCCCAAATACATCTCCCGGGTACTCCACAGACTTGGTTCTGGTGGATAATTTTGCTTATTATTTTCTTTAATCTATTAGCACACAGTTTTGCCATTACCTTATAATCACAGCATAAAAGGGTGATAGGTCTCCAGTTCTTTATGTCCGTTTTATCGCCCTTTTTGTACAATAGAGACACTTCACCCTTTTTCCAGGAGCCCGGGAGAGACTTGGACCTAAAAGCTTCTTTAAAAAGATAAAACAGGTCTTTTAAAATGCCATAAAAGGTAACATAAAACTCAATAGGTATACCGTCAGGGCCAGGAACTTTCTCTTTCTTAAAACTTTTGATGGTTTCTAAAACTTCCTGTTCGGTAATGTCCTGTAATAAAAAAAATTGTGATTCACAGTCTAAAATGTTATCAATCCCTTTCAGTGAGTCTTTTAAAAAGGATTTTTCTATTTTCTTTTCATTAAACAGCTCAGAATAAAAATCGTGTGCTATTTTTAGAATTCCCTCTATATCCTTTTCTCCCCCAAGCTCCTCGATCTGGGTACGTTTTTCTTGTACTTTTTTAAAGAAGTACCTGGAGCAGGTTTCGTTCTCCTCTAGATGTTTAACTTTAGAACAGAATGTTATCTCTTTCCCTTTCTGCTCCAGGTACTGCGATATTTCTTTCTTACTTTCGTTGATCTCTTTTTCTACATTAATACCCAGCTCTCGGAGCTTGTATTGTGTCTGCAGATGGGTATTCAGTTTTTCATAACGTTCTCTTTTTTTCTTGGGCTTTACTTTTCCCCTTATTAATAAAAAAGGTTTTAATTTTAATTTTCATCATTTCCCACCACTTGGTAATAGATATCTTGGGATTTCTAACCCGTCTGCAGTGCTTATAAAACACAATAAAATCGTAGGATCTTTTAAAAAGGAGACATTTAGTTTCCATGTTCTTTTCTTTCTATACTTGCCACCATACTGCACCTTAAAAGATAATAACCTGTGATCTGAAAATATATTAGATAAAAGCTCACAATAAAATGGCAGTGTTTGATAAGAGCAGAAGATAAAATCTATTCTTGACTTAGTTTGCATTACTCCAGGTGACGCCGGCCTCTTCTGGTAAAATATTACATTTCTTAAAAACGTCAGTAAGTTTAAAATCTAAAATAATATTCTTAGAGAGGAGGATTTGTCATAATTCCTACTTACTGCGTTTGAGAACCGGCGTTCACCTCTTAAAATACAATTAAAATCTCCTGCTAAAATACAAGGTTCAGAGTCACTTATAAAATAAGGTAAAATTTCTAGCATTTCTATTTTCTTTTTCTCTGTAAAACCATAAAAATTTAAAAACTGCCATCTAACACCGTCAATAAAAGCTTTTACTAATAAAATTCTCCACGGTAAAATTTCACTAACATGGTCTAATTAAAACATTCCCTTTGAATAAAATAGCCACACCCCCTGACTTGCCTTCATTTGACCCGGACCAGACTGACGGCCCTAGTTTCCAATCTTCCTTATATTTTTTGTAACTTTGTCTATGGGGGATGCAGCATTCTTGTAAAAAAAACACTGTAGCGGTAAAAACGGATAAATAATTAAAAAGAGCATATCGCCTTGTCTTTGAATGTACACTCCTAGTGTTCAGGGAAATTCCTTCTAAAACAGCCATGTTAAAAGATTGAAAGGGGAGTTTTTCTTCTTACCTGGGCACAACTTTGGACAGAATCGGCTTAACCAGAGGAATCACTTCCGCTCTCACCACCAGCAACCCCAGATGTCACCGTCTGCATTGATCCCGTAGGAGAGGAGCTGCTGTCACTCAGCTGACCCCCTTCCTGCTGCAGCCCACCCCAAATCGAATCTACCGGCAGCACATTAGGTGTCGGAGCCGCAGCGTCATACCCCTCCCTTTCCGGGGCAGGGGACTCATCCAGGATTGTCTCTGGGATTGTATACTCGTTTGTGGTTTGCTCTTCCTCATCGCCCGGCTGGGGAAGAGAAGTCTGTGGGACACCCTCAGTGTCAACTTCAGGTCCCCCACCGTCTCCCTCCCCCGAGCCTTCTTTTACCACCTTTTTATCGTCTTTCCGTTTTTTTGACACCACGGCTCCATCTGGATCCTCCGGGGGGCTTATTGGCTGTCCAGGGACAGAGTGCGGGCCAGGCGGATCAGCATCATCCGGTTGGTCCACGTCCCCCGTTTCCGAGGGAAGGTTGTCCGTCCGTTGATCACTGGACTTCTGCTTTTTTTTGCCGTCTTACTCTCTGTTCACCTGGTTCTGGGGGTCTGCTAGTTGTATCCATCTGCTCAGGCTCAGACTCCTCTCCATGCGCTTCAGATTCAGTTTGTTCCGCCCTCTGGGGTTGCGGTTCCGCTCGTTCCTCTGGCCGCGTCTGCTGCCCTGGTTGTGCCATAGAATTGGATTTAAGCGGACAATTACGTGCAAAATGACCAAATCTAGAACAGAACTAGCATTTCTTTCCAGCTGTGCAATTGTTACACTCATGTTCTTTACTACCACATCTCTTACAAGAGCTTGGACAACTAGCATTATCATGACCAAAAAAATTACAAATTCTTAAAATAAGGAGATAAAAATTGCCAAACAGTATTAATATCAGCGAATGGGCAATACATTTTTATGACAATATTTTTAACTTCATCAATTTCATGCTCATAGATTTTTAATCCCTGCAGCTATCATTTAGTTTAGATGGAACTTTTGCAATAAAATCTCTAAAAACACCATTTTGCTCAAAAGTTACATCGTATACTCTACTCCTAGGGTAGTCCTGTATTGCTAAAATCTCTCATTTTTGGATCCCAAAAACACCACACAGGACCTAGTCTATTAAATATAGTAAATTATGTTCATCTTTTTCTTTTCTGTGACATATAACCGAACCGTATTCTTTATTTTCGCATAATATGGGATTTGGTGGTTATCTCCGTCCTCTTTGCTGCCTCTGGCTCCTTCTCCACTCATTCCTTCTCCTCCTTGAGCTCTTCCGTCTGTAGAACTTTTCTTTTGGGGTTGCTCTTTCTTCTTATTCTTTTTCCGAAGCACCTCCACAAAACTGCTTTTCTCTTCAAGGTTTTCTCCTCCGATTCCTTCTCCGCCTCCTTCCTCCATAGGGTCTCCTTCTTCTCCTCCTCCATCTCCTCCTCACCCTCCGGGGTCATCTGCCATGTTATTTGGCGCCTTTTTTGTCTCTGTTGAAAAAAAAATACAAAAGCTCCTCTAGAAGTTCTGAAAACTTCTAGAGGTAACAGGGATCGCAACCCGACGCTCCCGGGGCTAAGCCTCTCTCCCAATAGCAGCAGGGGCGTGAAGTCCAGGCAATAAACCTGAACGATCCCCCCCCCAGGCCGAGAGAGAGGGTACCCAGGAGCTACCTTCTGACCTCAACTAAATGCAGACCACTAGGATACTACACTTGATCTTAGCCAAAAGGCCGAAAAGCGATAACCTGAAAAGGGTTCGCAACCACAGAACAGTTCTGAAGGCGACAGCCTACAGCACCCAGCCACATTCCAGGAGGATTCTTGCTGGGCAGCGAAATCCAGGGAGAATGTGCGTCCTCCGCCCTGCACTCAACCGTCCTGCACCTCTTCCGTTTCGCCAAAAATCTGCATAGACCCGCCCATCTGGCGCCCACGCCCACTTTAGTTCACGCCTCTTGCGCACACTTACATATGTCCTAGTTGTTTTGCCGAAGGAAAAGGGAGAGTGAGTAGTAAGTAAGCAGGAGGAAGAGATAGGGGAGAGAGGAGAAAAAAAAAAAAAGCATTGTCCATTGTGATGTCAGGGCCCATTGTTCAGTGTTCCGTCAGGGCCCCTTGTGATGTCATCCCGTGACCTGACCTCTGACCTGTCTTGACCTTTCCCGCCTATGACACGTGCAGTGTTCCGTCCATCCATTGTCCACACAAGGTTGGTCCAGCTGCTTGCTGCTGCTGATACATAGACAGTCTCTGGACTACTTTCTTGCCTCTAATTAATCCAGTTCAAAAGATCCAAAAGAGGGAGACAAAGGCATACTTACTTGCTTACTTACTTATTTACTACTTACTTACTTACGCAGTGGAAAATCCAAATTGTAACATCCATCCAGCCAGCCAACTTGCTCCAAATGAGTCCTTATCCAGGAACAACAGAGGGCTCCACCCATGTGCACGCACAACAGGCCAATCAATCCCAAGGTGTGGGGAGGTCCAAACACTTCATTCAGCTGATAAACCAATTAATCCGTCCGTCGTCCGTCAGTGTTAATTGGATTTGGTCACACTGGGCGGGTGACTGACAGAACCGACTGCTGCTGCTGCATTAGGAGATGGACAGACTAGATGCAGGTGTGTAAGCAGCAAGCAAGCGGCAGCAGCACAGCACTGGGCAGCAGGCAGACAGACAGACAGAGGATGAGCTGAAGTGAAGCAGACTCTGTGTTTTCCACCACTTGCTGAAAGTAGGAAGGATTCTTGCAATCAATTTCATTCTGTCTTTTAATACTGGATTAGAAAGGGGTGTACCGTTCCTGGAGGTACTGCAATACCAGGTCAATGTGTGGAGTGGACAGAGCAAGCTCTTTTTCCATCTCCCTGTTCGAAAAATCCATTTAATATATGGTCCCCAGATAGGGGACGTATCAGATATTCAACTAAGAACAGATTTTTTATTTTTTTTTTTTTCTTTTCTTCTTTTCCACTCAGATTATTTTTAAGTTTCAAAGTAAAATCATTTTTATATTTCACGTTAGAAATCTTAATCAAATAATCATTGTGGAGATTCTCATCTCAATACTTCTATATTTTTAATGCAGTTATTCCATTTACCTCTGCATAGTGAGGTGGTTCCATTGCTTTTGTTTCCAGAAATCTTCAGCTTTCCTTTCACCCAATTCAATTTTATGTTTCAAAAAAAAAAAAAACATATAAGTAACTCAAGCATAACTTTATACAACTTTGAATTAGTAACTCATGTCTCTTTAAAACTAAAATATTCCGAATTTTCCACAGTGCTAATTTTCCACACGCTATTGCACACCATATTCTCCTAAAATCTTCTTTTTTAATATTCAAACCGAAAAAAACGATATTATAGTCCAATCTTAAAAGTCCACTTATATTTTTCATTAAATTCCCCAGTTTCTTCCTAAACTCTTGTGCGAATTTGCAATTCCAAAAAACATGGATCACAGCTTCATCTTCAATACACATGCTTCGGGGACACACTCCTCTCCTAATCAACCCTCTCCTGTATTGAAAGGCCCTAGTCAATAAGCAACCTTTACTTATGCACCAATTCAGATCTTTTTGCTCATTTGATAAGAAATATACATTTATATTTTCCCATATCTTCTTTACCATGACTTCTGTATAATTCTCCACAGGACTCATAATTATTCTGGCATCTAATATTTTTAACACATTTTTATGTTTTTTTAAATATTTACATTTTCCTCACCTAATCCAAACTCCCTCAAAATTTTTTCAATTACAATATAATATACAGGAGGCACTAATCTATATGGTTTCCTAAGATCTACAGATATCCATTTATACTTTCTAATAAAAAGAACCATATTATATGTTAATAATTGTTTTACATTTGAATCTGGACCTAATAAAGTGCTAATGCAGTATGCTAAATATTTGACATATAGAAACCTTCTAATGTCGGGGAAGTTCTTACCACCTTTCTCTTTTGATTTATATAATTCTTCTCGCTTTACCCTTTCCATTTTAGATTTCCATAAAAAGTTAAAACATAGCTTAATCATTTTCCTCATAATATTAATAGACGGAATAAAAACTGAAGAAACATACAAGATTAGTAATAACACTTGCTTATTAATCAAAATCTTACCCTCAAAAGTTAAAACCCTCAAATTCCAAACACTACACTTTTTACGCACCCTTTCCAACAACTCCTCCCAATTCTTTATATTACCAACCATTCTCGAAAAATAAATGCCTAAAATCTTCATCTCCGAAACACTCATCAACCCCTGCTCAGACTCTAACATCCAATCACCGACACACATAAAATTAGACTTATCATAGTTCACCTTAAAACCAGAAGCCCCACAAAACCAATCTAAGATCCTACACACCCTATTAAAACTCTTTTGATTTTTAATAAACACTGTTACATCGTCCATATAAGCTACGACTTTAACATGACTATTTTTTCCACCTGGGATAAAAATACCATTAATCACCTTGTCTTTACATATTGCACATAACAATGGCTCAATTGTACTAATAAATAGAATCAGTGACAATGGGCACCCTTGTTTTACACCACATTGCATTTTCACATTATCTGATAGAAACCCATTCACAGAGACTTTACTAAAAGAGTTACAGTACAAACATTTAATCTGGTCTATAAAACTTTTTGGGCAGCCCATCTTACCAAGGACCTGAAACAAAAAGTCATGTGACACCCTATCGTAGGCTTTTTCGAAGTCAAGTGAAACAATTGCCATTTTTTGCTTCCTATCCATGCAGTCCCATAAGATATCTCTAATTAAAATCAAAGAATCTACAATTTTCCTCCCAGGAACAGCGCAGGACTGGTCTATCTCAATTACTGAAGCAATTACTTTTTTTAGCCTATTTGCTAATAACTTCGCATATATTTTATAATCCGAGTTTAAAAGAGTAATTGGCCTCCAATTTTTTATCAACTGCTTATCTCCCTTCTTATAAACCAACACTATTACTCCTTCTGACCATGATTTGGGAACTAACCTTCCATCTAAAACCTTCCAAACTATCTTACTAAAATCATCACCTAAAACATCCCAGAAACATTTATAAAATTCAATTGGTAGCCCATCTAGCCCTGGAGTTTTAAAACTTTCAAAACTTTTAATCGTATTAAGAATTTCATCCTTTGTTACAACACTAATTAAGCTATTTTTATCCTCATCCTTTAATTCCCATACATCTTTTAAATTCCCTACCTCTAAAATAACCTTTAAAATAGTAACCGATAGATCTTTCTTCTTATTTATATGGCAATTAAAGTCTCCACCGACAATAATAGGCTCAGTACCTAGGATAAATAATTGTAAAATTTCAAAGAGTTCTATTCTTTTACATTTTTCTGGAAAAGCGTAAACACAAAAGCATTTAATTTTCATATTCCCTTTCTTGCTCATTACCCTCAAAATTCTGCCAGGGATGATTTCTTCAAAGCTTTCTATTTCACAGTCCTTCCCACAAAGGAAACCTATACCATCATTTTTATTTTCATTGCCTCCTGAAAAAACACTACTCCCCTTCCAATCTTTCTTTAAATACTGATAATCAACCATTTTCTTTATATTCCATTCTTGTAAAAATATAAAGTCTGCATTTTCATTTTCTAGATATTCAAATAAAGCAATACGTTTATAGTTCTTGTTTATCCCCTGAACATTTAGGGACACACATTTAATCATCCGATATCACTAACGGTAGGGCACACTCCCCCACCCTCATCGGATTCTTTCCCTTTACTTGAAGTTGGTGACAAAGATCCAATTATCTTTTCTACAATCCTCTTTTTCCCAGCTGCTTTTGAACTATCATCCTCGGAGCAGCTTTCTTTTTCAAACGTACTTCTCTTCAGGCTTCTTCCTTCCATTTGCTCCTGACCACATGGTAGGCTACTACCTACACTATCACTTGGAGATTTATTCCTGCTGCACGACTACTTTGACCTAGCTCCAGAATTTGCTCCAACACATCCTTCATATCTGGATCTTTTTGAGACACAACTACCTTTTCCCCTTTTTCTCCATTTTCCCTCATCTTTTCTCTTTTGACATTAAATGGTTCTTCCATCTCTTCTGAGTATTCTCCTCAACCTCTTTCCCTTCCTCATTCCTCTCAATCAAATTTTCTACTATACTCCCAGAATTTACTCCTTCATCTGTTCTTCCTACCACTTCCACATCAGTTCCATTTTGGGGGCAGTCTTCCCCTCTCTCATTTCTTGCTTGCTCCTGATTAGTCTCCATTTTCCTTTTGGGACATTGGTCTTCCTGATGTACTTCAGGAGCACACTCTACACATCTTTTACAATCCACATCGCTGTGCCCGTATTTTCTACAACCTTTGCAATATTTTGGCATCCCTGTAAAAAAGAGATATCCACGATTCCTGTTCACAAAAATAATAGGAGGCGGTCTTGCCACCCCACCTTCCTCATCGGAATCTTTTTTTGAAAATGACTTCATATATTCTCTTCCCATTCCATACACCAAAGTTTGTTTTTCCGTAAGCTTTTAAAGAAAGTTTCTCACAGTAACGATACAAAAAGCTTTCAACTTCTTGATCACTCACAAACGGACTAAACATTTGGACAGTTAATATTTTAGTCTGAAACTGAAATAAGGGTTTAACTTTTATACCCTCAAAGACATCCCTCCCCCTATTATTTTCATAGAGGGCAAATGCCTTTTCGCATAAATAAGAATTTACCAGGGTTACATCATATATCCCTCTGGAGAAAAAAGTCTGAATACAAAAGTAATCGTCTTTCTCTAATTGCATAATAGGACACAAAATTTCACGATAAATGTATGGTAGGTCTTTACCTTGTCTTTGTTCAGAATTCACAAAGAACCGAATTGTGTCCTTTAAAGCATAATCTTCTGAAAAAAAATCTTGATCTCTTTGATTCCGTCTTCTGTTTCCCACAGATTCCATCTTTTAGCTTAAAAAAAAAAAACAGCCCGGTTGAGCTGCGATCGCTTTCGTCCAGTCAACAAGGTCCAAAGTCCACGAAAGTTTCCTCCACGATCCTTACGTCCTGAAA
This sequence comes from Bufotes viridis, assembly GCA_033119425.1. NCBI lineage: Eukaryota > Metazoa > Chordata > Amphibia > Anura > Bufonidae > Bufotes > Bufotes viridis. The sequence continues at coordinate 456,196,454 of CM065592.1, forward strand.
AAGCAAGACGCCACTTCCCCCAACTCCCAATAGCAGCAAGACTGTAAATAACAGCCAAGGCCGAGAGTAGGATTCAGTACTAGCCTACTTGCCATCTGGCATCAACCACATGGGATCGAAGCCAAAAGGCAGAGAAGTGATAACCTGAAAAGGGTTTGCTGCCAAGGCCCGCGTTCGCAACCGTAGAACACTTCTGAAGGTGACAGCCTACAGCACCCAGCCACATTCCAGGAGGATTATCGCTGGACAGCAAAATCCAGGGAGAACGTGCGTCCTCCGCCCTGCACTCAATCATCCTGCACCTCTTCCATTTCGCCAAAAATCTGCATAGACCTTCCCATCTGGTGCCCACGCCCACTTTAGGCCACGCCTCTTGCGCACACTTACATACATCCTAGTTGTTGTGCCGAAGAAGAGAGAGTGAGTAGTAAGTAATGAGGAGGAAGAGAAAGGGAAGAGAGGAGAGAGAAGAGAGGAAAAAAAAAAAGCATTGTCCATTGTGATGTCAGGGCCCATTGTTCAGTGTTCCATCAGGGCCCCTTGTGATGTCATCCTGTGACCTGACCCCTGACCTGTCTTGACCTCTCCCGCCTATGACACGTGCAGTGTTCCGTCCATCCATTGTCCACACAAGGTTGGTCCAGCTGCTTGCTGCTGCTGCCACTGATACATAGACAGTGCTGCTGGACTACTTTCTCGCCTCCAATTAATCCAGTTCAAAAGATCCACAAGAGGGAGACAAAGGCTTGCTTACTTACGCAGTGGAAAATCCAAATGGTAACATCCATCCAGCCAGCCAACTTGCTCCAAATGAGTCCATATCCAGGAACAACAGAGGGCTCCACCCATGTGCACGCACAACAGGCCAATCAATCCCAAGGTGTGTGGAGGTCTAAACACTTCATTCAGCTGATAAGCCAATTAATCTGTCCGTCGTCAGTGTTAATTGGATTTGGGCTGTGAGGAGAATTGACTGGTCGGGTGACTGACAGAACCGACAACTGCTGCTGCATTAGGAGATGGACAGACTAGATGCAGGTGTGTAAGCAGTAAGTAAGCGGCAGCAGCACAGCACTGGGGAGCAGGCAGGCACACAGACAGAGGATGAGCTGAAGTGAAGCAGACTCCACGTTTTCCACCACTTGCTGAAAGTAGGAAGGATTCTAGCAATCAATTTCATTCTGTCTTTTGATACTGGATTAGAAAGGGTGTAC